>JAUMJM010000046.1:0-502500 GCA_033558235.1 Neomorphus geoffroyi | reverse complement strand
AGGGGATGGGTGAGGATTGGAGGGAAATGCAGACGGGAGGAGGAGAGGAGAGGAGAGGAGAGGAGAGGAGAGGAGAGGAGAGGAGAGGAGAGTTGGGGACGGGAGCGAGGTGGTTATTAAGGAGAGGAGAAGAGAGGAGAGGAGAAAAGAGGAGAGGAGAGGAGGGGATGGGGGAGGAGTGGAGGTAATAGAGACGGGAGTTTTGAGAGGAGAGGAGAGGAGAGGAGAGGAGAGGAGAGGAGAGGAGGAGGGCGGAAAGAAAGAGAAGACGGAGGAGAGGAGAGGAGAGGAGAGGAGAGGAGAGGAGAGGAGAGGAGAGGAGAGGAATGGAGGGGAGGGGAGGAGAGGAGAGGAGGTTAGAGGAGGGGATAAGGGAGGAGTGGAGGGAAAGGGAGACAGGAGTTTTGAGAGGAGATGAGAGGAGAGGAGAGGAGCTGAAGGGTGAGGAGGGGAGGGGAAATGAGAGGGGAGGTGGGAGGAGAAGGGAGGGGAGGGTGGTGAGGTGAGGGGAGGGTGTAGAGAAGGGTGAGTGGAGGGGAGAGGGGGAACGGGAGGGAGGGCAGGAGGTTGGGAGTGGACAGGCCAGGAGATAAGTGAGGGAGGAGGAGAGGAGAGGAGAGGAGAGGAGAGGAGAGGAGAGGAGAAGACAAAAGGGGAGAATAGGGGAAGGGAGAGGAGAGGAGGGGAGAGGAGAGAAGGGGAGGGAAGAGGAGGAGAGAAAGGAAGAAATGGGGAAAGGAAAGGAGGGGAGAGGAGGGGAGATGAGTGGGAGGAGGTGAGCCGAGGATAAGAAAGAAGGAGAAGAGAGGAGAGGAGAGGAGAGGAGAGGAGAGGAGAGGAGAGGAGAGGAGAGGAATAGAGGGGAGGGGAGGAGAGGAGGAGAGAGGAGAGGAGGGGAGGGTAGGGGAGCGGAGAGGAAAGGATGGACAGGGGGAGAGGAGAATAGAGGAGAGGAGAGCAGAGGGGGGGAGGGGAGAGGAGGGGAGAGAAGAGGAGGGGAGGGGGTAGCGGTGAGGGCAGGGGACGGGAGGGGAGAGTGGAAAACGGGAGGGAGGGCGGGAGGTTGGGAGAAGAGAGGAGAGGAGAGAAATGAGGGAGGAGGAGAGGAGAGGAGAGGAGAGGAGAGGAGAGGAGAGGAGAGGAGAGGAGAGGCAGGGGAGGGAAGGGAAGGGAAGGAAGGGAAGGGAAGGGAAGGGAAGGGAAGGGAAGGGAAGGAAGGGAAGGAGGACAGGAGAGGAGGGGAGGCTGGAGAATGGGAGGGAGAAGAGGGGAGAGGAAGGGAAGGGAGGAGAGGAGAGGAGAGGAGTGGAGAGGAGAGGAGTGGAGAGGTGGGGAGAGGAGAGGGTGGGTGAGGAGAGTAGTGCAGGGGAGAGGGGAGGAGAGGAGAGGAGAGGAGGAGTGAGGAGAGGAGAGGAGAGGGTGAAGGAGAGGAGAGGAGAGGAGAGGAGAGGAGAGGAGAGGAGAGGAGAGGAGAGGAGAGGAGAGGAGAGGAGGGGTAGGGAAGGAGGACAGTAGAGGAGGGGAGGCGGTAGAAGGGTAGGGGAGAGGAAGGGAAGGTAGGAGAGGAGAGGAGGAGAGAGGAGAGGAGAGGAGAGGAGAGGAGAGGAGAGGAGAGGAGAGGAGAGGAGAGGAGAGGAGAGGAGAGGAGAGGAGGGGAGAGGAGAAGAGGGGACAGAAGAGGAAGGGAAGGGAGGAGAGGAGAGGAGAGGAGAGGAGAGGAGAAGACAAAAGGGGAGAATAGGGGAAGGGAGAGGAGAGGAGGGGAGAGGAGAGAAGGGGAGGGAAGAGGAGGAGAGAAAGGAAGAAATGGGGTAAGGAAAGGAGGGGAGAGGAGGGGAGATGAGTGGGAGGAGGTGAGCCGAGGATAGGAAAGAAGGAGAAGAGAGGAGAGGAGAGGAGAGGAGAGGAGAGGAGAGGAGAGGAGAGGAGAGGAGAGGAATAGAGGGGAGGGGAGGAGAGGAGGAGAGAGGAGAGGAGGGGAGGGTAGGGGAGCGGAGAGGAAAGGAGGGACAGGGGGCGAGGAGAATAGAGGAGAGGAGAGCAGAGGGGGGAGGGAAGAGGAGGGGAGAGAAGAGGAGGGGAGGGGGTAGCGGGTGAGGGCAGGGGACGGGAGGGGAGAGTGGAAAACGGGAGGGAGGGCGGGAGGTTGGGAGAAGAGAGGAGAGGAGAGAAATGAGGGAGGAGGAGAGGAGAGGAGAGGAGAGGAGAGGAGAGGAGAGGAGAGGAGAGGAGAGGAGAGGAGAGGAGAGGAGAGGCAGGGAGGAAGGGAAGGGAAGGGAAGGGAAGGGAAGGGAAGGAGGACAGGAGAGGAGGGGAGGCTGGAGAATGGGAGGGGAGAAGAGGGGAGAGGAAGGGAAGGGAGGAGAGGAGAGGAGAGGAGTGGAGAGGTGGGGAGAGGAGAGGGTGGGTGAGGAGAGTAGTGCAGGGGAGAGGGGAGGAGAGGAGAGGAGAGGAGAGGAGAGGAGAGGAGAGGAGAGGGTGAAGGAGAGGAGAGGAGAGGAGAGGAGAGGAGAGGAGAGGAGAGGAGGGGTAGGGAAGGGAGGACAGTAGAGGAGGGGAGGCGTAGAAGGGTAGGGGAGAGGAAGGGAAGGTAGGAGAGGAGAGGAGAGGAGAGGAGAGGAGAGGAGAGGAGAGGAGAGGAGAGGAGAGGAGAGGAGAGGAGAGGAGGGGAGAGGAGAAGAGGGGACGGAAGAGGAAGGGAAGGGAGGAGAGGAGAGGAGAGGAGAGGAGAGGAGAGGAGAGGAGAGGAGAGGAGAGGAGGGGATGCGGGAGAAGGGGAGGGGAGAGGAGAGGAGAGGAAGGGAAGAGAGGAGAGGAGAGGAGAGAAGGGGAGAGGAGGGGAAGGGAGGAGAGGAGAGTGTCGAGGAGAAGATGGGTGAGGAGAGGAGAAGACAGGACAGGAGAGGAGTGGAGGGAAGGGGAGAGGAGAGGAAAGAAAGAAGGAGAGGAGAGGAATGGAGGGGAGGAGAGGAGAGGAGAGGAGAGAAGAGGAATGGAGGGGAGGAGAGGAGAGGAGAGGATAGGAGAGGAGAGGGTGGAGGAGAGGAGAGGGGAGGTGTTGCGGGAGTCTAGGAGAGGAGAGGAGAGGAGAGGAGAGGAGAGGAGAAGAGAGGAGAAGAGAGGAGAAGAGAGGAGAAGTGGGGAGAGGAGGAGAGGGAAGAGGAGAGGAGAGGAGAGGAGAGGAGAGGAGAGGAGAGGAGAGGAGAGGAGAGGAGAGGAGAGGAGAGGAGAGGAGAGGAGAGGAGAAGAGAAAAGGGGAGGATAGGGAGGGGAGAGGAGAGGAGAGGAGAAGCGGGGAGAGAAGAGGAGAGGAGGGGACGGGAGAGGAGGAGAGAAGGGCAGAAGTGGCTAGAGGAGAGGAGGGGAGATGAGTGGGAGGAGGTTTGGAGAGGAGAGGAGAGGAGAGGAGCGGGGAGGGATTGCCGGAGTCTAGGAGAATAGAGGAGAGGAGAGAAGGGAAGTAGTAGGACAGCAGAGGAGAGGACAGGAGAGGAGGGGAGATTAGAGGGGAGGAGGGGAGAGAAGGGTATGGGAGGGCGTAGAGGGTGGGGGGGGGGTGTGGAGGGGAGGGCAGGGGGGAAAATGGGAGGGAGGGCGGGAGGTTGGGAGAAGAGAGGAGAGGAGAGGAGAGAAGTGAGGGAGGAGGAGAGGAGAGGAGAGGAGAGGAGAGGAGAGGAGAGGAGAGGAGAGGGTAGGCGGGAGAAGGGGAGGGATGGCGGGATTCTGGGAGAAGAGAGGAGAGGAGAGAAGGGAGGTAGTAGGACAGTAGAGGAGAAGACAGGAGAGGAGAGGAGGCGAGATGAACGGAGAGGAGAAGAGGGGAGATGAGAGGGTAGGAGGGGAGAGGATGGGAGAGAAGGAGAGGGGAGGGGGGTGAGGGGAGGAGAGGGGGTAGAGGGTGAGGGGAGGGGAGGGGTGGATATCGGGAGGGAGGGTGGGAGTTTGGGAGAAGAGAGGAGAGGAGAGAAGCGAGGGAGTAGAAGAGGAGAGGAAAGGAGAGGAGAGGAGAGGAGAGGAGAGGAGAGGAGAGGAGAGGAGAGGAGAGGAGAGGAGAGGAGGGGAAAGGAAAGAGGAAGGGAGGGAGGGAGTGTGGGAGGTTGGGAGAAAAGAGTAGAGGACAGGAAGGCAGGGAGTAGGAGAGGAGAGGAGAGGAGGTGAGGGGAGAGGTGGCCCTGTACAGCCCCTACTGTGCCCCTGAAGTTCCCCCATGGAGAGTCTTATACATCTCGAACTGCGCCGTTAAGTCTCTCCATGGAGACATTTATAGAGCCCCTACAGCACCCTTCATTCCTCCTTATGCAGCCTCCTATAGAGCCCGAACTCCGCCTGGCATGTGCACCCATGGAGACTCTAACAGAGCCTCTACTGCACCCTTAAGACCCTACATGGAGACACTTCTGGAGCCCCCAGTGCGCCCCTCCTTCCCCCTTTGGGAGAATCCTATATGGCCCCTTCTACGCCCCTTAAGTCCCTCTATGGAGACTCTCATGGAGACTCTACTGCTTCTTTCATTCGCCCCCATGGAGCCTCCTTCAGAGCACATACTGCGCCCTTAAGTCCCTCCATGGAGACTCTTATAGAGCCCCTATAATGCCCTTGATTCCCCCTTATGCAGTCTCCTATAGAGCCTGTACTGTGCCAATTGCCGAGGGGGCCCCTCTGCTGGGTCCAAGGGGAACCCTTTTTCAGATCGGCGTGGGAAAGCAGGCAGTCGACTCCATAAGAGTGATATAGCAAGCTCTAAAAGGGAGGCTCCATAGGAAGTAAGGGCTCTATAAGCGTCTTCATTAAGGGACTTAAGAGCGCATAAGGGGTCTATAAGTGTCTCCATGGGGGACTTAAGGGGCACAGTAGGGTCTCTGTAGGAGGCTCCATAGGGAGGAATGTAGCGCGTAGTAGGGTGTCTCTAAGAGTCTCCATGGGGCAATTAAGGGGTGCCATACGGGCTCTAAAAGTGTCTCCATGGGGGAATGAAGGGCGCAGTAGGGGCTCTATTAGTGTCTCCATTGGGGGGGAAATTAAGGGGCACAATCAGGGCTCTATAGGAGGCTCCATAAGAGGAAATGTAGGGCGCAGTAGGGACTCTATAAGAGTCTCCATGGGGGGACTTAAGGGGCGCAATAGGGGCTCTGTAGGATGCTGCATAGGGGGGAATGAAGGACACAGTTGGGGCTCTATAAATGTCTCCATTGTGGGGGAATTAAGGGGCGCAATCGGGGCTCTATAGGAGGCTCCATAAGAGGAAATGTAGGGGGCAGTAGGGGCTCTATAGGAGGCTCCATAGGAGGGAGTGTAGACTGCAGTACGGGCTCTATAAGAGCCTCCATGAAAGGACTTAAGGGCGCATTAGGGGCTCTGTAACTGTCTCCATGGAGGGACTTAATTGGCGCAGTAGGGTCTCTATAGGTTTCTCCCTGAGGGGCTTAAGGGGCACAGTCTCAACTCTATAGGAGGCTCCATAGGAGGAAATGTAGGGCGCAGTATTTTCTCTTTAAGAGTGTCCGTTTGGGAATTAAGGGGCGCAGTGTTTTCTCTTTAAGAGTCTCCGTTTGGGAATTAAGGGGTGCAGTACGGGCTCTATAGGAGAGTCCATAGGGGGGAATGAAGGGCGCTGTAGGGGCTCTATAAGAGTTGCCATGGGAGGACTTAATACGGGCAGTAGAGGCTACATAGGATGCTGTATAGCGTGGAATATAGGGCGCAGTAGGGGTTGTATAAGAGTCTCCATGGGGAGAACTTATGGTGTCCAGTAGGGGCTTTATAGGAGGCTGCATGGGGGGAATGAAGAGCGCTGTAGTGTCTCTATAAGAGTTGACACGGGGTAATTAAGGGGCGCAGTAGGGGATCTACAGGAGGCTGCATAGGGGGGAATGAAGTGCGCTGTAGGGGCTCTATGAGAGTCTCCATGGAGGGACGTAAGGGCGCAGTAGGGGCTCTACAGGAGGTTCCATAGGGGGGAATGAAGGGCGCAGTACGGGCTCTATATGTGTCTCCATGGAGGGACTTAATTGGCGCAGAAAGGGCTCTATTAGTGTCTCCATGAAGGGCTTAAGGGGCGCAGTCTCAACTCTATAGGAGGCTCCATAGGAGGAAATGTAGGGCGCAGTATTTTCTCTTTAAGAGTCTCCGTTTGGGACTTAAGGGGTGCAGTACGGGCTCTATAGGAGGGTCCATAGGGGGGGAATGAAGCACGCCGTAGGGGCTTTATAAGAGTTGCCATGGGAGGACTTAATATGGGCAGTAGAGGCTACATAGGACGCTGTATAGCGCGGAATATAGGGTGCAGTAGGGGCTCTATAAGAGTCTCCATGGGGCGGACTTATGGTGGGCAGTAGGGGCTCTATAGGAGGTTGCATGGGGGGGGGGGATGAATGGCGCTGTAGAGGCTCTGTAAGAGTATCCAAGGAGGGACTTAAGGGCACACGAGGGACTCTGTAAGTGTCTCCATGGGGGGGAATTAAAGGAAGCAGTAGGGGCTCTATAAGAATCTCCATGGGCTCAGCCTGGGCTCTAAAGGAAGCTCCTTAGGCGGAAATGTAGGTCGCAGCAGTTGCTCTGCAAGAGTCTCCATGGGGGAATGAAGGGGTGCAGTAGCGGTCTATAGGAGGGTCCATAGGGGGGAATGAAGGGCGCTGTAGGGGCTCTATAAGAGTCTCCGTGGGAGGACTTAAGGGGTGCAGTAGGGGCTTCATAGAAGTCTCCATGGGGGAATGAGGGGTGCTGTAGGGGCTGTAGAAGAGCCTCCATGTAGGGAGTTAAAGGCGCAGTAGTGGCTCTATAATGGTCTCAATGGGGGGACTGAAAGGGTGCAGTAGGTGTTCTATAGGAGCCTGCATAGGAGGGAATGAAGGGGGTCATAGTGGCTCTATAATGGTCTCCATGGAGGGAGACAGTAAGGGCGCAGTAGGGGTTTTATAAGAGTCTCCGTGGGAGGACTTAAGGGGCGCAATAGGGGCTTCATAGAAGGCTCCATAGGGGGGAATGTATTCAACAGTATGGTCTCTATAAGAGTCTCCAGGAGGGACTCAAGGGGCTCCAAAGGAGGCTCCTTACAGAAGAATGAAGGGTGCAGTAGGGTCTCTATAAGTCTCCATGAAGGGACTTAAGGGTCGCAGTAGGGGCTCTATAGGAGGCTCCATAGGGGCGAATGAAGGGCGCACTAGGGGCTCTATAAGAGTCTACCTGGGACGACTTAAGGGGCGCAGTGAGGCCTCTATACGAGGCTCTATGGGGGGAATGAAGGGTGCAGTAGGGCCTCTATAATAATCTCCATGGGGGGGCTTAAGTGGCGCAGTAGGTGCACCATAGGAGGCTGCATAGGAGGGAATGATGGGCGCTGTAGGGGCTCTATAAGAGTCTCCATGGAAGGACTTAAGGGCGCAGTAGGGGCTCTATAAGTGTCTCCATGGGGGGAATTAAAGGAAGCAGTAGGGGCTCTATGGGAGGCTCCATAGCGGGATTGAAGGACGCAGTAGTGACTCTATAATGGTCTCCAAGGGGGGGCTTAAGTGGCGCAGTAGAGGCTCTATAGGAGCCTGCATAGGAGGGAATGAAGTGTGCTGTATGGGATATTTGAGAGTCTACATGGTGGGACTTAAGTGTGGCAGTAGGAGCTCTATATGAGACTGCATAGGAGGGAATGAAGGGCATTGTAGTGTCTCTATAAGAGTCTCCATGGAGGGGCTTAAGGGCGCAGTACAGGCTCTATACGTGTCTCCATGGAGGGACATAATGGGCGCAGTAGGGGCTCTATAGGAGGCTGCATAGGGGGGAATGAAGGACGCAGTAGGGGCTCTAGATGAGTCTTTATGGAGGGACGTATGGGCGCTGTAGGGGCTCAATAAGAGTCTCCATGGAGGGACTTAGGGGCGCATTAGAGGCCCCAAAGAGTCTACATGATGGACTTAAGGGGCACAGTAGGGGCTCTATAGGAGGCTCCCTAGGTGGGAATGAAGGGCACAGTATGGGCTCTAAAGGAGTCTCCATGGGGGGACTTAAGTGTGCAGTAGGGGCTCTGTAGAAGGCTCCACAGGAGGCACTGAAGGGGTGCAGTATAGGCTCTATAGGAGGTTCCATGGAGGGACTTAATGGGCGCAGTAAGGTCTCTGTAGAAGGCTGCACAACGGGGAAAGAAGGGCACAGTAAGAGCTCTATAATAGTCTCCATGGGGGGAATTAAGGGGCGCAGTAGGGGCTCTAGAGTAGGCTCTATAGGGGGGACGTAAGGGCGCTGTAGGGACTCTGTAAGAGTCTCCATGGAGGGACATAAGGTCGCAGTAAGGCCTCTATAGGAGGCTCCATAGGGGAGAAGGAAGGCACAGTAGGATCTCTATAAGAGTCTCTATGGAAGGACGTACGGGCACTGTAGGGGTTCTATAAGAGTCTCTATGGAGGGACTTAAGGGGCGCAGTAGGGGCTCTATATGTGTCTCCATTGGGGGACTTAATGTACTCAGTAAGGGCTCTATAGGAGACTCAATAGGAGAAAATGAAGGGTTCTGTAGGGGCTCTATAAGAGTCTCTATGGAGGGATGTAAGGGCGCAGTAGGGGCTCTATAAGAGACTTCATGTGGGGAGTTAAGGGATGCTATAGGGGGTCTTTAGGAATCTCCGTAGGGAGGAATGAAGGGCGCTGTAGGGGCTCTATATGACGGTACATAGGCGGTAACGAAGGCCGCAGTAGAGGCTCTATAAGAGTCTCTGTGGGGGGGACTTAAGGGGCGCAGTAGGGGCTCTATAGGAGTCTCCATAGAGGGGAATGAAGGGCGCTGTAGGGGCTCTATAAATGTCTCCATGAGGGGACTTAGGGGGTGCAGTCTGGGCTCTATAGGAGGCTCCATAAGAGGAAATGTAGGAGGCAGTAGGGGCTCTATAGGAGGCTCCATAGGAGGGAGTGTAGACTGCAGTACAGGCTCTATAAGAGCCTCCATGAAAGGACTTAAGGGCACATTAGGGGCTCTGTAACTGTCTCCATGGAGGGACTTAATTGGCGCAGTAGACTCTCTATAGGTTTCTCCCTGAGGGGCTTAAGGGGCACAGTCTCAACTCTATAAGGGACTGCATAGGAGGAAATGTAGGGCGCAGTATTTTCTCTTTAAGAGTGTCCGTTTGGGAATTAAGGGGCGCAGTACGGGCTGCAAGGGCTCTAAGAGTATCTCCATGAGGGGACTTAAGGGCACTGTAGGGTCTCTGTAAGAGTCTCTATGAAGGGCTCTATAAGTAATTTCCTTGAATATCCTTGCCATTTCCTTGAATTTCCTTGAATTTCCTTGAATTTCCTTTCCGTGCCTTGCCATTTCCTTGAATTTCCTTGAATTTCCTTTCCTTGCCTTGCCATTTCCTTTAATTCCCTTGAATTTTCTTTCCTTGCCTTGCCATTTCCTTGAATTTCCTTGAATTTCCTTTCCTTGCCTTGCCATTTAATTGAATTTCCTTGCCTTGCCTTGCCATTTCCTTGAATGTTCTTTCCTTTCCTTGCCATTTCCTTGAATTTCCTTGAATTTCCTTTCCTTGCCTTGCTATTTCCTTGAATTTCCTTGAATTTCCTTTCCTTGTCTTGCCATTTCCTTGAATTTCCTTGAATTTCCTTTCCTTGCCTTACCATTTCCTTGAATTTCCTTTCCTTGCCTTGCCACTTCTTTGAATTTCCTTTCCTTTCCTTGCCATTGCCTTGAATTTCCTTGAATTTCCTTGAATTTTCTTTCCTTGCCTTGTCATTTCCTTGAATTTCCATGAATTTCCATCCCTTGCCTTACCATTTCCTTGAATTTCCTTGAATTTCCTTTCCTTGACATGCCATTTCCTTGAATTTCCCTGAATTTCCATGCCATTTCCTTGAATTTCCTTGCATTTCCTTGCATTTCCTTGAATTTCCTTGAATTTCCTTTCCTTGCCTTGCCATTGCCTTTAATTTGCTTGAGTTTCCTTTCCTTGCCTTGCCATTTCTTTGAATTTCCTTTCCTTGCCTTGCCATTTCCTTGCCTTGCCATTGCCTTGAATTTCCTCGAATTTCCTTGAATGTCCTTGAATTTTCTTTCCTTGCCTTGCCATTTCCTTGAATTTCCTTGAATTTCCATTCCTTGCCTTACTATTTCCTTAAATTTCCTTGAATTTCCTTTCCTTGCCTTTCCATTTCCTTTAATTTCTTTGAATTTCCTTTCCTTGTCTTGCCTTTTCCTTGAATTTCCATGAATTTCCTTGAATGTCCTTGAATTTCCTTTCCTTGGGATGCCATTTCCTTCAATTTCCTTGAATTTCCTTGAATTTCCTTGCCTTGCCATTTTCTTGAATTTCCTTGAATTTCCTTGCCTTGCCTTGCCATTTTCTTGAATTTCCTTGAATTTCCTTGCCTTGCCTTGAAATTTCCTTGAATTTCCTTGCCTTGCCTTGCCATTTCCTTGAATTTCCTTGAATTTCCTTGCCTTGCCTTGCCATTTTCTTGAATTTCCTTGACTTGCCTTGCCATTTCCTTGAATTTCCCTGAATTTCTTTTCCTTGCCTTGCCCTTTCCTTGAATTTCCTTTCCTTGCGTTGCCATTTCCTTGAATTTCCTTGAATGTCCTTGAATTTCCTTTCCTTGCCTTGCCATTTCCTTGAATTTCCTTGAATTTCCTTGAATTTCCTTTCCTTTCCTTCCCATTTCCTTTAATTTTTTTGAATTTCCTTCCCTTGTCTTGCCTTTTCCTTGAATTTCCATGAATATCCTTGAATGTCCTTGAATTTCCTTGAATTTCCTTTCCTTGCGATGCCATTTCCTTGATTTTCCTTGCATTTCCTTGAATTTCCTTGAATTTTCTTGAATTTCCTTGCCTTGCCTTGCCATTTCCTTGAATTTCCTTGAATTCCCTTTTCTTGCCTTGCCATTTCATTCAATTTCCTTGAATTTCCTTTCCTTGCAATTTCCTTGAATTTCCTTCAATTTTCTTGAATTTCCTTTCATTTCCTTGCAATTTCCTCGGAGTTCCTTGAATTTCCTTGCCTTGCCTAGCCATTTCCTTGAATTTCCTTCAATTTCCTTGCCATTTCATTGAATTTCCTTGCATTGCCTTGCCATTTCATTGAATTTCCTTGACTTGCCTTGCCATTTCCATGAATTTCTTTAATTTCCTTGAATTTCTTTCCCTTGCCTTTCCATTTCCTTGAGTTTCCTTTCCTTGCCTTGCCATTTCCTTGAATTTCTTTGAATTTCCTTGCCTTGCCTTGCTATTTCCTTGAATTTCCTTGAAATTAATTGCCTTGCCTTGCCATTTCCTTGAATTTCCTTGAATTTCCTTTCCTTGCCTTGCCCTTTCCTTGAATTTCCTTGAATTTCCTTGACTTGCCTTGTCATTTCCTAGAATTTCCTTGAATTTCTTTTACTTGCCTTGCCCTTTCCTTGAATTTCCTTGAATTTCCTTGCCTTGCCATTTCCTTGAATTTCCCTGTCTTGCCTGGCCATTTCATTGAATTTCCTTGAATTTCCTTTCCTTGCCTTGCCATTTCCTTGAATTTCCTTGAATTTCCTTGAATTTCCTTTCCTTGCCTTGCCATTTCCTTGAATTTCTTTGAATTTCCTTTCCTTGCATTACCATTCCCTTGAATTTCCTTGAATTTCCTATCCTTGCCTTGCAATTTCCTTGAATTTCCTTGAATTTCCTTGAATTTCCTTTCCTTGCCTTGCCATTTCCTTGAATTTCCTTGAATTTCCTTGCCATTTCCTTGAATATCCTTGCATTTCCTTGAATTTCCTTGAGTTTCCTTGAATGTCCTTGAATATCCTTGAATTTCCTTGAATTTCCTTTCCTTGCCTTGCCATTTCCTTGAATTTCCTTGCCTTGTCTTGCCATTTCCTTGAATTTCCTTTCCTTGCCTTGCCATTTCCTTGAATTTCCTTGAATTTCCTTTCCTTGCATTACCATTTCCTTGAATTTCCTTGAATTTCTTTTCCTTGCCTTGCCCTTTCCTTGAATTTCCTTGAATTTCCTTGCCTTGCCATTTCCTTGAATTTCCTTGAATTTCCTTGATTTGCCTTGCCATTTCCTTGAATTTCCTTGAATTTCCTTGCATTTCCTTGAGTTTCCTTGAATGTCCTTGAATATCCTTGAATTTCCTTTCCTTGCATTGCCCTTTCCTTGAATTTCCTTGCCTTGTCTTACCATTTCCTTGAATTTCCTTGAATTTCCCTGAATGTCCTTGAATTTCCTTTACTTGCCTTGCCATTTCCTTGAATTTCCATTCCTTGCCTTACCATTTCCTTGATTTTCCTTGCATTTCCTTGAATTTCCTTGAATTTCCTTGAATTTTCTTGAATTTCCTTGCCTTGCCTTGCCATTTTCTTGAATTCCCTTTTCTTGCGTTGCCAATTCATTCAATTTCCTTGAATTTCCTTTTCTTGCAATTTCCTTGAATTTCCTTGGATTTCCTTTCATTGCCTTGCAATTTCCTTGGAGTTCCTTGAATTTCCTTGCCTTGCCTAGCCATTTCCTTGAATTTCCCTCAATTTCCTTGCCATTTCATCGAATGTCCTTGCATTGCCTTGCCATTTCATTGAATTTCCTTGGATTTCCTTGACTTGCCCTGCAATTTCCATGAATTTCTTTAATTTCCTTGAATTTCTTTCCCTTGCCTTTCCATTTCCTTGAGTTTCCTTTCCTTGACTTGCCATTTCCTTGAATTTCCTTGAATTTCCTTTCTTTGCCTTGCCATTTCCTTGCCTTGTCATTTCTTTGAATTTCCTTGAATTTCCTTGCCTTGTCTTCCCTTTCCTTGAATTTCCTTGAATGTCTCTCAATTCCCTTGAATTTCCTTTCCTTGCGATGCCATTTCCTTCGATTTCCTTGAATTTCCTTGCCTTGCCTTGCCATTTCCTTGAATTTCCTTGCCATTTCCTTGAATTTCCTTGAATTTCCTTGACTTGCCTTGTCATTTCCTTGAATTTCCTTGAATTTCTTTTCCTTGCCTTGCCCTTTCCTTGAATTTCCTTGAATTTCCTTGCCTTGCCATTTCCTTGAATTTCCTTGAATTTTCTTGCCTTACCTTGCCATTGCCTTGAATTTCCTTGAATTTACTTTCCTTGCCTTGCCATTTCCTTGAATTTCCTTGAATTTCCTTGAATTTCCTTGTCTTGCCTTGCCATTTCATTGATTTCCTTTCCTTGCCTTGCCATTTCCTTGAATTTCCTTGAATTTCCTTGAATTTCCTTTCCTTGCCTTGCCATTTCCTTGAATTTCCTTGAATTTCCTTGCCTTGCCTTGCCATTTCCTTTAATTTCCTTGAATTTCCATTCCTTGCCTTACCATTTCCTTGATTTTCCCTGCATTTCCTTGAATTTCCTTGAATTTTCTTGAATTTCCTTGCCTTGCCTTGCCATTTCCTTGAATTTCCTTGAATTCCCTTTTCTTGCCTTGCCATTTCAATCAATTTCCTTGAATTTCCTTTCCTTGCAATTTCCTTGAATATCCTTCAATTTCCTTGAATTTCCTTTCATTGCCTTGCAATTTCCTTGAAGTTCCTTGAATTTCCTTGCCTTGCCTTGCCATTTCCATGAATTTCTTTAATTTCCTTGAATTTCTTTCCCTTGCCTTTCCATTTCCTTTAGTTTCCTTTCCTTGAATTGACATTTCCTTGAATTTCCTTGAATTTCCTTTCTTTGCCTTGCCATTTTCTTGCCTTGCCATTTCCTTGAATTTCCTTGCCTTCCCTTGCCATTTCCTTGAATTTCCTTGCATTTCCTTGAGTTTCCTTGAATGTCCTTGAATATCCTTGAATTTCCTTGAATTTCCTTTTCTTGCCTTGCCATTTCCTTGAATTTCCTTGCATTTCCTTTCCTTGCCTTGCCGTTTCCTTGAATTTCCTTGAATTTCCTTGTCTTGCCTTGCCGTTTCATTGAATTTCCTTGAATTTCCTTTCCTTGCATTGCCATTTCCTTGAATATCCTTGAATTTCCTTGAATTTCCTTGCCTTGCCTAGCCATTTCCTTGAATTTCCCTCAATTTCCTTTCCATTTCATCGAATGTCCTTGCATTGCCTTGCCATTTCATTGAATTTCCTTGAATTTCCTTGACTTGCCCTGCAATTTCCATGAATTTCTTTAATTTCCTTGAATTTCTTTCCCTTGCCTTTCCATTTCCTTGAGTTTCCTTTCCTTGACTTGCCATTTCCCTGAATTTCCTTTCTTTGCCTTGCCATTTCCTTGCCTTGTCATTTCCTTGAATTTCCTTGAATTTCCTTGCCTTGTCTTCCCTTTCCTTGAATTTCCTTGAATGTCCTTGAATTTCCTTTCCTTGCGATGCCATTTCCTTCGATTTCCTCGAATATCCTTCCCTTCCCTTGCCATTTCCTTGAATTTCCTTGAATTTCCTTTACTTGCCTTGCAATTTCCTTGAATTTCCCTCAATTTCCTTGCCATTTCATTGAATTTCCTTGAATTTCCTTGCCATTTCCTTGAATTTCCTTGCATTTCCTTGAATTTCCTTGAGTTTCCTTGAATGTCCTTGAATATCCTTGAATTTCCTTTCCTTGTCTTGCCATTTCCTTGAATTTCCTTTCCTTGTCTTGCCATTTCCTTGAATTTCCTTGAATTTCCTTGAATTTCCTTTCCTTGCCTTGCAATATCCTTGAATTTCTTTAAATTTCCTTTCCTTGCCTTGCCATTTCCTTGAATTTCCTTGAATTTCCTTGTCTTGCCTTGCCGTTTCCTTGAATTTCCTTGAATTTCCTTGTCTTGCCTTGCCGTTTCCTTGAATTTCCTTGAATTTCCTTTCCTTGCATTGTCATTTCCTTGAATTTCCTTTTCTTGCCTTGCCATTTCCTTGAATTTCCTTTCCTTGCACTACCATTTCCTTGAATTTCCTTGAATTTCCTTTCCTTGACTTGCCATTTTCTTGAATTTCCTTTAATTTCCTTGACTTGCCTTGTCATTTCCTTGAATTTCCTTGCATTTCTTTTCCTTGCCTTGCCCTTTCCTTGAATTTCCTTGAATTTCCTTGCCTTGCCATTTCCTTGAATTTCCTTGACTTGCCTTGTCATTTCCTTGAATTTCCTTGAATTTCTTTTCCTTGCCTTGCCATTTCCTTGAATTTCCTTGCCATTTCCTTGAATATCCTTTCCTTGCCTTGCCATTTCCTTCAATTTCCTTGAATTTCCTTGCCATTTCCTTGAATTTCCTTGAATTTCCTTCAATTTCCTTGCCATTTCCTTGAATTTCCTTGCCATTTCCTTGAATTTCGTTGCCATTTCCTTGAATTTTCTTGAATTTCCTTGAATTTCCTTGAATTTCATTGCCATTTCCTGGAATAACCTCGAATTTCCTTTCCATTTCCTTGAAATTCCTTTCCATTCCTTGCCATTTCCTTGAATGTCCTTGAATTTCCTTGAATATTCATTGAATTTCCTTGAATTTCATTGAATTTCCTTTTCTTGCCTTGGCATTTCCTTGAATTTCCTTGAATTTCCATTCTTGCCTTGCCGTTTCCTTGAATTTCCTTGAAATTCCTTGAATTTCCTTGCCATTTGCTTGAATTTCCTTGAATTTCCTTGAATTTTCTTGTCTTTCCTTGCCATTTCATTGAATTTCCTTGAATTTCCTTTCCTTGCCTTGCCATTTCCTTGAATTTTCTTGAATTTCCTTGAATTTCCTTGCCATTTCCTTGAATATCCTTGAATTTCCTTGCCTTGCCATTTCCTTGAATTTCCTTGAATTTCCTTGCCATTTCCTTGAATTTTCTTGAATTTCCTTGAATTTTCTTGCAATTTCCTCGAATTTCCTTTCCTGTCCTTGGCATTGCCTTGAATTTCCTTGAATTTCCTTGCCTTGCCTTGCCCTTTCCTTGAATCTTTTTCAATTTCCTTGATTTTCATTGCCATTTCCTTTACTTTCCTTTAATTTCCTTGAATTTCCTTGAATTTCCTTGAATTTCCTAGAATTTCTTTTCCTTGCCTTGCCCTTTCCTTGAATTTCCTTGCCTTGCCATTTCCTTGAATTTCCTTGACTTGCCTTGCCATTTCCTTGAATTTCTTTGAATTTCCTTGCCATTTCCTTGAATTTCATTGCCATTTCCTTGAATTTCCTTGAGATTCCTTGAATGTCCTTGAATATCCTTGAATTTCTTTAATTTCCTTTCCTTGCCTTGCCATTTCCTTGAATTTCCCTTCCTTGTCTTGCCATTTCCTTGAATTTCCTTGAATTTCCTTGAATTTCCTTTCCTTGCCTTGCGATATCCTTGAATTTCTTTAAATTTCCTTTCCTTGCCTTGCCATTTCCTTGAATTTCCTTGAATTTCCTTTTCTTGCCTTGCCGTTTCATTGAATTTCCTTGAATGTCCTTTCCTTGCATTACCATTCCCTTGAATTTCCTTGAATTTCCTTGAATTTCCTTGCCTTGCCTTGCCATTTCTTTGAATTTCCTTGAATTTCCTTGCCATTTCCATGAATTTCCTTGAATTTCCTTGAATTTCCTTGCCATTTCCTTGAATTTCCTTGAATTTCCTTGAATTTTCTTGCCATTTCCTTGAATTTCCTTTCCATTGCCTTGAATTTCCTCATATTTCCTTGAATTTCGTTGCCATTTCCTTGAATAACCTCGAATTTCCTTTCCATTTCCTTGAAATTTCTTTCCTTTCTTTGCCATTTCCTTGAATGTCCTTGAATTTCCTTGAATATTCATTGAATTTCCCTGAATTTCATTGAATTTCCTTTTCTTGCCTTGGCATTTCCTTGAATTTTCTTGAATTTCCATTCTTGCTTTGCCGTTTCCTTGAATTTCCTTGAAATTCCTTGAATTTCCTTGCCATTTGCTTGAATTTCCTTGAATTTCCTTGAATTTCCTTTCCTTGCCTTGCCATTTCCTTGAATTTCCTTTAATTTCCTTGCCATTTCCTTGAATTTCCTTGCCATTTCCTTGAGTTTCCTTGAATTTCCTTGCCTTGCCTTGCCATTTCCTTGAATTTCCTTGAATATCCTTGCCATTTCCTTGAATTTCCTTGAATTTCCTTGCAGTTTCTTTGAATTTTTTTGCTGTTTCCTTGAATTTCCTCTAACTTCCTTAAATTATCTTGAATTTCCTTGAATTTCCTTGCAATTTCCTTGATTTTCCTTGAATTTTCTTTAATTTCCTTTCCTTGCCTTGACATTACCTTGAATTTCCATTCTTGCCTTGCCATTAACCTGAATTTCCTTGAATTTCCATGAATTTCCACGAATTTTCTTGAATTTCCTTGCCATTTCCTTGAATTTTCTTGAAATTCCATGAATTTCCTTTCCTAACCTTGCCATTTGCTTGAATTTCCTTAAATTTCCTTGCCATTTCCTTGAATTTCCTTGCCATTTCCTTGAGTTTCCTTTCCTTGCCTTGCCATTTCCTTGAATTTCATTGAATTTCCTTGCCATTTCCTTGAATTTCCTTGAATTTCCTTTCCTTGCCTTGCCAGTTCCTTGAATTTTTGTTGAATTTCCTTGCCATTCCCTTGCATTTCCTTGAATTTTCTTGAATTTCCTTGCCCTTTCGTTGAATTTCCTTGAATTTCCTTGCCATTTCCTAGAATTTCCTTGAACTTCCTTGAATTATCTTGAATTTTCTTGAATTTCCTTGAATTTCCTTGCCATTTCCTTGAATTTCCTTTAATGTCCTTGCCATTTCCTTGAATTTTTTTGAATTTACTTTTATTTCCTTGAATTTCCATCAATTTCCATTCTTGCCTTGCCATTTCCTTGAATTTCCTTGAACTTCCTTCCCTTGCCTTGCCATTTCCTTGAATTTCCTTGAATTTCCTTGCCTTGCCTTGCCATATCCTTGAATTTCCTTGAATTTCCTTGAATTTCCTTGATTGTCCTTTCATTTCCTTGCCATTTTCTTGTAATACCTTGAATTTCCTTTCCTTGCCTTGCCATTTCCTTTAATTACCTTGAATTTCCTTGAATTTCCTTGAATTTCCTTGCCGTTTCCTTGACTTTCCTTGAATTCTTTTGAAATTCCTTGCCATTTCCTTAAATTTCCTTGAACTTCCTTAAATTTCCTTGAATATCCTTCCATTTCCTTGAATTTCCTTGTATTTCCTTGAATTTCCTTGCCATTTCCATGAATTTCCTTGAATTTCCTTGTCATTTTCTTGAATTTCCTTGAATTGCCTTGCCTTGCCTTTCCATTTCGTTGAATTTCCTTGAATTTCCTTGAATTTCCTTGAATTTCCTTGCCGTTTCCTTGACTTTCCTTGAATTCTTTTGAAATTCCTTGCCATTTCCTTAAATTTCCTTGAACTTCCTTAAATTTCCTTGAATATCCTTCCATTTCCTTGAATTTCCTTGTATTTCCTTGAATTTCCTTGCCATTTCCATGAATTTCCTTGAATTTCCTTGTCATTTTCTTGAATTTCCTTGAATTGCCTTGCCTTGCCTTTCCATTTCGTTGAATTTCCTTGAATTTCCTTGAATTTCCTTGAATTTCCTTGCCATTTCCTTGAATTTCCTTGAACTTCCTTGAATTTGCTTGAATATCCTTCCATTTCCTTGAATTTCCTTGAATTTCCTTGAAATTCATTGCCATTTCCTTGAATTTCCTTGAATATCCTTGCCATTTCCTTGAATTTCCGTGCCATTTCCTTGAATTTCCTTGAATTTCCTTGCCATTTCCTTGAATTTCCTTGAATTTGTTGAATTTCCTTGCAGTTTCATTGAATTTCTTTACCGTTCCGTTGGATTTTCTTGAATTTCCTTGCCATTTCCTTGAATTTCCTTGAACTTCCTTGAATTATCTTGAATTTCTTTGAATTTCCTTGAATTTTTTTGCCATTTCCTTTAATTTCCTTTAATTTCCTTGCCATGTCCTTGAATTTCCTTGAATTTCCTTGCGATTTCCTTGACTTCCCATGAATTTTCTTTAATTTCCTTTCCTTGCCTTGACATTACCTTGAATTTCCTTGAATTTCCATTCTTGTCTTACCATTTCCTTGAATTTCCTTGAATTCCTTTGAATTTCCTTGCATTATCTTGAATTTCCTTCCCATTTCCTTGAATTTTCTTGAATTTCCTTGCCATTTCCTTGAATTTCCTTTCCTTGCCTTGCCATTTCCTTGAATTTCCTTGAATTTCCTTGCCTCGCCTTCCCATTTCCTTGAATTTCCTTGCCATTTCCTTGAATTTCCTTGAATTTCCTTGCCTCGCCTTCCCATTTCCTTGAATTTCCTTCCCATTTCCTTGAATTTCCTTGCCATTTCCTTGCCATTTCCTTGAATTTCCCTCAATTTCCTTGCCATTTCATTGAATTTCCTTGAATTTCCTTGCCATTTCCTTGAATTTCCTTGCATTTCCTTGAATTTCCTTGAGTTTCCTTGCATGTCCTTGAATATCCTTGAATTTCCTTTCCTTGCCTTGCCATTTCCTGGAATTTCCTTTCCTTGCCTTGCCATTTCCTTGAATTTCCTTGTCTTGCCTTGCCGTTTCCTTGAATTTCCTTGAATTTCCTTTCCTTGCATTGTCATTTCCTTGAATTTCCTTTTCTTGCCTTGCCATTTCCTTGAATTTCCTTTCCTTGCACTACCATTTCCTTGAATTTCCTTGAATATCCTTTCCTTGACTTGCCATTTCCTTGAATTTCCTTGAATTTCCTTGAATTTCCTTGCCTTGCCTTGCTATTTCCTTGAATTTCCTTGAATTTCCTTTCCTTGCCATTTCTTTGAATGTCCTTGACTTTCCTTGCCTTACCTTGCCATTTCCTTGAATTTCCTGACCTTGCCTTGCCATTTTCTTGAATTTCCTTTAATTTCCTTGACTTGCCTTGTCATTTCCTTGAATTTCCTTGCATTTCTTTTCCTTGCCTTGCCCTTTCCTTGAATTTCCTTGAATTTCCTTGCCTTGCCATTTCGTTGAATTTCCTTGACTTGCCTTGTCATTTCCTTGAATTTCCTTGAATTTCCTTGCCTCGCCTTCCCATTTCCTTGAATTTCCTTGCCATTTCCTTGAATTTCCTTGAATTTTCTTGCCGTTTCCTTGACTTTCCTTGAATTCTTTTGAAATTCCTTGCCATTTCCTTAAATTTCCTTGAACTTCCTTAAATTTCCTTGAATATCCTTCCATTTCCTTGAATTTCCTTGTATTTCCTTGAATTTCCTTGCCATTTCCATGAATTTCCTTGAATTTCCTTGTCATTTTCTTGAATTTCCTTGAATTGCCTTGCCTTGACTTTCCATTTCGTTGAATTTCCTTGAATTTACTTGAATTTCCTTGAATTTCCTTGCCGTTTCCTTGACTTTCCTTGAATTCTTTTGAAATTCCTTGCCATTTCCTTAAATTTCCTTGAACTTCCTTAAATTTCCTTGAATATCCTTCCATTTCCTTGAATTTCCTTGTATTTCCTTGAATTTCCTTGCCATTTCCATGAATTTCCTTGAATTTCCTTGTCATTTTCTTGAATTTCCTTGAATTGCCTTGCCTTGCCTTTCCATTTCGTTGAATTTCCTTGAATTTCCTTGAATTTCCTTGCCGTTTCCATGAATTTCCTTGAATTCTTTTGAAATTCCTTGCCATTTCCTTGAATTTCCTTGAACTTCCTTGAATTTGCTTGAATATCCTTCCATTTCCTTGAATTTCCTTGAATTTCCTTGAAATTCATTGCCATTTCCTTGAATTTCCTTGAATATCCTTGCCATTTCCTTGAATTTCCTTGCCATTTCCTTGAATTTCCTTGAATTTCCTTGCCATTTCCTTGAATTTCCTTGAATTTGTTGAATTTCCTTGCAGTTTCATTGAATTTCTTTACCGTTCCGTTGGATTTTCTTGAATTTCCTTGCCATTTCCTTGAATTTCCTTGAACTTCCTTGAATTATCTTGAATTTCTTTGAATTTCCTTGAATTTTTTTGCCTTTCCTTTAATTTCTTTTAATTTCCTTGCCATGTCCTTGAATTTCCTTGAATTTCCTTGCGATTTCCTTGACTTCCCATGAATTTTCTTTAATTTCCTTTCCTTGCCTTGACATTACCTTGAATTTCCTTGAATTTCCATTCTTGTCTTACCATTTCCTTGAATTTCCTTGAATTCCTTTGAATTTCCTCGCATTATCTTGAATTTCCTTCCCATTTCCTTGAATTTTCTTGAATTTCCTTGCCATTTCCTTGAATTTCCTTTCCTTGCCTTGCCATTTCCTTGAATTTCCTTGAATTTCCTTGCCTCGCCTTCCCATTTCCTTGAATTTCCTTGCCATTTCCTTGAATTTCCTTGAATTTCCTTTACTTGCTTTGCCATTTCCTTGAATTTCCCTCAATTTCCTTGCCATTTCCTTGAATTTCCTTGAATTTCCTTGAATTTCCTTTCCTTGCCTTGCAATATCCTTGAATTTCTTGAAATTTCCTTTCCTTGCCTTGCCATTTCCTTGAATTTCCTTGTCTTGCCTTGCCGTTTCCTTGAATTTCCTTGAATTTCCTTTCCCTGCATTGTCATTTCCTTTAATTTCCTTTTCTTGCCTTGCCATTTCCTTGAATTTCCTTTCCTTGCACTACCATTTCCTTGAATTTCCTTGAATTTCCTTTCCTTGACTTGCCATTTCCTTGAATTTCCTTGAATTTCCTTGACTTGCCTTGTCATTTCCTTGAATTTCCTTGCATTTCTTTTCCTTGCCTTGCCCTTTCCTTGAATTTCCTTGAATTTCCTTGCCTTGCCATTTCGTTGAATTTCCTTGACTTGCCTTGTCATTTCCTTGAATTTCCTTGAATTTCTTTTCCTTGCCATTTCCTTGAATTTCCTTGCCATTTCCTTGAATTTCGTTGCCATTTCCTTGAATTTTCTTGAATTTCCTTGAATTTCCTTGAATTTCATTGCCATTTCCTTGAATAACCGCGAATTTCCTTTCCATTTCCTTGAAATTCCTTTCCATTCCTTGCCATTTCCTTGAATGTCCTTGAATTTCCTTGAATATTCATTGAATTTCCTTGAATTTCATTGAATTTCCTTTTCTTGCCTTGGCATTTCCTTGAATTTCCTTGAATTTCCATTCTTGCCTTGCCGTTTCCTTGAATTTCCTTGAAATTCCTTGAATTTCCTTGCCATTTGCTTGAATTTCCTTGAATTTCCTTGAATTTCCTTGAATTTCCTTGCCATTTTTTGAATTTCCTTGAATTTCCTTGAATTTCCTAGAATTTCTTTTCCTTGCCTTGCCCTTTCCTTGAATTTCTTTGAATTTCCTTGCCTTGCCATTTCCTTGAATTTCCTTGACTTGCCTAGTCATTTCCTTGAATTTCCTTGAATTTCTTTTCCTTGCCTTGCCATTTCCTTGAATGTCCTTGCCTTGCCTTGCCATTTCCTTGAATTTCCTTGAATTTCCTTGCCATTTCCTTGAATTTCATTGCAATTTCCTTGAATTTCCTGGAGATTCCTTGAATGTCCTTGAATATCCTTGAATTTCTTTAATTTCCTTTCCTTGCCTTGCCATTTCCTTGAATTTCCCTTCCTTGTCTTGCCATTTCCTTGAATTTCCTTGAATTTCATTGAATTTCCTTTCCTTGCCTTGCCATTTCCTTGAATTTCCTTGAATTTCCTTTTCTTGCCTTGCCGTTTCATTGAATTTCCTTGAATTTCCTTGAATTTCCTTGCCTTGCCTTGCCATTTCTTTGAATTTCCTTGAATTTCCTTGCCATTTCCATGAATTTCCTTGAATTTCCTTGAATTTCCTTGCCATTTCCTTGAATTTCCTTGAATTTCCTTTAATTTCCTTGCCATTTCCTTGAATTTCCTTTCCATTTCCTTGAATTTCCTCATATTTCCTTGAATTTCGTTGCCATTTCCTTGAATAACCTCGAATTTCCTTTCCATTTCCTTGAAATTTCTTTCCTTTCTTTGCCATTTCCTTGAATGTCCTTGAATTTCCTTGAATATTCATTGAATTTCCCTGAATTTCATTGAATTTCCTTTTCTTGCCTTGGCATTTCCTTGAATTTCCTTCAATTTCCATTCTTGCTTTGCCATTTGCTTGAATTTGCTTGAATTTCCTTGAATTTCCTTTCCTTGCCTTGCCATTTCCTTGAATTTCCTTTAATTTCCTTGCCATTTCCTTGAATTTCCTTGAATTTCCTTGAATTTCCTTGCCATTTCCTTTAGTTTCCTTGAATTTCCTTGCCTTGCCATTTCCTTGAATTTCCTTGCTTGCCTTGCCCTTTCCTTGAATCTTATTACATTTCCTTGAATTTCCTTGAATTTCCTTGCCATTTTTTGAATTTCCTTGAATTTCCTTGAATTTCCTAGAATTTCCTTGAATTTCCTTTCCATTTCCTTGAATTTCCTTGAATTTCCTTGCAATTTCCTTGAATTTCCTTGAATTTCCTTGAATTTCTTTGCCATTTCCATGAATTTCCTTGAATTTCCTTGAATTTCCTTGAATTTCCATTCTTGCCTTCCCATTTCCTTGAATTTCCTTGAAAATCCTTGAATTTCCCTTGAATTTCCTTGAATTATCTTGAATTTCCTTGCCATTTCCTTGAATTTCCCCGAATTACCATGAATTTCCTTTCCTTGCCTTGCCATTTCCTTGAATTTCCTTGTATTATCTTGAATTTCCTTGCCCTTTCCTTCATTTTTCGTTCCTTGCCTTGCCATTTCCTTGAATTTCCTTGAATTTCCTTGCCATTTCCTCGAATTTCTAGAATTTCCTTGCCATTTCGTTGAATTTCCTTGAATTTCCTTGCCATTTCCTTGAATTTCCTTGCCATTTCCTTAAATTTCATTGCCATTTCCTTGAATTTCCTTAAATTTTCTTGAATTTCCTTTCCGTTTCCGTGAATTTCCTTGAATTTCATTGCCATTTCCTTGCCATTTTTTTGAATTTCCTTGAACTTCCTTGAATTTCCTTGAATTTCCTTTTCTTGCCATTTCCTTGAATTTCCTTGAATTTCCTTTCCTTGCCTTGCCATTTCCTTGAATTTCCTTGAAATTCCTTGCCATTTCCTTGAATTTCCTTGAATTTCCTTTCCTTGCTTTGCCATTTCCTTTAATTTCCTTGAATTTCCTTGAATTTCCTTGAATTTCCTTGAATTTACTTGCCGTTTCCTTGAATTTCCTTGAATTCTTTTGAAATTCCTTGGAATTTCCTTGAATTTCCTTGAACTTCCTTGAATTTCCTTGAATATCCTTCCATTTCCTTGAATTTCCTTGAATTTCCTTGCCATTTCCTTGAATTTCCTTGAATTTCGTTGAATTTCCTTGCAGTTTCTTTGAATTTTTTTGCCGTTTCCTTGAATTTCCTTGAACTTCCTTAAATTATCTTGAATTTCCTTGAATTTCCTTGCAATTTCCTTGATTTTCCTTGAATTTTCTTTAATTTCCTTTCCTTGCCATTTCCTTGAATTTCCTTGAATTTCCTTGAATTTCCTCGAATTTTCTCGAATTTCCTTGCCATTTCCTTGAATTTCCTTCAATTTCCATGAATTTCCTTGAATTTCCTTTCCTTGCCTTGCCATTTGCTTGAATTTCATTGAATTTCCTTGCCATTTCCTTGAATTTCCTTGAATTTCCTTGAATTTCCTCAAATTTTCTCGAATTTCCTTGCCATTTCCTTGAATTTTCTTGAATTTCCATGAATTTCCTTGAGTTTCCTTTCCTTGCCTTGCCATTTCCTTGAATTTCATTGAATTTCCTTGCCATTTCCTTGCCATTTCCTTGAATTTCCTTTCCTTGCCTTGCCAGTTCCTTGAATTTCCTTGAATTTCCTTGCCATTCCCTTGCATTTCCTTGAATTTTCTAGAATTTCCTTGCAATTTCCTTAAATTTCGTTGAATTTCCTTGGCGTTTCTTTGAATTTCCTTGCCCTTTCGTTGAATTTCCATGAATTTCCTTGCCATTTCCTTGAATTTCCTTGAACTTCTTTGAATTATCTTGAATTTTCTTGAATTTCCTTGAATTTCCTAGAATTTCCTTGCCATTTCCTTGAATTTCTTTTAATTTCCTTGCCATTTCCTTGAATTTTTTTGAATTTACTTTAATTTCCTTGAATTTCCTTCAATTTCCATTATTGCCTTGCCATTTCCTTGAATTTCCTTGAATTTCCTTGCCTTGCCCTTTCCTTGATTCTTTTTATATTTCCTTGAATTTCCTTGCCATTTCCTTCAATTTCCTTGAATTTCCTTGAATTTCCTTGAATTTCCTTGAATTTCCTTGCCATTTTTTGAATTACCTTGAATTTCCTTGAATTTCCTAGAATTTCCTTGAATTTCCTTTCCATTTCCTTGAATTTCCTTGAATTTCCTTGAATTTCCTTGCAATTTCCTTGAATTTCCTTGAATTTACTTGAATTTCTTTGCCATTTCCATGAATTTCCTTGAATTTCCTTGAATTTCCTTGAATTTCCATTCTTGCATTCCCATTCCCTTGAATTTCCTTGAAAATCCTTCAATTTCCCTTGAATTTCCTTGAATTATCTTGGATTTTCTTGAATTTCCTTGCCATTTCCTTGAATTTCCCCGAATTACCATGAATTTCCTTTCCTTGCCTTGCCATTTCCTTGAATTTCCTTGTATTATCTTGAATTTCCTTGCCCTTTCCTTCATTTTTCGTTCCTTGCCTTGCCATTTCCTTGAATTTCCTTGAATTTCCTTGCCATTTCCTCGAATTTCTTGAATTTCCTTGCCATTTCCTTGAATTTCCTTGAATTTCCTTGAATTTCATTGCCATTTCCTTTAATTTCCTTGAATTTCATTGCCATTTCCTTGAATTTCCTTAAATTTTCTTGAATTTCCTTGCCGTTTCCGTGAATTTCCTTGAATTTCATTGCCATTTCCTTGCCATTTTTTTGAATTTCCTTGAACTTCCTTGAATTTCTTTGAATTTCCTTGAATTTCCTTTTCTTGCCATTTCCATGAATATCCTTGAATTTCCTTGCCTTGCCTTGCCATTTCCTTGAATTTCATTGAATTTCCTTGCCATTCCCTTGCATTTCCTTGAATTTTCTTGAATTTCCTTGCCCTTTCGTTGAATTTCCTTGCCATTTCCTAGAATTTCCTTGAACTTCCTTGAATTATCTTGAATTTTCTTGAATTTCCTTTAATGTCCTTGCCATTTCCTTGAATTTTTTTGAATTTACTTTTATTTCCTTGAATTTCCTTCAATTTCCATTCTTGCCTTGCCATTTCCTTGAATTTCCTTGAACTTCCTTTCCTTGCCTTGCCATTTCCTTGAATTTCCTTGAATTTCCTTGCCTTGCCTTGCCATATTCTTGAATTTCCTTGAATTTCCTTGAATTTCCTTGATTGTCCTTTCATTTCCTTGCCATTTTCTTGTAATACCTTGAATTTCCTTTCCTTGCCTTGCAATTTCCTTTAATTACCTTGAATTTCCTTGAATTTCATTGAATTTCCTTGCCGTTTCCTTGACTTTCCTTGAATTCTTTTGAAATTCCTTGCCATTTCCTTAAATTTCCTTGAACTTCCTTAAATTTCCTTGAATATCTTTCCATTTCCTTGAATTTCCTTGTATTTCCTTGAATTTCCCTGCCATTTCCATGAATTTCCTTGAATTTCCTTGTCATTTTCTTGAATTTCCTTGAATTGCCTTGCCTTGACTTTCCATTTCGTTTAATTTCCTTGAATTTCCTTGAATTTCCTTGAATTTCCTTGCCGTTTCCTTGACTTTCCTTGAATTCTTTTGAAATTCCTTGCCATTTCCTTAAATTTCCTTGAACTTCCTTAAATTTCCTTGAATATCCTTCCATTTCCTTGTATTTCCTTGAATTTCCTTGCCATTTCCATGAATTTCCTTGAATTTCCTTGTCATTTTCTTGAATTTCCTTGAATTGCCTTGCCTTGCCTTTCCATTTCGTTGAATTTCCTTGAATTTCCTTGAATTTCCTTGCCGTTTCCTTGACTTTCCTTGAATTCTTTTGAAATTCCTTGCCATTTCCTTGAATTTCCTTGAATTTGCTTGAATATCCTTCCATTTCCTTGAATTTCCTTGAATTTCCATGAAATTCATTGCCATTTCCTTGAATTTCCTTGAATATCCTTGCCATTTCCTTGAATTTCCTTGCCATTTCCTTGAATTTCATTGAATTTCCTTGCCATTTCCTTGAATTTCCTTGAACTTCCTTGAATTATCTTGAATTTTTTGAATTTCCTTGAATTTTTTTGCCATTTCCTTGAATTTCCTTACCATTTCCTTGAATTTCCTTTCCTTGCCTTGCCATTTCCTTGAATTTCCTTGAATTTCCTTGCCATTTCCTTGAATTTTCTTGAATTTCCTTGCCATTTCCTTGAATTTCCTTTCCTTTCCTTGAATTTCCTTGAATTTCCTTGAATTTCCTTGAAATTCATTGCCATTTCCTTGAATTTCCTTGAATATCCTTGCCATTTCCTTGAATTTCCTTGCCATTTCCTTGAATTTCATTGAATTTCCTTGCCATTTCCTTGAATTTCCTTGAATTTCCTTGCCATTTCCTTGAATTTCCTTGAATTTCCTTTAATTTCCTTGCCATTTCCTTGAATTTCCTGGAATTTCCTTGCCATTTCCTTGAATTTCCTTGAACTTCCTTGAATTATCTTGAATTTTTTGAATTTCCTTGAATTTTTTTGCCATTTCCTTTAATTTCCTTTAATTTCCTTGCCATGTCCTTGAATTTCCTTGAATTTCCTTGCGATTTCCTTGACTTTCCATGAATTTTCTTTAATTTCCTTTCCTTGCCTTGACATTACCTTGAATTTCCTTGAATTTCCATTCTTGTCTTACCATTTCCTTGAATTTCCTTGAATTTCCTTGCCATTTCCTCTAATTTTCTTGAATTTCCTTGCCATTTCCTTGAATTTTCTTGAATTTCCATGAATTTCCTTGAGTTTCCTTTCCTTGCCTTGCCATTTCCTTGAATTTCATTGAATTTCCTTGCCATTTCCTTGCCATTTCCTTGAATTTCCTTTCCTTGCCTTGCCAGTTCCTTGAATTTCCTTGAATTTCCTTGCCATTCCCTTGCATTTCCTTGAATTTTCTAGAATTTCCTTGCAATTTCCTTAAATTTCGTTGAATTTCCTTGGCGTTTCTTTGAATTTCCTTGCCCTTTCGTTGAATTTCCATGAATTTCCTTGCCATTTCCTTGAATTTCCTTGAACTTCTTTGAATTATCTTGAATTTTCTTGAATTTCCTTGAATTTCCTAGAATTTCCTTGCCATTTCCTTGAATTTCTTTTAATTTCCTTGCCATTTCCTTGAATTTTTTTGAATTTACTTTAATTTCCTTGAATTTCCTTCAATTTCCATTATTGCCTTGCCATTTCCTTGAATTTCCTTGAATTTCCTTGCCTTGCCCTTTCCTTGATTCTTTTTATATTTCCTTGAATTTCCTTGCCATTTCCTTCAATTTCCTTGAATTTCCTTGAATTTCCTTGAATTTCCTTGAATTTCCTTGCCATTTTTTGAATTACCTTGAATTTCCTTGAATTTCCTAGAATTTCCTTGAATTTCCTTTCCATTTCCTTGAATTTCCTTGAATTTCCTTGAATTTCCTTGCAATTTCCTTGAATTTCCTTGAATTTACTTGAATTTCTTTGCCATTTCCATGAATTTCCTTGAATTTCCTTGAATTTCCTTGAATTTCCATTCTTGCATTCCCATTCCCTTGAATTTCCTTGAAAATCCTTCAATTTCCCTTGAATTTCCTTGAATTATCTTGGATTTTCTTGAATTTCCTTGCCATTTCCTTGAATTTCCCCGAATTACCATGAATTTCCTTTCCTTGCCTTGCCATTTCCTTGAATTTCCTTGTATTATCTTGAATTTCCTTGCCCTTTCCTTCATTTTTCGTTCCTTGCCTTGCCATTTCCTTGAATTTCCTTGAATTTCCTTGCCATTTCCTCGAATTTCTTGAATTTCCTTGCCATTTCCTTGAATTTCCTTGAATTTCCTTGAATTTCATTGCCATTTCCTTTAATTTCCTTGAATTTCATTGCCATTTCCTTGAATTTCCTTAAATTTTCTTGAATTTCCTTGCCGTTTCCGTGAATTTCCTTGAATTTCATTGCCATTTCCTTGCCATTTTTTTGAATTTCCTTGAACTTCCTTGAATTTCTTTGAATTTCCTTGAATTTCCTTTTCTTGCCATTTCCATGAATTTCCTTGAATTTCCTTTCCTTGCCTTGCCATTTCCTTGAATTTCCTTGAATTTCCTTTCCATTTCCTTTAATTACCTTGAATTTCCTTGAATTTCCTTGAATTTACTTGCCGTTTCCTTGAATTTACTTACCGTTTCCTTGAATTTCCTTGAATTCTTTTGAAATTCTTTGGCATTTCCTTGAATTTCCTTGAACTTCCTTGAATTTCCTTGAATATCCTTCCATTTCCTTGAATTTCCTTGAATTTCCTTGCCATTTCCTTGAATTTCCTTGAATTTCCTTGCAGTTTCTTTGAATTTTTTTGCTGTTTCCTTGAATTTCCTTGAATTTCCATTCTTGTCTTACCATTTCCTTGAATTTCCTTGAATTTCCTTGCCATTTCCTCTAATTTTCTTGAATTTCCTTGCCATTTCCTTGAATTTTCTTGAATTTCCATGAATTTCCTTGAATTTCCTTTCCTTACCTTGCCATTTCCTTGAATTTCCTGAATTTCCTTGCCATTCCCTGGAATTTCCTTGAATTTCCCTGAATTTCCTTGCCATTTCCTTGAACTTCGTTGAATTTCCTTGCCGTTTCTTTGAATTTCCTTGCCGTTTCGTTGAATTTCCTTGAATTTCCTTGAATTTCCCTGAATTTTCTTGAATTTCCTTTCCTTGCCTTGGCATTACCTTGAATTTCCTTGAATTTCCATTCTTGCCTTGCCATTTCCTTGAATTTCCTTGAATTTCCTTTCCTTGCCTTGCCATTTCCTTGAATTTGCTTGAATTTCCTTTCCTTGCCTTGCATATCCTTGAATTTCCTTGAATTTCCTTGAATTTCCTTGCCTTACTTTGCCATTTCCCTGAATTTCCTTGCCATTTCCTTAAATTTCCTTGCCATTTTCTTGAATTTCCTTTCCTTGCCTTGCCATTTCCTTGAATTTCCTTGAATTTCCTTGCCAGTTCCTTGAATTTCCTTTCCATTTACTTGAGTTTCCTAGAATTTCCTTGAATTTCGTTGCCATTTCCTTGAATTTCCTTGCCATTTCCTTGAATTTCCTTGAATTTCATTGCCATTTCCTTGAATTTCCTTGAATTTCATTGCCATTTCATGAATTTCCTTGTATTTCCTTGAATTTCCTTGCCCCTTCCTTGATTTTCCGTGCCTTGCCTTGCCATTTCCTTGAATTTCCTTGAATTTCCTTGCCATTTCCTTGCCATTTCCTTGAATTTCCTTGAATTGCCTTTAATTTCCTTGAATTTCCTTGCAATTTCCATGAATTTCCTTGAATTTCCTTTCATTTCCTTATCATTTTCTTGAATTTCCTTGAATTTCCTTTCCTTGCCTTTCCATTTCGTTGAATTTCTTTGAATTTCCTTGAATTTCCTTGAATTTCCTTGCCATTTCCTTGAATTTCCTTGAATTTCCTTGCCATTTCCTTGCCATTTCCTCGAATTTCTTGAATTACCTTGCCATTTCCTTGAATTTCCTTGACTTTCCTTGCCAGTTCCTTGAATTTCCTTTCCATTTACTTGAGTTTCCTCGAATTTCCTTGAAATTCGTTGCCATTTCCTTGAATTTCCTTGCCATTTCCTTGAATTTCCTTGAATTTCCTTGCCATTTCCTTGAATTTCCTTGAATTTCATTGCCATTTCCTTGAATTTCCTTGAATTTCCTTGAATTTCCTTTCCATTTCCTTGAATTTCCTCGAATTTCCTTTCCTTTCCTTGTCATTTTCTTGAATTTCCTTGAATTTCCTTTCCTTGCCTTTCCATTTCTTTGAATTTCCTTCAATTTCCTTTAATTTCCTTGCCATTTCCTTGAATTTTTTTGAATTTACTTTAATTTCCTTGAATTTCCTTCAATTTCCATTATTGCCTTGCCATTTCCTTGAATTTCCTTGAATTTCCTTGCCTTGCCCTTTCCTTGAATCTTTTTATATTTCCTTGAATTTCCTTGCCATTTCCTTCAATTTCCTTGAATTTCCTTGAATTACCTTGAATTTCCTTGCCATTTTTTGAATTTCCTTGAATATTTTTTGAATTTCCTAGAATTTCCTTGAATTTCCTTTCCATTTCCTTGAATTTCCTAGAATTTCCTTGAATTTCCTTTCCATTTCCTTGAATTTCCTTGAATTTCCTTGAATTTCCTTGCAATTTCCTTGCAATTTCCTTGAATTTCCTTGAATTTCCTTGAATTTCCATTCTTGCCTTCCCATTTCCTTGAATTTCATTGAAAATCCTTGAATTTCCCATGAATTTCCTTGAATTATCTTGAATTTTCTTGAAATTCCTTGCCATTTCCTTGAATTTCCCCGAATTACCATGAATTTCCTTTCCTTGCCTTGCCATTTCCTTGAATTTCCTTGAATTTCCTTGCCATTTCCTCGAATTTCTTGAATTTCCATGAATTTCCTTGAATTTCCTTGCCTTGCCTTGCCATTTGCTTGAATTTCCTTGAATTTCCTTGAATTTCCTTGAATTTCCTTAAATTTTCTTTTATTTCCTTCCCGTTTCCGTGAATTTCCTTGAATTTCATTGCCATTTCCTTACCATTTTTTTGAATTTCCTTGAACTTCCTTGAATTTCTTTGAATTTCCTTGAATTTCCTTTTCTTGCCATTTCCATGAATTTCCTTGAATTTCCTTTCCTTGCCTTGCCATTTCCTTGAATTTCCTTGAATTTCCTTTCCATTTCCTTTAATTACCTTGAATTTCCTTGAATTTCCTTGAATTTCCTTGAATTTACTTGCCGTTTCCTTGAATTTAGTTACCGTTTCCTTGAATTTCCTTGAATTCTTTTGAAATTCTTCGGCATTTCCTTGAATTTCCTTGAACTTCCTTGAATTTCCTTGAATATCCTTCCATTTTATTGAATTTCCTTGAATATCCTTCCATTTCCTTGAATTTCCTTGAATTTCCTTGCCATTTCCTTGAATTTCCTTGAATTTCCTTGCAGTTTCTTTGAATTTTTTTGCTGTTTCCTTGAATTTCCTTGAACTTCCTTAAATTATCTTGAATTTCCTTGAATTTCCTTGCAATTTCCTTGATTTTCCTTGAATTTTCTTTAATTTCCTTTCCTTGCCTTGACATTACCTTGAATTTCCATTCTTGCCTTGCCATTAACCTGAATTTCCTTGAATTTCCTTGAATTTCCACGAATTTTCTTGAATTTCCTTGCCATTTCCTTGCATTTTCTTGAAATTCCATGAATTTCCTTTCCTAACCTTGCCATTTGCTTGAATTTCCTTGAATTTCCTTGCCATTTCCTTGAATTTCCTTGCCATTTCCTTGAGTTTCCTTTCCTTGCCTTGCCATTTCCTTGAATTTCATTGAATTTCCTTGCCATTTCCTTGAATTTCCTTGCCATTTCCTTTCCTTGCCATTTCCTTGAGTTTCCTTGAATTTCCTTGCCTTGCCTTGCCATTTCCTTGAATTTCCTTGAATTTCCTTGCCATTTCCTTGAATTTTCTTGATTTTCCTTGAATTTTCTTGGAATTTCCTCGAATTTCCTTGAATTTCCTTTCCTGTCCTTGGCATTTCCTTGAATTTCCTTGCTTGCCTTGCCCTTTTCTTTGAATCTTTTTATATTTCCTTGAATTTCCCTGAATTTCCTTGCCATTTTTTGAATTTCCTTGAATTTCCTAGAATTTCCTTGAATTTCCTTTCCATTTCCTTGAATTTCCTTGAATTTCCTTGAATTTCCTTGCAATTTCCTTGAATTTCCTTGAATTTCCTTGAATTTCCATTCTTGCCTTCCCATTTCCTTGAATTTCCTTGAAAATCCTTGAATTTCCCTTGAATTTCCTTGAATTATCTTGAATTTTCTTGAATTTCCTTGCCATTTCCTTGAATTTCCCCGAATTACCATGAATTTCCTTTCCTTGCCTTGCCATTTCCTTGAATTTCCTTGTATTATCTTGAATTTCCTTGCCCTTTCCTTCATTTATCGTTCCTTGCCTTGCCATTTCCTCTAATTTCTTGAATTTCCTTGCCATTTCCTTGAATTTCCTTGAATTTCCTTGCCATTTCCTTGAATTTCCTTGAATTTCCTTGAATTTCATTGCCATTTCCGTGAATTTCCTTGAATTTCATTGCCATTTCCTTGCCATTTTTTTGAATTTCCTTGAACTTCCTTGAATTTCTTTGAATTTCCTTGAATTTCCTTTCCTTGCCTTGCCATTTCCTTGAATTTCCTTGAATTTCCTTGCCATTTCCTTGAGTTTCCTTTCCTTGCCTTGCCATTTCCTTGAATTTCATTGAATTTCCTTGCCATTTCCTTGAATTTCCTTGAATTTCCTTGAATTTCCTTGCCATTTCCTCGCATTTCTTGAATTACCTTGCCATTTCCTTGAATTTCCTTGAATTTCCTTGTCATTTCCTTGAATTTCCTTGCCATTTCCTTGAATTTCCTTTCCTTGCCATGCCATTTCCTTGAATTTCCTTGCCGTTTTCTTGAATTTCCTTGAATTTCCTTGAATTTCCTTGAATTTCCACGAATTTTCTTGAATTTCCTTGGCATTTCCTTGAATTTTCTTGAAATTCCATGAATTTCCTTTCCTAACCTTGCCATTTGCTTGAATTTCCTTGAATTTCCTTGCCATTTCCTTGAATTTCCTTGCCATTTCCTTGAGTTTCCTTTCCTTGCCTTGCCATTTCCTTGAATTTCATTGAATTTCCTTGCCATTTCCTTGAATTTCCTTGAATTTCCTTTCCTTGCCTTGCCAGTTCCTTGAATTTCCTTGAATTTCCTTGCCATTGCCTTGAATTTCCTTTAATGTCCTTGCCATTTCCTTGAATTTTTTTGAATTTACTTTAATTTCCTTGAATTTCCTTCAATTTCCATTCTTGCCTTGCCATTTCCTTGAATTTCCTTGAACTTCCTTTCCTTGCCTTGCCATTTCCTTGAATTTCCTTGAATTTCCTTTCCTTGCCTTCCCATTTCCTTGAATTTCCTTGAATTTCCTTGAATTTCCTTGATTGTCCTTTCATTTCCTTGCCATTTTCTTGTAATATCTTGAATTTCCTTTCCTTTCCTTGCCATTTCCTTTAATTACCTTGAATTTCCTTGAATTTCCTTGAATTTCCTTGCCGTTTCCTTGAATTTCCTTGTATTTCCTTGAATTTCCTTGCCATTTCCATGAATTTCCTTGAATTTCCTTGTCATTTTCTTGAATTTCCTTGAATTGCCTTGCCTTGCCTTTCCATTTCGTTGAATTTCCTTGAATTTCCTTGAATTTCCTTGAATTTCCTTGCCGTTTCCTTGACTTTCCTTGAATTCTTTTGAAATTCCTTGCCATTTCCTTGAATTTCCTTGAACTTCCTTGAATTTGCTTGAATATCCTTCCATTTCCTTGAATTTCCTTGAAATTCATTGCCATTTCCTTGAATTTCCTTGAATTTCCTTGCCATTTCCTTGAATTTCCTTGAACTTCCTTGAATTATCTTGAATTTCTTTGAATTTCCTTGAATTTTTTTGCCATTTCCTTTAATTTCCTTTAATTTCCTTGCCGTGTCCTTGAATTTCCTTGAATTTCCTTGCGATTTCCTTGACTTTCCATGAATTTTCTTTAATTTCCTTTCCTTGCCTTGACATTACCTTGAATTTCCTTGAATTTCCATTCTTGTCTTACCATTTCCTTGAATTTCCTTGAATTTCTTTGAATTTCCTCGCATTATCTTGAATTTCCTTCCCATTTCCTTGAATTTTCTTGAATTTCCTTGCCATTTCCTCTAATTTTCTTGAATTTCCTTGCCATTTCCTTGAATTTTCTTGAATTTCCATGAATTTCCTTGAATTTCCTTTCCTTGCCTTGCCATTTCCTTGAATTTCCTGAATTTCCTTGCCATTCCCTGGAATTTCCTTGAATTTCCCTGAATTTCCTTGCCATTTCCTTGAACTTCGTTGAATTTCCTTGCCGTTTCGTTGAATTTCCTAGAATTTCCTTGCCATTTCCTTGAATTTCCTTGAACTTCCTTGAATTATCTTGAATTTCCTTGAATTTCCTTTCCTTGCCTTGGCATTACCTTGAATTTCCTTGAATTTCCATTCTTGCCTTGCCATTTCCTTGAATTTCCTTGAATTTCCTTGCCTTGCCTTGCCATTTCCTTGAATTTGCTTGAATTTCCTTTCCTTGCCTTGCCATATCCTTAAATTTCCTTGAATTTCCTTGAATTTCCTTGCCTTACTTTGCCATTTCCCTGAATTTCCTTGCCATTTCCTTAAATTTCCTTGCCATTTTCTTGAATTTCCTTTCCTTGCCTTGCCATTTCCTTGAATTTCATTGAATTTCCTTGGCATTTCCTTGAATTTCCTTGAATTTCGTTTCCTTGCCTTGCCATTTCCTTGAATTTCCTTGAATTTCCTTGCCAGTTCCTTGAATTTCCTTTCCATTTACTTGAGTTTCCTAGAATTTCCTTGAATTTCGTTGCCATTTTCTTGAATTTCCTTGACATTTCCTTGAATTTCCTTGAATTTCATTGCCATTTCCTTGAATTTCCTTGAATTACCTTGCCCTTTCCTTGATTTTCCGTGCCTTGCCTTGCCATTTCCTTGAATTTCCTTGAATTTCCTTGCCATTTCCTTGCCATTTCCTTGAATTTCCTTGAATTGCCTTAAATTTCCTTGAATTTCCTTGCAATTTCCATGAATTTCCTTGAATTTCCTTTCATTTCCTTATCATTTTCTTGAATTTCCTTGAATTTCCTTTCCTTGCCTTTCCATTTCGTTGAATTTCTTTGAATTTCCTTGAATTTCCTTGCCATTTCCTTGAATTTCCTTGAATTTCCTTGCCATTTCCTTGCCATTTCCTCGAATTTCTTGAATTACCTTGCCATTTCCTTGAATTTCCTTGAATTTCCTTGCCAGTTCCTTGAATTTCCTTTCCATTTACTTGAGTTTCCTCGAATTTTCTTGAATTTCGTTGCCATTTCCTTGAATTTCGTTGCCATTTCCTTGAATTTCCTTGAATTTCATTGCCATTTCCTTGAATTTCCTTGAATTTCCTTGAATTTCCTTTCCATTTCCTTGAATTTCCTCGAATTTCCTTTCCTTGTCATTTTCTTGAATTTCCTTGAATTTCCTTTCCTTGCCTTTCCATTTTGTTGAATTTCTTTGAATTTCCTTGAATTTCCTTTCCTTGCCTTGCCAGTTCCTTGAATTTCCTTTCCTTGCCTTGCCATTTCCTTGAATTTCCTTGAATTTCCTTGCCATTTCCTCTAATTTTCTTGAATTTCCTTGCCATTTCCTTGAATTTTTTTGAATTTCCATGAATTTTTTTGAATTTCCTTTCCTTGCCTTGCCATTTCCTTGAATTTCCTTGAATTTCCTTGAATTTCCTTGCCATTTCCTTGAGTTTCCTTTCCTTGCCTTGCCATTTCCTTGAATTTCATTGAATTTCCTTGCCATTTCCTTGAATTTCCTTGAATTTCCTTGAATTTCCTTGCCATTTCCTCGCATTTCTTGAATTACCTTGCCATTTCCTTGAATTTCCTTGAATTACCTTGTCATTTCCTTGAATTTCCTTGCCATTTCCTTGAATTTCCTTTCCTTGCCTTGCCATTTCCTTGAATTTCCTTGCCGTTTTCTTGAATTTCCTTGAATTTCCTTGAATTTCCTTGAATTTCCACGAATTTTCTTGAATTTCCTTGGCATTTCCTTGAATTTTCTTGAATTTCCATGAATTTCCTTTCCTAACCTTGCCATTTGCTTGAATTTCCTTGAATTTCCTTGCCATTTCCTTGAATTTCCTTGCCATTTCCTTGAGTTTCCTTTCCTTGCCTTGCCATTTCCTTGAATTTCATTGAATTTCCTTGCCATTTCCTTGAATTTCCTTGAATTTCCTTGCCTTGCCTTGCCAGTTCCTTGAATTTCCTTGAATTTCCTTGCCATTGCCTTGAATTTCCTTTAATGTCCTTGCCATTTCCTTGAATTTTTTTGAATTTACTTTAATTTCCTTGAATTTCCTTCAATTTCCATTCTTGCCTTGCCATTTCCTTGAATTTCCTTGAACTTCCTTTCCTTGCCTTCCCATTTCCTTGCCATTTCCTTGAATTTCCTTGAATTTCCTTTCCTTGCCTTCCCATTTCCTTGCCATTTCCTTGAATTTCCTTGAATTTCCTTGCCATTTCCTTGCCATTTCCTCGAATTTCTTGAATTACCTTGCCATTTCCTTGAATTTCCTTGAATTTCCTTGCCATTTCCTCTAATTTTCTTGAATTTCCTTGCCATTTCCTTGAATTTTTTTGAATTTCCATGAATTTTTTTGAATTTCCTTTCCTTGCCTTGCCATTTCCTTGAATTTCCTTGAATTTCCTTGCCATTTCCTTGAATTTCCTTGCCATTTCCTTGAGTTTCCTTTCCTTGCCTTGCCATTTCCTTGAATTTCATTGAATTTCCTTGCCATTTCCTTGAATCTCCTTGAATTTCCTTGAATTTCCTTGCCAGTTCCTCGCATTTCTTGAATTACCTTGCCATTTCCTTGAATTTCCTTGAATTACCTTGTCATTTCCTTGAATTTCCTTGCCATTTCCTTGAATTTCCTTTCCTTGCCTTGCCATTTCCTTGAATTTCCTTGCCGTTTTCTTGAATTTCCTTGAATTTCCTTGAATTTCCTTGAATTTCCTTGAATTTCCTTGAATTTCCTTGCGATTTCCTTGAATTTCCCTGAATTTTCTTGAATTTACTTTCCTTGCCTTGGCATTACCTTGAATTTCCTTGAATTTCCATTCTTGCCTTGCCATTTCCTTGAATTTCCTTGAATTTCCTTTCCTTGCCTTGCCATTTCCTTGAATTTGGTTGAATTTCCTTTCCTTGCCTTGCCATATCCTTGAATTTTCTTGAATTTCCTTGAATTTCCTTGCAGTTTCTTTGAATTTTTTTGCCGTTTCCTTGAATTTCCTTGAACTTCCTTAAATTATCTTGAATTTCCTTGAATTTCCTTGCGATTTCCTTGATTTTCCTTGAATTTTCTTTAATTTCCTTTCCTTGCCTTGCCATTTCCTTGAATTTCCTTGAATTTCCTTGCCATTTCCTTGAATTTCCTTGAATTTCCTTTCCTTGCCTTGCCATTTCTTTGAATTTCCTTGAATTTCCTTGAATTTCCTTGCGATTTCCTTGATTTTCCTTGAATTTTCTTTAATTTCCTTTCCTTGCCTTGCCATTAACCTGAATTTCCTTGAATTTCCACGAATTTTCTTGAATTTCCTTGCCATTTCCTTGAATTTTCTTGAAATTCCATGAATTTCCTTTCCTAACCTTGCCATTTGCTTGAATTTCCTTGAATTTCCTTGCCATTTCCTTGAATTTCCTTGCCATTTCCTTGAGTTTCCTTTCCTTGCCTTGCCATTTCCTTGAATTTCCTTGAATTTCCTTGCCATTTCCTTGAATTTTCTTGATTTTCCTTGAATTTTCTTGCAATTTCCTCGAATTTCCTTGAATTTCCTTTCCTGTCCTTGGCATTTCCTTGAATTTCATTGCTTGCCTTGCCCTTTCCTTGAATCTTTCTATATTTCCTTGAATTTCCTTGAATTTCCTTGCCATTTTTTGAATTTCCTTGAATTTCCTTGAATTTCCTAGAATTTCCTTGAATTTCCTTTCCATTTCCTTGAATTTCCTTGAATTTCCTTGAATTTCCTTGCAATTTCCTTGAATTTCCTTGAATTTCCTTGAATTTCTTTGCCATTTCCATGAATGTCCTTGAATTTCCTTGAATTTCCTTGAATTTCCATTCTTGCCTTCCCATTTCTTTGAATTTCCTTGAAAATCCTTGAATTTCCCTTGAATTTCCTTGAATTATCTTGAATTTTCTTGAATTTCCTTGCCATTTCCTTGAATTTCCCCAAATTACCATGAATTTCCTTTCCTTGCCTTGCCATTTCCTTGAATTTCCTTGTATTATCTTGAATTTCCTTGCCCTTTCCTTCATTTTTCGTTCCTTGCCTTGCCATTTCCTTGAATTTCCTTGAATTTCCTTGCCATTTCCTTGAATTTCCTTGCCATTTCCTTAAATTTCATTGCCATTTCCTTGAATTTCCTTAAATTTTTTTGAATTTCCTTTCCGTTTCCGTGATTTTCCTTGAATTTCATTGCCATTTCCTTGCCATTTTTTTGAATTTCCTTGAACTTCCTTGAATTTCCTTGAATTTCCTTTTCTTGCCATTTCCATGAATTTCCTTGAATTTCCTTTCCTTGCCTTGCCATTTCCTTGAATTTCCTTGAAATTCCTTGCCATTTCCTTGAATTTCCTTGAATTTCCTTTCCTTGCTTTGCCATTTCCTTTAATTTCCTTGAATTTCCTTGAATTTCCTTGAATTTCCTTGAATTTACTTGCCGTTTCCTTGAATTTCCTTGAATTCTTTTGAAATTCCTTGGAATTTCCTTGAATTTCCTTGAACTTCCTTGAATTTCCTTGAATATCCTTCCATTTCCTTGAATTTCCTTGAATTTCCTTGCCATTTCCTTGAATTTCCTTGAATTTCGTTGAATTTCCTTGCAGTTTCTTTGAATTTTTTTGCCGTTTCCTTGAATTTCCTTGAACTTCCTTAAATTATCTTGAATTTCCTTGAATTTCCTTGCGATTTCCTTGATTTTCCTTGAATTTTCTTTAATTTCCTTTCCTTGCCATTTCCTTGAATTTCCTTGAATTTCCTTGAATTTCCTCGAATTCTCTCGAATTTCCTTGCCATTTCCTTGAATTTTCTTGAATTTGCATGAATTTCCTTGAATTTCCTTTCCTTGCCTTGCCATTTGCTTGAATTTCCTTGAATTTCCTTGCCATTTCCTTGGATTTCCTTGCCATTTCCTTGAGTTTCCTTTCCTTGCCTTGCCATTTCCTTGAATTTCATTGAATTCCCTTGCCATTTCCTTGAATTTCCTTGCCGTTTTCTTGAATTTCCTTGAATTTCCTTGAATTTCCTTGAATTTCCTTGAATTTCCTTGCGATTTCCTTGAATTTCCCTGAATTTTCTTGAATTTACTTTCCTTGCCTTGGCATTACCTTGAATTTCCTTGAATTTCCATTCTTGCCTTGCCATTTCCTTGAATTTCCTTGAATTTCCTTTCCTTGCCTTGCCATTTCCTTGAATTTGGTTGAATTTCCTTTCCTTGCCTTGCCATATCCTTGAATTTCATTGAATTTCCTTGAATTTCCTTGCAGTTTCTTTGAATTTTTTTGCCGTTTCCTTGAATTTCCTTGAACTTCCTTAAATTATCTTGAATTTCCTTGAATTTCCTTGCGATTTCCTTGATTTTCCTTGAATTTTCTTTAATTTCCTTTCCTTGCCTTGCCATTTCCTTGAATTTCCTTGAATTTCCTTGCCATTTCTTTGAATTTCCTTGAATTTCCTTGAATTTCCTTGCGATTTCCTTGATTTTCCTTGAATTTTCTTTAATTTCCTTTCCTTGCCTTGCCATTAACCTGAATTTCCTTGAATTTCCACGAATTTTCTTGAATTTCCTTGCCATTTCCTTGAATTTTCTTGAAATTCCATGAAGTTCCTTTCCTAACCTTGCCATTTGCTTGAATTTCCTTGAATTTCCTTGCCATTTCCTTGAATTTCCTTGCCATTTCCTTGAGTTTCCTTTCCTTGCCTTGCCATTTCCTTGAATTTCCTTGAATTTCCTTGCCATTTCCTTGAATTTTCTTGATTTTCCTTGAATTTTCTTGCAATTTCCTCGAATTTCCTTGAATTTCCTTTCCTGTCCTTGGCATTTCCTTGAATTTCCTTGCTTGCCTTGCCCTTTCCTTGAATCTTTCTATATTTCCTTGAATTTCCTTGAATTTCCTTGCCATTTTTTGAATTTCCTTGAATTTCCTTGAATTTCCTAGAATTTCCTTGAATTTCCTTTCCATTTCCTTGAATTTCCTTGAATTTCCTTGAATTTCCTTGCAATTTCCTTGAATTTCCTTGAATTTACTTGAATTTCTTTGCCATTTCCATGAATGTCCTTGAATTTCCTTGAATTTCCTTGAATTTCCATTCTTGCCTTCCCATTTCTTTGAATTTCCTTGAAAATCCTTGAATTTCCCTTGAATTTCCTTGAATTATCTTGAATTTTCTTGAATTTCCTTGCCATTTCCTTGAATTTCCCCAAATTACCATGAATTTCCTTTCCTTGCCTTGCCATTTCCTTGAATTTCCTTGTATTATCTTGAATTTCCTTGCCCTTTCCTTCATTTTTCGTTCCTTGCCTTGCCATTTCGTTGAATTTCCTTGAATTTCCTTGCCATTTCCTTGAATTTCCTTGCCATTTCCTTGAATTTCATTGCCATTTCCTTGAATTTCCTTAAATTTTTTTGAATTTCCTTTCCGTTTCCGTGATTTTCCTTGAATTTCATTGCCATTTCCTTGCCATTTTTTTGAATTTCCTTGAACTTCCTTGAATTTCCTTGAATTTCCTTTTCTTGCCATTTCCATGAATTTCCTTGAATTTCCTTTCCTTGCCTTGCCATTTCCTTGAATTTCCTTGAAATTCCTTGCCATTTCCTTGAATTTCCTTGAATTTCCTTTCCTTGCTTTGCCATTTCCTTTAATTTCCTTGAATTTCCTTGAATTTCCTTGAATTTCCTTGAATTTACTTGCCGTTTCCTTGAATTTCCTTGAATTCTTTTGAAATTCCTTGGAATTTCCTTGAATTTCCTTGAACTTCCTTGAATTTCCTTGAATATCCTTCCATTTCCTTGAATTTCCTTGAATTTCCTTGCCATTTCCTTGAATTTCCTTGAATTTCGTTGAATTTCCTTGCAGTTTCTTTGAATTTTTTTGCCGTTTCCTTGAATTTCCTTGAACTTCCTTAAATTATCTTGAATTTCCTTGAATTTCCTTGCGATTTCCTTGATTTTCCTTGAATTTTCTTTAATTTCCTTTCCTTGCCATTTCCTTGAATTTCCTTGAATTTCCTTGAATTTCCTCGAATTCTCTCGAATTTCCTTGCCATTTCCTTGAATTTTCTTGAATTTGCATGAATTTCCTTGAATTTCCTTTCCTTGCCTTGCCATTTGCTTGAATTTCCTTGAATTTCCTTGCCATTTCCTTGGATTTCCTTGCCATTTCCTTGAGTTTCCTTTCCTTGCCTTGCCATTTCCTTGAATTTCATTGAATTCCCTTGCCATTTCCTTGAATTTCCTTGCCGTTTTCTTGAATTTCCTTGAATTTCCTTGAATTTCCTTGAATTTCCTTGAATTTCCTTGAATTTCCTTGCGATTTCCTTGAATTTCCCTGAATTTTCTTGAATTTACTTTCCTTGCCTTGGCATTACCTTGAATTTCCTTGAATTTCCATTCTTGCCTTGCCATTTCCTTGAATTTCCTTGAATTTCCTTTCCTTGCCTTGCCATTTCCTTGAATTTGGTTGAATTTCCTTTCCTTGCCTTGCCATATCCTTGAATTTCATTGAATTTCCTTGAATTTCCTTGCAGTTTCTTTGAATTTTTTTGCCGTTTCCTTGAATTTCCTTGAACTTCCTTAAATTATCTTGAATTTCCTTGAATTTCCTTGCGATTTCCTTGATTTTCCTTGAATTTTCTTTAATTTCCTTTCCTTGCCTTGCCATTTCCTTGAATTTCCTTGAATTTCCTTGCCATTTCTTTGAATTTCCTTGAATTTCCTTGAATTTCCTCGCGATTTCCTTGATTTTCCTTGAATTTTCTTTAATTTCCTTTCCTTGCCTTGCCATTAACCTGAATTTCCTTGAATTTCCACGAATTTTCTTGAATTTCCTTGCCATTTCCTTGAATTTTCTTGAAATTCCATGAATTTCCTTTCCTAACCTTGCCATTTGCTTGAATTTCCTTGAATTTCCTTGCCATTTCCTTGAATTTCCTTGCCATTTCCTTGAGTTTCCTTTCCTTGCCTTGCCATTTCCTTGAATTTCCTTGAATTTCCTTGCCATTTCCTTGAATTTTCTTGATTTTCCTTGAATTTTCTTGCAATTTCCTCGAATTTCCTTGAATTTCCTTTCCTGTCCTTGGCATTTCCTTGAATTTCCTTGCTTGCCTTGCCCTTTCCTTGAATCTTTCTATATTTCCTTGAATTTCCTTGAATTTCCTTGCCATTTTTTGAATTTCCTTGAATTTCCTTGAATTTCCTAGAATTTCCTTGAATTTCCTTTCCATTTCCTTGAATTTCCTTGAATTTCCTTGAATTTCCTTGCAATTTCCTTGAATTTCCTTGAATTTACTTGAATTTCTTTGCCATTTCCTTGCCATTTCCTTGAATTTCCCCAAATTACCATGAATTTCCTTTCCTTGCCTTGCCATTTCCTTGAATTTCCTTGTATTATCTTGAATTTCCTTGCCCTTTCCTTCATTTTTCGTTCCTTGCCTTGCCATTTCGTTGAATTTCCTTGAATTTCCTTGCCATTTCCTTGAATTTCCTTGCCATTTCCTTAAATTTCATTGCCATTTCCTTGAATTTCCTTAAATTTTTTTGAATTTCCTTTCCGTTTCCGTGATTTTCCTTGAATTTCATTGCCATTTCCTTGCCATTTTTTTGAATTTCCTTGAACTTCCTTGAATTTCCTTGAATTTCCTTTTCTTGCCATTTCCATGAATTTCCTTGAATTTCCTTTCCTTGCCTTGCCATTTCCTTGAATTTCCTTGAAATTCCTTGCCATTTCCTTGAATTTCCTTGAATTTCCTTTCCTTGCTTTGCCATTTCCTTTAATTTCCTTGAATTTCCTTGAATTTCCTTGAATTTCCTTGAATTTACTTGCCGTTTCCTTGAATTTCCTTGAATTCTTTTGAAATTCCTTGGAATTTCCTTGAATTTCCTTGAACTTCCTTGAATTTCCTTGAATATCCTTCCATTTCCTTGAATTTCCTTGAATTTCCTTGCCATTTCCTTGAATTTCCTTGAATTTCGTTGAATTTCCTTGCAGTTTCTTTGAATTTTTTTGCCGTTTCCTTGAATTTCCTTGAACTTCCTTAAATTATCTTGAATTTCCTTGAATTTCCTTGCGATTTCCTTGATTTTCCTTGAATTTTCTTTAATTTCCTTTCCTTGCCATTTCCTTGAATTTCCTTGAATTTCCTTGAATTTCCTCGAATTCTCTCGAATTTCCTTGCCATTTCCTTGAATTTTCTTGAATTTGCATGAATTTCCTTGAATTTCCTTTCCTTGCCTTGCCATTTGCTTGAATTTCCTTGAATTTCCTTGCCATTTCCTTGAATTTCCTTGCCATTTCCTTGAGTTTCCTTTCCTTGCCTTGCCATTTCCTTGAATTTCATTGAATTTCCTTGCCATTTCCTTGAATTTCCTTGAATTTCCTTTCCTTGCCTTGCCAGTTCCTTGAATTTCCTTGAATTTCCTTGCCATTCCCATGTATTTCCTTGAATTTTCTTGAATTTCCTTGCAATTTCCTTAAATTTCGTTGAATTTCCTTGCCATTGCCTTGAATTTCCTTGAATTTCCTTGCCATTTCCTTGAATTTCCTTGAACTTCCTTGAATTATCTTGAATTTTCTTGAATTTCCTTGAATTTCCTCGAATTTTCTCGAATTTCCTTGCCATTTCCTTGAATTTTCTTGAATTTCCATGAATTTCCTTGAATTTTCTTTCCTTGCCTTGCCATTTGCTTGAATTTCCTTGAATTTCGTTGCCATTTCCTTGAATTTCCTTGCCATTTCCTTGAATTTCCTTTAATTTCCTTGCCATTTCCTTGAATTTTTTTGAATTTACTTTAATTTCCTTGAATTTCCTTCAATTTCCATTATTGCCTTGCCATTTCCTTGAATTTCCTTTAATTTCCTTGCCTTGTCCTTTCCTTGAATCTTTTTATATTTCCTTGAATTTCCTTGCCATTTCCTTCAATTTCCTTGAATTTCCTTGAATTTCCTTGAATTTCCTTGAATTTCCTTGCCATTTTTTGAATTTCCTTGAATTTCCTTGAATTTCCTAGAATTTCCTTGAATTTCCTTTCCATTTCCTTGAATTTCCTTGAATTTCCTTGAATTTCCTTGCAATTTCCTTGAATTTCCTTGAATTTCCTTTCCTTGCCTTGCCAGTTCCTTGAATTTCCTTGAATTTCCTTGCCATTCCCATGTATTTCCTTGAATTTTCTTGAATTTCCTTGCAATTTCCTTAAATTTCGTTGAATTTCCTTGCCATTGCCTTGAATTTCCTTGAATTTCCTTGCCATTTCCTTGAATTTCCTTGAACTTCCTTGAATTATCTTGAATTTTCTTGAATTTCCTTGAATTTCCTCGAATTTTCTCGAATTTCCTTGCCATTTCCTTGAATTTTCTTGAATTTCCATGAATTTCCTTGAATTTTCTTTCCTTGCCTTGCCATTTGCTTGAATTTCCTTGAATTTCGTTGCCATTTCCTTGAATTTCCTTGCCATTTCCTTGAATTTCCTTTAATTTCCTTGCCATTTCCTTGAATTTTTTTGAATTTACTTTAATTTCCTTGGATTTCCTTCAATTTCCATTATTGCCTTGCCATTTCCTTGAATTGCCTTTAATTTCCTTGCCTTGTCCTTTCCTTGAATCTTTTTATATTTCCTTGAATTTCCTTGCCATTTCCTTCAATTTCCTTGAATTTCCTTGAATTTCCTTGAATTTCCTTGAATTTCCTTGCCATTTTTTGAATTTCCTTGAATTTCCTTGAATTTCCTAGAATTTCCTTGAATTTCCTTTCCATTTCCTTGAATTTCCTTGAATTTCCTTGAATTTCCTTGCAATTTCCTTGAATTTCCTTGAATTTACTTGAATTTCTTTGCCATTTCCATGAATTTCCTTGAATTTACTTGAATTTCCTTGAAAATCCTTCAATTTCCCTTGAATTTCCTTGAATTATCTTGAATTTTCTTGAAGTTCCTTGCCATTTCCTTGAATTTCCCCGAATTACCATGAATTTCCTTTCCTTGCCTTGCCATTTCCTTGAATTTCCTTGAATTTCCTTGCCATTGCCTCGAATTTCTTGATTTTCCCTGCCATTTCCTTGAATTTCCTGAATTTCCTTGCCATTTCCTTGAATTTCCTTGAATTTCATTGCCATTTCCTTGAATTTCCTTAAATTTTCTTGAATTTCCTTGCCGTTTCCGTGAATTTCCTTGAATTTCATTGCCATTTCCTTGCCATTTTTTTGAATTTCCTTGAACTTCCTTGAATTTCTTTGAATTTCCTTGAATTTCCTTTTCTTGCCATTTCCATGAATTTACTTGAATTTCCTTTCCTTGCCTTGCCATTTCCTTGAATTTCCTTGAATTTCCTTTCCATTTCCTTTAATTACCTTGAATTTCCTTGAATTTCCTTGAATTTCCTTGAATTTACTTGCCGTTTCCTTGAATTTACTTACCGTTTCCTTGAATTTCCTTGAATTCTTTTGAAATTCTTTGGCATTTCCTTGAATTTCCTTGAACTTCCTTGAATTTCCTTGAATATCCTTCCATTTCCTTGAATTTCCTTGAATTTCCTTGCCATTTCCTTGAATTTCCTTGAATTTCCTTGCAGTTTCTTTGAATTTTTTTGCCGTTTCCTTGAATTTCCTTGAACTTCCTTACATTATCTTGAATTTCCTTGAATTTCCTTGCAATTTCCTTGATTTTCCTTGAATTTTCTTTAATTTCCTTTCCTTGCCTTGACATTACCTTGAATTTCCATTCTTGCCTTGCCATTAACCTGAATTTCCTTGAATTTCCACGAATTTTCTTGAATTTCCTTGCCATTTCCTTGAATTTTCTTGAAATTCCATGAATTTCCTTTCCTAACCTTGCCATTTGCTTGAATTTCCTTGAATTTCCTTGCCATTTCCTTGAATTTCCTTGCCATTTCCTTGAGTTTCCTTTCCTTGCCTTGCCATTTCCTTGAATTTCATTGAATTTCCTTGCCATTTCCTTGAATTTCCTTGAATTTCCTTTCCTTGCCATTTCCTTGAGTTTCCTTGAATTTCCTTGCCTTGCCTTGCCATTTCCTTGAATTTCCTTGAATTTCCTTGCCATTTCCTTGAATTTTCTTGATTTTCCTTGAATTTTCTTGCAATTTCCTCGAATTTCCTTGAATTTCCTTTCCTGTCCTTGGCATTTCCTTGAATTTCCTTGCTTGCCTTGCCCTTTCCTTGAATCTTTCTATATTTCCTTGAATTTCCTTGAATTTCCTTGCCATTTTTTGAATTTCCTTGAATTTCCTTGAATTTCCTAGAATTTCCTTGAATTTCCTTTCCATTTCCTTGAATTTCCTTGAATTTCCTTGAATTTCCTTGCAATTTCCTTGAATTTCCTTGAATTTACTTGAATTTCTTTGCCATTTCCATGAATGTCCTTGAATTCCCTTGAATTTCCTTGAATTTCCATTCTTGCCTTCCCATTTCCTTGAATTTCCTTGAAAATCCTTGAATTTCCCTTGAATTTCCTTGAATTATCTTGAATTTTCTTGAATTTCCTTGCCATTTCCTTGAATTTCCCCAAATTACCATGAATTTCCTTTCCTTGCCTTGCCATTTCCTTGAATTTCCTTGTATTATCTTGAATTTCCTTGCCCTTTCCTTCATTTTTCGTTCCTTGCCTTGCCATTTCCTTGAATTTCCTTGAATTTCCTTGAATTTCCTTGCCATTTCCTCGAATTTCTAGAATTTCCTTGCCATTTCGTTGAATTTCCTTGAATTTCCTTGCCATTTCCTTGAATTTCCTTGCCATTTCCTTAAATTTCATTGCCATTTCCTTGAATTTCCTTAAATTTTTTTGAATTTCCTTTCCGTTTCCGTGAATTTCCTTGAATTTCATTGCCATTTCCTTGCCATTTTTTTGAATTTCCTTGAACTTCCTTGAATTTCTTTGAATTTCCTTGAATTTCCTTTTCTTGCCATTTCCATGAATTTACTTGAATTTCCTTTCCTTGCCTTGCCATTTCCTTGAATTTCCTTGAATTTCCTTTCCATTTCCTTGAATTTCCTTGAATTTCCTTGAATTTCCTTGCAATTTCCTTGAATTTCCTTGAATTTCCTTTCCTTGCCTTGCCAGTTCCTTGAATTTCCTTGAATTTCCTTGCCATTCCCATGTATTTCCTTGAATTTTCTTGAATTTCCTTGCAATTTCCTTAAATTTCGTTGAATTTCCTTGCCATTGCCTTGAATTTCCTTGAATTTCCTTGCCATTTCCTTGAATTTCCTTGAACTTCCTTGAATTATCTTGAATTTTCTTGAATTTCCTTGAATTTCCTCGAATTTTCTCGAATTTCCTTGCCATTTCCTTGAATTTTCTTGAATTTCCATGAATTTCCTTGAATTTTCTTTCCTTGCCTTGCCATTTGCTTGAATTTCCTTGAATTTCGTTGCCATTTCCTTGAATTTCCTTGCCATTTCCTTGAATTTCCTTTAATTTCCTTGCCATTTCCTTGAATTTTTTTGAATTTACTTTAATTTCCTTGGATTTCCTTCAATTTCCATTATTGCCTTGCCATTTCCTTGAATTGCCTTTAATTTCCTTGCCTTGTCCTTTCCTTGAATCTTTTTATATTTCCTTGAATTTCCTTGCCATTTCCTTCAATTTCCTTGAATTTCCTTGAATTTCCTTGAATTTCCTTGAATTTCCTTGCCATTTTTTGAATTTCCTTGAATTTCCTTGAATTTCCTAGAATTTCCTTGAATTTCCTTTCCATTTCCTTGAATTTCCTTGAATTTCCTTGAATTTCCTTGCAATTTCCTTGAATTTCCTTGAATTTACTTGAATTTCTTTGCCATTTCCATGAATTTCCTTGAATTTACTTGAATTTCCTTGAAAATCCTTCAATTTCCCTTGAATTTCCTTGAATTATCTTGAATTTTCTTGAAGTTCCTTGCCATTTCCTTGAATTTCCCCGAATTACCATGAATTTCCTTTCCTTGCCTTGCCATTTCCTTGAATTTCCTTGAATTTCCTTGCCATTGCCTCGAATTTCTTGATTTTCCCTGCCATTTCCTTGAATTTCCTGAATTTCCTTGCCATTTCCTTGAATTTCCTTGAATTTCATTGCCATTTCCTTGAATTTCCTTAAATTTTCTTGAATTTCCTTGCCGTTTCCGTGAATTTCCTTGAATTTCATTGCCATTTCCTTGCCATTTTTTTGAATTTCCTTGAACTTCCTTGAATTTCTTTGAATTTCCTTGAATTTCCTTTTCTTGCCATTTCCATGAATTTACTTGAATTTCCTTTCCTTGCCTTGCCATTTCCTTGAATTTCCTTGAATTTCCTTTCCATTTCCTTTAATTACCTTGAATTTCCTTGAATTTCCTTGAATTTCCTTGAATTTACTTGCCGTTTCCTTGAATTTACTTACCGTTTCCTTGAATTTCCTTGAATTCTTTTGAAATTCTTTGGCATTTCCTTGAATTTCCTTGAACTTCCTTGAATTTCCTTGAATATCCTTCCATTTCCTTGAATTTCCTTGAATTTCCTTGCCATTTCCTTGAATTTCCTTGAATTTCCTTGCAGTTTCTTTGAATTTTTTTGCCGTTTCCTTGAATTTCCTTGAACTTCCTTACATTATCTTGAATTTCCTTGAATTTCCTTGCAATTTCCTTGATTTTCCTTGAATTTTCTTTAATTTCCTTTCCTTGCCTTGACATTACCTTGAATTTCCATTCTTGCCTTGCCATTAACCTGAATTTCCTTGAATTTCCACGAATTTTCTTGAATTTCCTTGCCATTTCCTTGAATTTTCTTGAAATTCCATGAATTTCCTTTCCTAACCTTGCCATTTGCTTGAATTTCCTTGAATTTCCTTGCCATTTCCTTGAATTTCCTTGCCATTTCCTTGAGTTTCCTTTCCTTGCCTTGCCATTTCCTTGAATTTCATTGAATTTCCTTGCCATTTCCTTGAATTTCCTTGAATTTCCTTTCCTTGCCATTTCCTTGAGTTTCCTTGAATTTCCTTGCCTTGCCTTGCCATTTCCTTGAATTTCCTTGAATTTCCTTGCCATTTCCTTGAATTTTCTTGATTTTCCTTGAATTTTCTTGCAATTTCCTCGAATTTCCTTGAATTTCCTTTCCTGTCCTTGGCATTTCCTTGAATTTCCTTGCTTGCCTTGCCCTTTCCTTGAATCTTTCTATATTTCCTTGAATTTCCTTGAATTTCCTTGCCATTTTTTGAATTTCCTTGAATTTCCTTGAATTTCCTAGAATTTCCTTGAATTTCCTTTCCATTTCCTTGAATTTCCTTGAATTTCCTTGAATTTCCTTGCAATTTCCTTGAATTTCCTTGAATTTACTTGAATTTCTTTGCCATTTCCATGAATGTCCTTGAATTCCCTTGAATTTCCTTGAATTTCCATTCTTGCCTTCCCATTTCCTTGAATTTCCTTGAAAATCCTTGAATTTCCCTTGAATTTCCTTGAATTATCTTGAATTTTCTTGAATTTCCTTGCCATTTCCTTGAATTTCCCCAAATTACCATGAATTTCCTTTCCTTGCCTTGCCATTTCCTTGAATTTCCTTGTATTATCTTGAATTTCCTTGCCCTTTCCTTCATTTTTCGTTCCTTGCCTTGCCATTTCCTTGAATTTCCTTGAATTTCCTTGAATTTCCTTGCCATTTCCTCGAATTTCTAGAATTTCCTTGCCATTTCGTTGAATTTCCTTGAATTTCCTTGCCATTTCCTTGAATTTCCTTGCCATTTCCTTAAATTTCATTGCCATTTCCTTGAATTTCCTTAAATTTTTTTGAATTTCCTTTCCGTTTCCGTGAATTTCCTTGAATTTCATTGCCATTTCCTTGCCATTTTTTTGAATTTCCTTGAACTTCCTTGAATTTCCTTGAATTTCCTTTTCTTGCCATTTCCTTGAATTTCCTTGAATTTCCTTTCCTTGCCTTGCCATTTCCTTGAATTTCCTTGAAATTCCTTGCCATTTCCTTGAATTTCCTTGAATTTCCTTTCCTTGCTTTGCCATTTCCTTTAATTTCCTTGAATTTCCTTGAATTTCCTTGAATTTCCTTGAATTTACTTGCCGTTTCCTTGAATTTCCTTGAATTCTTTTGAAATTCCTTGGAATTTCCTTGAATTTCCTTGAACTTCCTTGAATTTCCTTGAATATCCTTCCATTTCCTTGAATTTCCTTGAATTTCCTTGCCATTTCCTTGAATTTCCTTGAATTTCGTTGAATTTCCTTGCAGTTTCTTTGAATTTTTTTGCCGTTTCCTTGAATTTCCTTGAACTTCCTTAAATTATCTTGAATTTCCTTGAATTTCCTTGCGATTTCCTTGATTTTCCTTGAATTTTCTTTAATTTCCTTTCCTTGCCTTGCCATTTCCTTGAATTTCCTTGAATTTCCTTGAATTTCCTCGAATTTTCTCGAATTTCCTTGCCATTTCCTTGAATTTTCTTGAATTTGCATGAATTTCCTTGAATTTCCTTTCCTTGCCTTGCCATTTGCTTGAATTTCCTTGAATTTCCTTGCCATTTCCTTGAATTTCCTTGCCATTTCCTTGAGTTTCCTTTCCTTGCCTTGCCATTTCCTTGAATTTCATTGAATTTCCTTGCCATTTCCTTGAATTTCCTTGAATTTCCTTTCCTTGCCTTGCCAGTTCCTTGAATTTCCTTGAATTTCCTTGCCATTCCCATGCATTTCCTTGAATTTTCTTGAATTTCCTTGCAATTTCCTTAAATTTCGTTGAATTTCCTTGCCATTTCTTTGAATTTCCTTGCCCTTTCGTTGAATTTCCATGAATTTCCTTGCCATTTCCTTGAATTTCCTTGAACTTCCTTGAATTATCTTGAATTTTCTTGAATTTCCTTTAATTTCCTCGAATTTTCTCGAATTTCCTTGCCATTTCCTTGAATTTTCTTGAATTTCCATGAATTTCCTTGAATTTTCTTTCCTTGCCTTGCCATTTGCTTGAATTTCCTTGAATTTCCTTGCCATTTCCTTGAATTTCCTTGCCATTTCCTTGAATTTCCTTTAATTTCCTTGCCATTTCCTTGAATTTTTTTGAATTTACTTTAATTTCTTTGGATTTCCTTCAATTTCCATTATTGCCTTGCCATTTCCTTGAATTTCCTTGAATTTCCTTGCCTTGTCCTTTCCTTGAATCTTTTTATATTTCCTTGAATTTCCTTGCCATTTCCTTCAATTTCCTTGAATTTCCTTGAATTTACTTGAATTTCCTTGAATTTCCTTGCCATTTTTTGAATTTCCTTGAATTTCCTTGAATTTCCTAGAATTTCCTTGAATTTCCTTTCCATTTCCTTGAATTTCCTTGCAATTTCCTTGAATTTCCTTGAATTTACTTGAATTTACTTGAATTTCTTTGCCATTTCCATGAATTTCCTTGAATTTCCTTGAAAATCCTTCAATTTCCCTTGAATTTCCTTGAATTATCTTGAATTTTCTTGAAATTCCTTGCCATTTCCTTGAATTTCCCCGAATTACCATGAATTTCCTTTCCTTGCCTTGCCATTTCCTTGAATTTCCTTGTATTATCTTGAATTTCCTTGCCCTTTCCTTCATTTTTCGTTCCTTGCCTTGCCATTTCCTTGAATTTCCTTGAATTTCCTTGCCATTTCCTCGAATTTCTTGAATTTCCTTGCCATTTCCTTGAATTTCCTTGAATTTCATTGCCATTTCCTTTAATTTCCTTGAATTTCATTTCCATTTCCTTGAATTTCCTTAAATTTTCTTGAATTTCCTTGCCGTTTCCGTGAATTTCCTTGAATTTCATTGCCATTTCCTTGCCATTTTTTTGAATTTTCTTGAACTTCCTTGAATTTCTTTGAATTTCCTTGAATTTCCTTTTCTTGCCATTTCCATGAATTTCCTTGAATTTCCTTTCCTTGCCTTGCCATTTCCTTGAATTTCCTTGAATTTCCTTTCCATTTCCTTTAATTACCTTGAATTTCCTTGAATTTCCTTGAATTTCCTTGAATTTACTTGCCGTTTCCTTGAATTTACTTACCGTTTCCTTGAATTTCCTTGAATTCTTTTGAAATTCTTTGGCATTTCCTTGAATTTCCTTGAACTTCCTTGAATTTCCTTGAATATCCTTCCATTTCCTTGAATTTCCTTGAATTTCCTTGCCATTTCCTTGAATTTCCTTGAATTTCCTTGCAGTTTCTTTGAATTTTTTGCTGTTTCCTTGAATTTCCTTGAACTTCCTTAAATTATCTTGAATTTCCTTGAATTTCCTTGCAATTTCCTTGATTTTCCTTGAATTTTCTTTAATTTCCTTTCCTTGCCTTGACATTACCTTAAATTTCCATTCTTGCCTTGCCATTAACCTGAATTTCCTTGAATTTCCACGAATTTTCTTGAATTTCCTTGCCATTTCCTTGAATTTTCTTGAAATTCCATGAATTTCCTTTCCTAACCTTGCCATTTGCTTGAATTTCCTTGAATTTCCTTGCCATTTCCTTGAATTTCCTTGCCATTTCCTTGAGTTTCCTTTCCTTGCCTTGCCATTTCCTTGAATTTCATTGAATTTCCTTGCCATTTCCTTGAATTTCCTTGAATTTCCTTTCCTTGCCATTTCCTTGAGTTTCCTTGAATTTCCTTGCCTTGCCTTGCCATTTCCTTGAATTTCCTTGAATTTCCTTGCCATTTCCTTGAATTTTCTTGATTTTCCTTGAATTTTCTTGCAATTTCCTCGAATTTCCTTGAATTTCCTTTCCTGTCCTTGGCATTTCCTTGAATTTCCTTGCTTGCCTTGCCCTTTCCTTGAATCTTTCTATATTTCCTTGAATTTCCTTGAATTTCCTTGCCATTTTTTGAATTTCCTTGAATTTCCTTGAATTTCCTAGAATTTCCTTGAATTTCCTTTCCATTTCCTTGAATTTCCTTGAATTTCCTTGAATTTCCTTGCAATTTCCTTGAATTTCCTTGAATTTACTTGAATTTCTTTGCCATTTCCATGAATGTCCTTGAATTCCCTTGAATTTCCTTGAATTTCCATTCTTGCCTTCCCATTTCCTTGAATTTCCTTGAAAATCCTTGAATTTCCCTTGAATTTCCTTGAATTATCTTGAATTTTCTTGAATTTCCTTGCCATTTCCTTGAATTTCCCCAAATTACCATGAATTTCCTTTCCTTGCCTTGCCATTTCCTTGAATTTCCTTGTATTATCTTGAATTTCCTTGCCCTTTCCTTCATTTTTCGTTCCTTGCCTTGCCATTTCCTTGAATTTCCTTGAATTTCCTTGCCATTTCCTGGAATTTCTAGAATTTCCTTGCCATTTCGTTGAATTTCCTTGAATTTCCTTGCCATTTCCTTGAATTTCCTTGCCATTTCCTTTAATTTCATTGCCATTTCCTTAAATTTCCTTAAATTTTTTTGAATTTCCTTTCCGTTTCCGTGAATTTTCTTGAATTTCATTGCCATTTCCTTGCCATTTTTTTGAATTTCCTTGAACTTCCTTGAATTTCCTTGAATTTCCTTTTCTTGCCATTTCCATGAATTTCCTTGAATTTCCTTTCCTTGCTTTGCCATTTCCTTTAATTTCCTTGAATTTCCTTGAATTTCCTTGAATTTCCTTGAATTTACTTGCCGTTTCCTTGAATTTCCTTGAATTCTTTTGAAATTCCTTGGAATTTCCTTGAATTTCCTTGAACTTCCTTGAATTTCCTTGAATATCCTTCCATTTCCTTGAATTTCCTTGAATTTCCTTGCCATTTCCTTGAATTTCCTTGAATTTCGTTGAATTTCCTTGCAGTTTCTTTGAATTTTTTTGCCGTTTCCTTGAATTTCCTTGAACTTCCTTAAATTATCTTGAATTTCCTTGAATTTCCTTGCGATTTCCTTGATTTTCCTTGAATTTTCTTTAATTTCCTTTCCTTGCCATTTCCTTGAATTTCCTTGAATTTCCTTGAATTTCCTCGAATTTTCTCGAATTTCCTTGCCATTTCCTTGAATTTTCTTGAATTTGCATGAATTTCCTTGAATTTCCTTTCCTTGCCTTGCCATTTGCTTGAATTTCCTTGAATTTCCTTGCCATTTCCTTGAATTTCCTTGCCATTTCCTTGAGTTTCCTTTCCTTGCCTTGCCATTTCCTTGAATTTCATTGAATTTCCTTGCCATTTCCTTGAATTTCCTTGAATTTCCTTTCCTTGCCTTGCCAGTTCCTTGAATTTCCTTGAATTTCCTTGCCATTCCCATGCATTTCCTTGAATTTTCTTGAATTTCCTTGCAATTTCCTTAAATTTCGTTGAATTTCCTTGCCATTTCTTTGAATTTCCTTGCCATTGCCTTGAATTTCCTTGAATTTCCTTGCCATTTCCTTGAATTTCCTTGAACTTCCTTGAATTATCTTGAATTTTCTTGAATTTCCTTGAATTTCCTCGAATTTTCTCGAATTTCCTTGCCATTTCCTTGAATTTTCTTGAATTTCCATGAATTTCCTTGAATTTTCTTTCCTTGCCTTACCATTTGCTTGAATTTCCTTGAATTTCCTTGCCATTTCCTTGAATTTCCTTGCCATTTCCTTGAATTTCCTTTAATTTCCTTGCCATTTCCTTGAATTTTTTTGAATTTACTTTAATTTCCTTGGATTTCCTTCAATTTCCATTATTGCCTTGCCATTTCCTTGAATTTCCTTGAATTTCCTTGCCTTGTCCTTTCCTTGAATCTTTTTATATTTCCTTGAATTTCCTTGCCATTTCCTTCAATTTCCTTGAATTTCCTTGAATTTCCTTGAATTTCCTTGAATTTCCTTGCCATTTTTTGAATTTCCTTGAATTTCCTTGAATTTCCTAGAATTTCCTTGAATTTCCTTTCCATTTCCTTGAATTTCCTTGAATTTCCTTGAATTTCCTTGCAATTTCCTTGAATTTCCTTGAATTTACTTGAATTTACTTGAATTTCTTTGCCATTTCCATGAATTTCCTTGAATTTCCTTGAAAATCCTTCAATTTCCCTTGAATTTCCTTGAATTATCTTGAATTTTCTTGAAATTCCTTGCCATTTCCTTGAATTTCCCCGAATTACCATGAATTTCCTTTCCTTGCCTTGCCATTTCCTTGAATTTCCTTGTATTATCTTGAATTTCCTTGCCCTTTCCTTCATTTTTCGTTCCTTGCCTTGCCATTTCCTTGAATTTCCTTGAATTTCCTTGCCATTTCCTCGAATTTCTTGAATTTCCTTGCCATTTCCTTGAATTTCCTTGAATTTCATTGCCATTTCCTTTAATTTCCTTGAATTTCATTGCCATTTCCTTGAATTTCCTTAAATTTTCTTGAATTTCCTTGCCGTTTCCGTGAATTTCCTTGAATTTCATTGCCATTTCCTTGCCATTTTTTTGAATTTCCTTGAACTTCCTTGAATTTCTTTGAATTTCCTTGAATTTCCTTTTCTTGCCATTTCCATGAATTTCCTTGAATTTCCTTTCCTTGCCTTGCCATTTCCTTGAATTTCCTTGAATTTCCTTTCCATTTCCTTTAATTTCCTTGAATTTCCTTGAATTTACTTGCCGTTTCCTTGAATTTACTTACCGTTTCCTTGAATTTCCTTGAATTCTTTTGAAATTCTTTGGCATTTCCTTGAATTTCCTTGAACTTCCTTGAATTTCCTTGAATATCCTTCCATTTCCTTGAATTTCCTTGAATTTCCTTGCCATTTCCTTGAATTTCCTTGAATTTCCTTGCAGTTTCTTTGAATTTTTTTGCTGTTTCCTTGAATTTCCTTGAACTTCCTTAAATTATCTTGAATTTCCTTGAATTTCCTTGCAATTTCCTTGATTTTCCTTGAATTTTCTTTAATTTCCTTTCCTTGCCTTGACATTACCTTGAATTTCCATTCTTGCCTTGCCATTAACCTGAATTTCCTTGAATTTCCACGAATTTTCTTGAATTTCCTTGCCATTTCCTTGAATTTTCTTGAAATTCCATGAATTTCCTTTCCTAACCTTGCCATTTGCTTGAATTTCCTTGAATTTCCTTGCCATTTCCTTGAATTTCCTTGCCATTTCCTTGAGTTTCCTTTCCTTGCCTTGCCATTTCCTTGAATTTCATTGAATTTCCTTGCCATTTCCTTGAATTTCCTTGAATTTCCTTTCCTTGCCATTTCCTTGAGTTTCCTTGAATTTCCTTGCCTTGCCTTGCCATTTCCTTGAATTTCCTTGAATTTCCTTGCCATTTCCTTGAATTTTCTTGATTTTCCTTGAATTTTCTTGCAATTTCCTCGAATTTCCTTGAATTTCCTTTCCTGTCCTTGGCATTTCCTTGAATTTCCTTGCTTGCCTTGCCCTTTCCTTGAATCTTTCTATATTTCCTTGAATTTCCTTGAATTTCCTTGCCATTTTTTGAATTTCCTTGAATTTCCTTGAATTTCCTAGAATTTCCTTGAATTTCCTTTCCATTTCCTTGAATTTCCTTGAATTTCCTTGAATTTCCTTGCAATTTCCTTGAATTTCCTTGAATTTACTTGAATTTCTTTGCCATTTCCATGAATGTCCTTGAATTCCCTTGAATTTCCTTGAATTTCCATTCTTGCCTTCCCATTTCCTTGAATTTCCTTGAAAATCCTTGAATTTCCCTTGAATTTCCTTGAATTATCTTGAATTTTCTTGAATTTCCTTGCCATTTCCTTGAATTTCCCCAAATTACCATGAATTTCCTTTCCTTGCCTTGCCATTTCCTTGAATTTCCTTGTATTATCTTGAATTTCCTTGCCCTTTCCTTCATTTTTCGTTCCTTGCCTTGCCATTTCCTTGAATTTCCTTGAATTTCCTTGCCATTTCCTCGAATTTCTAGAATTTCCTTGCCATTTCGTTGAATTTCCTTGAATTTCCTTGCCATTTCCTTTAATTTCATTGCCATTTCCTTAAATTTCCTTAAATTTTTTTGAATTTCCTTTCCGTTTCCGTGAATTTCCTTGAATTTCATTGCCATTTCCTTGCCATTTTTTTGAATTTCCTTGAACTTCCTTGAATTTCCTTGAATTTCCTTTTCTTGCCATTTCCATGAATTTCCTTGAATTTCCTTTCCTTGCTTTGCCATTTCCTTTAATTTCCTTGAATTTCCTTGAATTTCCTTGAATTTCCTTGAATTTACTTGCCGTTTCCTTGAATTTCCTTGAATTCTTTTGAAATTCCTTGGAATTTCCTTGAATTTCCTTGAACTTCCTTGAATTTCCTTGAATATCCTTCCATTTCCTTGAATTTCCTTGAATTTCCTTGCCATTTCCTTGAATTTCCTTGAATTTCGTTGAATTTCCTTGCAGTTTCTTTGAATTTTTTTGCCGTTTCCTTGAATTTCCTTGAACTTCCTTAAATTATCTTGAATTTCCTTGAATTTCCTTGCGATTTCCTTGATTTTCCTTGAATTTTCTTTAATTTCCTTTCCTTGCCTTGCCATTTCCTTGAATTTCCTTGAATTTCCTTGAATTTCCTCGAATTTTCTCGAATTTCCTTGCCATTTCCTTGAATTTTCTTGATTTTGCATGAATTTCCTTGAATTTCCTTTCCTTGCCTTGCCATTTGCTTGAATTTCCTTGAATTTCCTTGCCATTTCCTTGAATTTCCTTGCCATTTCCTTGAGTTTCCTTTCCTTGCCTTGCCATTTCCTTGAATTTCATTGAATTTCCTTGCCATTTCCTTGAATTTCCTTGAATTTCCTTTCCTTGCCTTGCCAGTTCCTTGAATTTCCTTGAATTTCCTTGCCATTCCCATGCATTTCCTTGAATTTTCTTGAATTTCCTTGCAATTTCCTTAAATTTCGTTGAATTTCCTTGCCATTTCTTTGAATTTCCTTGCCATTGCCTTGAATTTCCTTGAATTTCCTTGCCATTTCCTTGAATTTCCTTGAACTTCCTTGAATTATCTTGAATTTTCTTGAATTTCCTTGAATTTCCTCGAATTTTCTCGAATTTCCTTGCCATTTCCTTGAATTTTCTTGAATTTCCATGAATTTCCTTGAATTTTCTTTCCTTACCTTACCATTTGCTTGAATTTCCTTGAATTTCCTTGCCATTTCCTTGAATTTCCTTGCCATTTCCTTGAATTTCCTTTAATTTCCTTGCCATTTCCTTGAATTTTTTTGAATTTACTTTAATTTCCTTGGATTTCCTTCAATTTCCATTATTGCCTTGCCATTTCCTTGAATTTCCTTGAATTTCCTTGCCTTGTCCTTTCCTTGAATCTTTTTATATTTCCTTGAATTTCCTTGCCATTTCCTTCAATTTCCTTGAATTTCCTTGAATTTCCTTGAATTTCCTTGAATTTCCTTGCCATTTTTTGAATTTCCTTGAATTTCCTTGAATTTCCTAGAATTTCCTTGAATTTCCTTTCCATTTCCTTGAATTTCCTTGAATTTCCTTGAATTTCCTTGCAATTTCCTTGAATTTCCTTGAATTTACTTGAATTTCTTTGCCATTTCCATGAATTTCCTTGAATTTCCTTGAATTTCCTTGAAAATCCTTCAATTTCCCTTGAATTTCCTTGAATTATCTTGAATTTTCTTGAAGTTCCTTGCCATTTCCTTGAATTTCCCCGAATTACCATGAATTTCCTTTCCTTGCCTTGCCATTTCCTTGAATTTCCTTGAATTTCCTTGCCATTTCCTCGAATTTCTTGAATTTCCTTGCCATTTCCTTGAATTTCCTTGAATTTCCTTGCCATTTCCTTGAATTTCCTTGAATTTCATTGCCATTTCCTTGAATTTCCTTAAATTTTTTTGAATTTCCTTGCCGTTACCGTGAATTTCCTTGAATTTCCTTGCCATTTCCTTGCCATTTTTTTGAATTTTCTTGAACTTCCTTGAATTTCTTTGAATTTCCTTGAATTTCCTTGCCTTGCCATTTCCATGAATTTACTTGAATTTCCTTTCCTTGCCTTGCCATTTCCTTGAATTTCCTTGAATTTCCTTTCCATTTCCTTTAATTACCTTGAATTTCCTTGAATTTCCTTGAATTTCCTTGAATTTACTTGCCGTTTCCTTGAATTTACTTACCGTTTCCTTGAATTTCCTTGAATTCTTTTGAAATTCTTTGGCATTTCCTTGAATTTCCTTGAACTTCCTTGAATTTCCTTGAATATCCTTCCATTTCCTTGAATTTCCTTGAATTTCCTTGCCATTTCCTTGAATTTCCTTGAATTTCCTTGCCGTTTCTTTGAATTTTTTTGCTGTTTCCTTGAATTTCCTTGAACTTCCTTAAATTATCTTGAATTTCCTTGAATTTCCTTGCAATTTCTTTGATTTTCCTTGAATTTTCTTTAATTTCCTTTCCTTGCCTTGACATTACCTTGAATTTCCATTCTTGCCTTGCCATTAACCTGAATTTCCTTGAATTTCCTTGAATTTCCTTCAATTTCCTTGAATTTCCTTGCCATTTCCTTGCCATTTCCTCGAATTTCTTGAATTACCTTGCCATTTCCTTGAATTTCCTTGAATTTCCTTGCCAGTTCCTTGAATTTCCTTTCCATTTACGTGAGTTTCCTCGAATTTCCTTGAAATTCGTTGCCATTTCCTTGAATTTCCTTGCCATTTCCTTGAATTTCCTTGAATTTCCTTCCTATTTCCTTGAATTTCCTTGAATTTCATTGCCATTTCCTTGAATTTCCTTGAATTTCCTTTAATTTCCTTGCCATTTCCTTGAATTTTTTTGAATTTACTTTAATTTCCTTGAATTTCCTTCAATTTCCATTATTGCCTTGCCATTTCCTTGAATTTCCTTGAATTTCCTTGCCATTTCCTTCAATTTCCTTGAATTTCCTTGAATTTCCTTGAATTTCCTTGAATTTCCTTGCCATTTTTTGAATTTCCTTGAATTTCCTTGAATTTCCTAGAATTTCCTTGAATTTCCTTTCCATTTCCTTGAATTTCCTTGAATTTCCTTGAATTTTCTTGAATTTCCTTTCCATTTCCTTTAATTACCTTGAATTTCCTTGAATTTCCTTGAATTTCCTTGAATTTACTTGCCGTTTCCTTGAATTTACTTACCGTTTCCTTGAATTTCCTTGAATTCTTTTGAAATTCTTTGGCATTTCCTTGAATTTCCTTGAACTTCCTTGAATTTCCTTGAATATCCTTCCATTTCCTTGAATTTCCTTGAATTTCCTTGCCATTTCCTTGAATTTCCTTGAATTTCCTTGCCGTTTCTTTGAATTTTTTTGCTGTTTCCTTGAATTTCCTTGAACTTCCTTAAATTATCTTGAATTTCCTTGAATTTCCTTGCAATTTCTTTGATTTTCCTTGAATTTTCTTTAATTTCCTTTCCTTGCCTTGACATTACCTTGAATTTCCATTCTTGCCTTGCCATTAACCTGAATTTCCTTGAATTTCCTTGAATTTCCACGAATTTTCTTGAATTTCCTTGCCATTTCCTTGAATTTTCTTGAAATTCCATGAATTTCCTTTCCTAACGTTGCCATTTGCTTGAATTTCCTTGAATTTCCTTGCCATTTCCTTGAATTTCCTTGCCATTTCCTTGAGTTTCCTTTCCTTGCCTTGCCATTTCCTTGAATTTCATTGAATTTCCTTGCCATTTCCTTGAATTTCCTTGAATTTCCTTGCCTTGCCTTGCCAGTTCCTTGAATTTCCTTGAATTTCCTTGCCATTCCCTTGCATTTCCTTGAATTTTCTTGAATTTCCTTGCCGTTTCTTTGAATTTCCTTGCACTTTCGTTGAATTTCCTTGCCATTTCCTAGAATTTCCTTGAACTTCCTTGAATTATCTTGAATTTTCTTGAATTTCCTTGCCATTTCCTTGCCATTTCCTTGAATTTCCTTTAATGTCCTTGCCATTTCCTTGAATTTTTTTGAATTTACTTTAATTTCCTTGAATTTCCTTCAATTTCCATTCTTGCCTTGCCATTTCCTTGAATTTCCTTGAATTTCCTTGCCATTTCCTCTAATTTTCTTGAATTTCCTTGCCATTTTCTTGAATTTTATTGAATTTCCATGAATTTCCTTGAATTTCCTTTCCTTGCCTTGCCATTTCCTTGAATTTCCTGAATTTCCTTGCCATTCCCTAGAATTTCCTTGAATTTCCCTGAATTTCCTTGCCATTTCCTTGAACTTCGTTGAATTTCTTTGCCGTTTCTTTGAATTTCCTTGCCGTTTTTTTGAATTTCCTTGAATTTCCTTGAATTTCCCTGAATTTTCTTGAATTTCCTTTCCTTACCTTGGCATTACCTTGAATTTCCTTGAATTTCCATTCTTGCCTTGCCATTTCCTTGAATTTCCTTGAATTTCCTTTCCTTGCCTTGCCATTTCCTTGAATTTGCTTGAATTTCCTTTCCTTGCCTTGCCATATCCTTGAATTTCCTTGAATTTCCTTGCCTTACTTTGCCATTTCCCTGAATTTCCTTGCCATTTCCTTAAATTTCCTTGCCATTTTCTTGAATTTCCTTTCCTTGCCTTGCCATTTCCTTGAATTTCATTGAATTTCCTTGGCATTTCCTTGAATTTCCTTGAATTTCGTTTCCTTGCATTAACATTTCCTTGAATTTCCTTGAATTTCCTTGCCAGTTCCTTGAATTTCCTTTCCATTTACTTGAGTTTCCTAGAATTTCCTTGAATTTCGTTGCCATTTCCTTGAATTTCCTTGACATTTCCTTGAATTTCCTTGAATTTCATTGCCATTTCCATGAATTTCCTTGAATTACCTTGCCATTTCCTTGAATTTCCTTGTATTTCCTTGAATTTCCTTGCCCTTTCCTTGATTTTCCGTGCCTTGCCTTGCCATTTCCTTGAATTTCCTTGAATTTTCTTCCATTTCCTTGCCATTTCCTTGAATTTCCTTGAATTGCCTTAAATTTCCTTGAATTTCCTTGCAATTTCCATGAATTTCCTTGAATTTCCTTTCATTTCCTTATCATTTTCTTGAATTTCCTTGAATTTCCTTTCCTTGCCTTTCCATTTCATTGAATTTCTTTGAATTTCCTTGAATTTCCTTGAATTTCCTTGCCATTTCCTTCAATTTCCTTGAATTTCCTTGAATTTCCTTGAATTTCCTTGAATTTCCTTGCCATTTTTTGAATTTCCTTGAATTTCCTTGAATTTCCTAGAATTTCCTTTCCATTTCCTTGAATTTCCTTGAATTTCCTTGAATTTCCTTGCAATTTCCTTGAATTTCCTTGAATTTACTTGAATTTCTTTGCCATTTCCATGAATGTCCTTGAATTTCCTTGAATTTCCTTGAATTTCCATTCTTGCCTTCCCATTTCCTTGAATTTCCTTGAAAATCCTTGAATTTCCCTTGAATTTCCTTGAATTATCTTGAATTTTCTTGAATTTCCTTGCCATTTCCTTGAATTTCCCCAAATTACCATGAATTTCCTTTCCTTGCCTTGCCATTTCCTTGAATTTCCTTGTATTATCTTGAATTTCCTTGCCCTTTCCTTCATTTTTCGTTCCTTGCCTTGCCATTTCCTTGAATTTCCTTGAATTTCCTTGCCATTTCCTTGAATTTCCTTGCCATTTCCTTAAATTTCATTGCCATTTCCTTGAATTTCCTTAAATTTTTTTGAATTTCCTTTCCGTTTCCGTGAATTTCCTTGAATTTCATTGCCATTTCCTTGCCATTTTTTTGAATTTCCTTGAACTTCCTTGAATTTCCTTGAATTTCCTTTTCTTGCCATTTCCTTGAATTTCCTTGAATTTCCTTTCCTTGCCTTGCCATTTCCTTGAATTTCCTTGAAATTCCTTGCCATTTCCTTGAATTTCCTTGAATTTCCTTTCCTTGCTTTGCCATTTCCTTTAATTTCCTTGAATTTCCTTGAATTTCCTTGAATTTCCTTGAATTTACTTGCCGTTTCCTTGAATTTCCTTGAATTCTTTTGAAATTCCTTGGAATTTCCTTGAATTTCCTTGAACTTCCTTGAATTTCCTTGAATATCCTTCCATTTCCTTGAATTTCCTTGAATTTCCTTGCCATTTCCTTGAATTTCCTTGAATTTCGTTGAATTTCCTTGCAGTTTCTTTGAATTTTTTTGCCGTTTCCTTGAATTTCCTTGAACTTCCTTAAATTATCTTGAATTTCCTTGAATTTCCTTGCGATTTCCTTGATTTTCCTTGAATTTTCTTTAATTTCCTTTCCTTGCCTTGCCATTTCCTTGAATTTCCTTGAATTTCCTTGAATTTCCTCGAATTTTCTCGAATTTCCTTGCCATTTCCTTGAATTTTCTTGAATTTCCATGAATTTCCTTGAATTTCCTTTCCTTGCCTTGCCATTTGCTTGAATTTCCTTGAATTTCCTTGCCATTTCCTTGAATTTCCTTGCCATTTCCTTGAGTTTCCTTTCCTTGCCTTGCCATTTCCTTGAATTTCATTGAATTTCCTTGCCATTTCCTTGAATTTCCTTGAATTTCCTTTCCTTGCCTTGCCAGTTCCTTGAATTTCCTTGAATTTCCTTGCCATTCCCATGCATTTCCTTGAATTTTCTTGAATTTCCTTGCAATTTCCTTAAATTTCGTTGAATTTCCTTGCCATTTCTTTGAATTTCCTTGCCCTTTCGTTGAATTTCCATGAATTTCCTTGCCATTTCCTTGATTTTCCTTGAACTTCCTTGAATTATCTTGAATTTTCTTGAATTTCCTTGAATTTCCTCGAATTTTCTCGAATTTCCTTGCCATTTCCTTGAATTTTCTTGAATTTCCATGAATTTCCTTGAATTTTCTTTCCTTGCCTTGCCATTTGCTTGAATTTCCTTGAATTTCCTTGCCATTTCCTTGAATTTCCTTGCCATTTCCTTGAATTTCCTTTAATTTCCTTGCCATTTCCTTGAATTTTTTTGAATTTACTTTAATTTCCTTGGATTTCCTTCAATTTCCATTATTGCCTTGCCATTTCCTTGAATTTCCTTGAATTTCCTTGCCTTGTCCTTTCCTTGAATCTTTTTATATTTCCTTGAATTTCCTTGCCATTTCCTTGAATTTCCTTGAATTTCCTTGAATTTCCTTGAATTTCCTTGAATTTCCTTGCCATTTTTTGAATTTCCTTGAATTTCCTTGAATTTCCTAGAATTTCCTTGAATTTCCTTTCCATTTCCTTGAATTTCCTTGAATTTCCTTGAATTTCCTTGCAATTTCCTTGAATTTCCTTGAATTTACTTGAATTTACTTGAATTTCTTTGCCATTTCCATGAATTTCCTTGAATTTCCTTGAAAATCCTTCAATTTCCCTTGAATTTCCTTGAATTATCTTGAATTTTCTTGAAATTCCTTGCCATTTCCTTGAATTTCCCCGAATTACCATGAATTTCCTTTCCTTGCCTTGCCATTTCCTTGAATTTCCTTGTATTATCTTGAATTTCCTTGCCCTTTCCTTCATTTTTCGTTCCTTGCCTTGCCATTTCCTTGAATTTCCTTGAATTTCCTTGCCATTTCCTCGAATTTCTTGAATTTCCTTGGCATTTCCTTGAATTTCCTTGAATTTCATTGCCATTTCCTTTAATTTCCTTGAATTTCATTGCCATTTCCTTGAATTTCCTTAAATTTTCTTGAATTTCCTTGCCGTTTCCGTGAATTTCCTTGAATTTCATTGCCATTTCCTTGCCATTTTTTTGAATTTCCTTGAACTTCCTTGAATTTCTTTGAATTTCCTTGAATTTCCTTTTCTTGCCATTTCCATGAATTTCCTTGAATTTCCTTTCCTTGCCTTGCCATTTCCTTGAATTTCCTTGAATTTCCTTTCCATTTCCTTTAATTTCCTTGAATTTCCTTGAATTTACTTGCCGTTTCCTTGAATTTACTTACCGTTTCCTTGAATTTCCTTGAATTCTTTTGAAATTCTTTGGCATTTCCTTGAATTTCCTTGAACTTCCTTGAATTTCCTTGAATATCCTTCCATTTCCTTGAATTTCCTTGAATTTCCTTGCCATTTCCTTGAATTTCCTTGAATTTCCTTGCAGTTTCTTTGAATTTTTTTGCTGTTTCCTTGAATTTCCTTGAACTTCCTTAAATTATCTTGAATTTCCTTGAATTTCCTTGCAATTTCCTTGATTTTCCTTGAATTTTCTTTAATTTCCTTTCCTTGCCTTGACATTACCTTGAATTTCCATTCTTGCCTTGCCATTAACCTGAATTTCCTTGAATTTCCACGAATTTTCTTGAATTTCCTTGCCATTTCCTTGAATTTTCTTGAAATTCCATGAATTTCCTTTCCTAACCTTGCCATTTGCTTGAATTTCCTTGAATTTCCTTGCCATTTCCTTGAATTTCCTTGCCATTTCCTTGAGTTTCCTTTCCTTGCCTTGCCATTTCCTTGAATTTCATTGAATTTCCTTGCCATTTCCTTGAATTTCCTTGAATTTCCTTTCCTTGCCATTTCCTTGAGTTTCCTTGAATTTCCCTGCCTTGCCTTGCCATTTCCTTGAATTTCCTTGAATTTCCTTGCCATTTCCTTGAATTTTCTTGATTTTCCTTGAATTTTCTTGCAATTTCCTCGAATTTCCTTGAATTTCCTTTCCTGTCCTTGGCATTTCCTTGAATTTCCTTGCTTGCCTTGCCCTTTCCTTGAATCTTTCTATATTTCCTTGAATTTCCTTGAATTTCCTTGCCATTTTTTGAATTTCCTTGAATTTCCTTGAATTTCCTAGACTTTCCTTGAATTTCCTTTCCATTTCCTTGAATTTCCTTGAATTTCCTTGAATTTCCTTGCAATTTCCTTGAATTTCCTTGAATTTACTTGAATTTCTTTGCCATTTCCATGAATGTCCTTGAATTCCCTTGAATTTCCTTGAATTTCCATTCTTGCCTTCCCATTTCCTTGAATTTCCTTGAAAATCCTTGAATTTCCCTTGAATTTCCTTGAATTATCTTGAATTTTCTTGAATTTCCTTGCCATTTCCTTGAATTTCCTTGAATTTCCTTTAATTTCCTTGCCATTGCCTTGAATTTCCTTGAATTTCCTTGCCATTTCCTTTAAGTTCTTTGAATTTCCTTGGATTTCCTTGAATATCCTTGCCTTGCCTTGCCATTTCCTTGAATTTACTTGAATTTCCTTCCATTTTTTTGAATTTCCTTGAATTTCCTTGCCATTTCGTTAAATTTCCTTGAATTTCCTTCAAATTCCTTGCCATTTCCTTGCCATTTCCTTGAATTTTCTTTACTTGCCTTCCATTTCCTTGAATTTCCCTCAATTTCCTTGCCATTTCTTTGTATTTCCTTGAATTTTTTTTGCCATTTCTTTGCCATTTCCTTGAATATCCTTGAATTTCCTTGAATTTCCTTGCCATTTCCTTGAATTTCCTTGAATTTCCTTGAATTTCCTTGCCGTTTCCTTGAATTTCCTTGAATTCTTTTGAAATTCCTTGGAATTTCCTTGAATTTCCTTGAACTTCCTTGAATTTCCTTGAATATCCTTCCATTTCCTTGAATTTCCTTGAATTTCCTTGCCATTTCCTTGAATTTCCTTGAATTTCGTTGAATTTCCTTGCAGTTTCTTTGAATTTTTTTGCCGTTTCCTTGAATTTCCTTGAACTTCCTTAAATTATCTTGAATTTCCTTGAATTTCCTTGCGATTTCCTTGATTTTCCTTGAATTTTCTTTAATTTCCTTTCCTTGCCTTGCCATTTCCTTGAATTTCCTTGAATTTCCTTGAATTTCCTCGAATTTTCTCGAATTTCCTTGCCATTTCCTTGAATTTTCTTGATTTTGCATGAATTTCCTTGAATTTCCTTTCCTTGCCTTGCCATTTGCTTGAATTTCCTTGAATTTCCTTGCCATTTCCTTGAATTTCCTTGCCATTTCCTTGAGTTTCCTTTCCTTGCCTTGCCATTTCCTTGAATTTCATTGAATTTCCTTGCCATTTCCTTGAATTTCCTTGAATTTCCTTTCCTTGCCTTGCCAGTTCCTTGAATTTCCTTGAATTTCCTTGCCATTCCCATGCATTTCCTTGAATTTTCTTGAATTTCCTTGCAATTTCCTTAAATTTCGTTGAATTTCCTTGCCATTTCTTTGAATTTCCTTGCCATTGCCTTGAATTTCCTTGAATTTCCTTGCCATTTCCTTGAATTTCCTTGAACTTCCTTGAATTATCTTGAATTTTCTTGAATTTCCTTGAATTTCCTCGAATTTTCTCGAATTTCCTTGCCATTTCCTTTAATTTTCTTGAATTTCCATGAATTTCCTTGAATTTTCTTTCCTTGCCTTACCATTTGCTTGAATTTCCTTGAATTTCCTTGCCATTTCCTTGAATTTCCTTGCCATTTCCTTGAATTTCCTTTAATTTCCTTGCCATTTCCTTGAATTTTTTTGAATTTACTTTAATTTCCTTGGATTTCCTTCAATTTCCATTATTGCCTTGCCATTTCCTTGAATTTCCTTGAATTTCCTTGCCTTGTCCTTTCCTTGAATCTTTTTATATTTCCTTGAATTTCCTTGCCATTTCCTTCAATTTCTTTGAATTTCCTTGAATTTCCTTGAATTTCCTTGAATTTCCTTGCCATTTTTTGAATTTCCTTGAATTTCCTTGAATTTCCTTGAATTTCCTTTCCATTTCCTTGAATTTCCTTGAATTTCCTTGAATTTCCTTGCAATTTCCTTGAATTTCCTTGAATTTACTTGAATTTCTTTGCCATTTCCATGAATTTCCTTGAATTTCCTTGAATTTCCTTGAAAATCCTTCAATTTCCCTTGAATTTCCTTGAATTATCTTGAATTTTCTTGAAGTTCCTTGCCATTTCCTTGAATTTCCCCGAATTACCATGAATTTCCTTTCCTTGCCTTGCCATTTCCTTGAATTTCCTTGAATTTCCTTGCCATTTCCTTGAATTTCCTTGAATTTCCTTGCCATTTCCTTGAATTTCCTTGAATTTCCTTGCCGTTTCTTTGAATTTTTTTGCTGTTTCCTTGAATTTCCTTGAACTTCCTTAAATTATCTTGAATTTCCTTGAATTTCCTTGCAATTTCTTTGATTTTCCTTGAATTTTCTTTAATTTCCTTTCCTTGCCTTGACATTACCTTGAATTTCCATTCTTGCCTTGCCATTAACCTGAATTTCCTTGAATTTCCTTGAATTTCCTTTAATTTCCTTGAATTTCCTTGCCATTTCCTTGCCATTTCCTCGAATTTCTTGAATTACCTTGCCATTTGCTTGAATTTCCTTGAATTTCCTTGCCATTTCCTTGAATTTCCTTTCCATTTACGTGAGTTTCCTCGAATTTCCTTGAAATTCGTTGCCATTTCCTTGAATTTCCTTGCCATTTCCTTGAATTTCCTTGAATTTCCTTGCCATTTCCTTGAATTTCCTTGAATTTCCTTGCCATTTCCTTCAATTTCCTTGAATTTCCTTGAATTTCCTTGAATTTCCTTGAATTTCCTTGCCATTTTTTGAATTTCCTTGAATTTCCTTGAATTTCCTAGAATTTCCTTGAATTTCCTTTCCATTTCCTTGAATTTCCTTGAATTTCCTTGAATTTCCTTGAATTTCCTTTCCATTTCCTTTAATTACCTTGAATTTCCTTGAATTTCCTTGAATTTCCTTGAATTTACTTGCCGTTTCCTTGAATTTACTTACCGTTTCCTTGAATTTCCTTGAATTCTTTTGAAATTCTTTGGCATTTCCTTAAATTTCCTTGAACTTCCTTGAATTTCCTTGAATATCCTTCCATTTCCTTGAATTTCCTTGAATTTCCTTGCCATTTCCTTGAATTTCCTTGAATTTCCTTGCCGTTTCTTTGAATTTTTTTGCTGTTTCCTTGAATTTCCTTGAACTTCCTTAAATTATCTTGAATTTCCTTGAATTTCCTTGCAATTTCTTTGATTTTCCTTGAATTTTCTTTAATTTCCTTTCCTTGCCTTGACATTACCTTGAATTTCCATTCTTGCCTTGCCATTAACCTGAATTTCCTTGAATTTCCTTGAATTTCCACGAATTTTCTTGAATTTCCTTGCCATTTCCTTGAATTTTCTTGAAATTCCATGAATTTCCTTTCCTAACGTTGCCATTTGCTTGAATTTCCTTGAATTTCCTTGCCATTTCCTTGAATTTCCTTGCCATTTCCTTGAGTTTCCTTTCCTTGCCTTGCCATTTCCTTGAATTTCATTGAATTTCCTTGCCATTTCCTTGAATTTCCTTGAATTTCCTTGCCTTGCCTTGCCAGTTCCTTGAATTTCCTTGAATTTCCTTGCCATTCCCTTGCATTTCCTTGAATTTTCTTGAATTTCCTTGCCGTTTCTTTAAATTTCCTTGCACTTTCGTTGAATTTCCTTGCCATTTCCTAGAATTTCCTTGAACTTCCTTGAATTATCTTGAATTTTCTTGAATTTCCTTGCCATTTCCTTGCCATTTCCTTGAATTTCCTTTAATGTCCTTGCCATTTCCTTGAATTTTTTTGAATTTACTTTAATTTCCTTGAATTTCCTTCAATTTCCATTCTTGCCTTGCCATTTCCTTGAATTTCCTTGAATTTCCTTGCCATTTCCTCTAATTTTCTTGAATTTCCTTGCCATTTCCTTGAATTTCCTGAATTTCCTTGCCATTCCCTAGAATTTCCTTGAATTTCCCTGAATTTCCTTGCCATTTCCTTGAACTTCGTTGAATTTCTTTGCCGTTTCTTTGAATTTCCTTGCTGTTTTTTTGAATTTCCTTGAATTTCCTTGAATTTCCCTGAATTTTCTTGAATTTCCTTTCCTTACCTTGGCATTACCTTGAATTTCCTTGAATTTCCATTCTTGCCTTGCCATTTCCTTGAATTTCCTTGAATTTCCTTTCCTTGCCTTGCCATTTCCTTGAATTTGCTTGAATTTCCTTTCCTTGCCTTGCCATATCCTTGAATTTCCTTGAATTTCCTTGCCTTACTTTGCCATTTCCCTGAATTTCCTTGCCATTTCCTTAAATTTCCTTGCCATTTTCTTGAATTTCCTTTCCTTGCCTTGCCATTTCCTTGAATTTCATTGAATTTCCTTGGCATTTCCTTGAATTTCCTGAATTTCGTTTCCTTGCATTACCATTTCCTTGAATTTCCTTGAATTTCCTTGCCAGTTCCTTGAATTTCCTTTCCATTTACTTGAGTTTCCTAGAATTTCCTTGAATTTCGTTGCCATTTCCTTGAATTTCCTTGACATTTCCTTGAATTTCCTTGAATTTCATTGCCATTTCCATGAATTTCCTTGAATTACCTTGCCATTTCCTTGAATTTCCTTGTATTTCCTTGAATTTCCTTGCCCTTTCCTTGATTTTCCGTGCCTTGCCTTGCCATTTCCTTGAATTTCCTTGAATTTTCTTCCATTTCCTTGCCATTTCCTTGAATTTCCTTGAATTGCCTTAAATTTCCTTGAATTTCCTTGCAATTTCCATGAATTTCCTTGAATTTCCTTTCATTTCCTTATCATTTTCTTGAATTTCCTTGAATTTCCTTTCCTTGCCTTTCCATTTCATTGAATTTCTCTGAATTTCCTTGTATTTCCTTGAATTTCCTTGCCATTTCCTTCAATTTCCTTGAATTTCCTTGCCATTTCCTTGCCTTTTCCTTGAATTTCCTTGAATTTCCTTGCCAGTTCCTTGAATTTCCTTTCCATTTACGTGAGTTTCCTCGAATTTCCTTGAAATTCGTTGCCATTTCCTTGAATTTCCTTGCCATTTCCTTGAATTTCCTTGAATTTCCTTGCCATTTCCTTGAATTTCCTTGAATTTCATTGCCATTTCCTTGAATTTCCTTGAATTTCCTTTAATTTCCTTGCCATTTCCTTGAATTTTTTTGAATTTACTTCAATTTCCTTGAATTTCCTTCAATTTCCATTATTGCCTTGCCATTTCCTTGAATTTCCTTGAATTTCCTTGCCATTTCCTTCAATTTCCTTGAATTTCCTTGAATTTCCTTGAATTTCCTTGAATTTCCTTGCCATTTTTTGAATTTCCTTGAATTTCCTTGAATTTCCTAGAATTTCCTTGAATTTCCTTTCCATTTCCTTGAATTTCCTTGAATTTCCTTGAATTTCCTTGCAATTTCCTTGAATTTCCTTGAATTTACTTGAATTTCTTTGCCATTTCCATGAATTTCCTTGAATTTCCTTCAAATTCCATTCTTGCCTTGCCATTTCCTTGAATTTCCTTGAACTTCCTTGCCTTGCCTTGCCATTTCCTTGAATTTCCTTGAATTTCCTTGCCTTGCCTTACCATATCCTTGAATTTCCTTGAATTTCCTTGATTGTCCTTTCATTTCCTTGCCATTTTCTTGTAATACCTTGAATTTCCTTTCCTTGTCTTGCCATTTCCTTCAATTACCTTGAATTTCCTTGAATTTCCTTGAATTTCCTTGCTGTTTCCTTGACTTTCCTTGAATTCTTTTGAAATTCCTTGCCATTTCCTTAAATTTCCTTGAATTTCCTTGAATTTACTTTAATTTCCTTTCCATTTCCTTGAATTTCCTTCAATATCCTTCTCATTTCATTTAATTTTCTTTCCTTGCCTTCCATTTCCTTGAATTTCCTTGACTTTCCTTGCCATTTCCTTGAATTTCCTTGCCATTTCCTTGAATTTCCTTCAATTTCCCTGAATTTCCTTTCCATTTCCTTGAATTTCCTTTAATTTCCTTGCCATTTCCTTGAATTTCCTTGAATTTCCTTGCCATTTCCTCTAATTTTCTTGAGTTTCCTTGCCATTTCCTTGAATTTTCTTGAATTTCCATGAATTTCCTTGAATTTCCTTTCCTTGCCTTGCCATTTCCTTGAATTTCCTGAATCTCCTTGCCATTCCCTGGAATTTCCTTGAATTTCCCTGAATTTCCTTGCCATTTCCTTGAACTTCGTTGAATTTCCTTGCCGTTTCGTTGAATTTCCTAGAATTTCCTTGCCATTTCCTTGAATTTCCTTGAACTTCCTTGAATTATCTTGAATTTCCTTGCATTTCCTTTCCTTGCCTTGGCATTACCTTGAATTTCCTTGAATTTCCATTCTTGCCTTGCCATTTCCTTGAATTTCCTTTCCTTGCCTTGCCATTTCCTTGAATTTGCTTGGATTTCCTTTCCTTGCCTTGCCATATCCTTGAATTTCCTTGAATTTCCTTGAATTTCCTTGCCTTACTTTGCCATTTCCCTGAATTTCCTTGCCATTTCCTTAAATTTCCTTGCCATTTTCTTGAATTTCCTTTCCTTGCCTTGTCATTTCCTTGAACTTCATTGAATTTCCTTGGCATTTCCTTGAATTTCCTTGAATTTCGTTTCCTTGCCTTGCCATTTCCTTGAATTTCCTTGAATTTCCTTGCCAGTTCCTTGAATTTCCTTTCCATTTACTTGAGTTTCCTAGAATTTCCTTGAATTTCGTTGCCATTTCCTTGAATTTCCTTGCCATTTCCTTGAATTTCCTTGAATTTCCTTCCATTTTTTTGAATTTCCTTGAATTTCCTTGCCATTTCCTTGAATTTACTTGAATTTCCTTGAATTTCCTTGAATTTCCTTGAATTTCCTTGCCATTTCCTTGAATTTTCTTTACTTGCCTTCCATTTCCTTGAATTTCCCTCAATTTCCTTGCCATTTCTTTGTATTTCGTTGAATTTCCTTGCCATTTCTTTGCCATTTCCTTGAATATCCTTGAATTTCCTTGAATTTCCTTGCCATTTCCTTGAATTTCCTTGAATTTCCTTGAATTTCCTTGCTTTGCCTTGCCATTTCCTTGAATTTCCTTGAATTTCCTTGCCATTTCCTTGAATTTCCTTCAATTTCCTTGCCATTTCCTTGAATTTCCTTGAATTTCCTTTGATTTCCTTGCCATTGCCTTGAATTTCCTTCAATTTCCTTGCAATTTCTTTGAATTTCCTTGATTTTCCTTGAATTTCCTTGTCATTTCCTTGAATTTCCTTGAATTTTCTTGCCATTTCCTTGCCGTTTCCTTGAATTTCCTTTCCTTGCCTTGCCATTTCCTTGAATTTCGTTGAATTTCCTTGCCATTTCCTTGAATTTCCTTGAATTTCCTTGAATTTCCTTGAATTTCCTTGAATTTTCTTGCTATTTCCTTCAATTTCCTTGAATTTCCTTGCCATTTCCTTGAATTTCCCTCAATTTCCTTGAATTTCCTTGCCAGTTCCTTGAATTTCCTTGAATTTCTTTAAATTTCCTTGCCTTGCCTTGCCATTTCCTTCAATTTTCTTGCCATTTCATTGAATTTCCTTGAATTTCCTTGAATATCCTTGCCATTTCCTTGAATTTCCTTGAATTTCCTTGCCATTTCCTTGAATTTCCTTGAATATTCTTTAATTTCCTTGCCATTGCCTTGAATTTCCTTGAATTTCCTTGCCATTTCATTTAATTTTCTTTCCTTACCTTCCATTTCCTTGAATTTCCTTGACTTTCCTTGCCATTTCCTTGAATTTCCTTGAATTTTCTTGCCATTTTCTTGAATTTCCCTGAATATCCTTTAATTTCCTTTCCATTGCCTTGAATTTCCTTTAATTTCTTTGCCATTTCCTTGAATATCCTTGAATTTCCTTGAATTTCCTTGCCATTTCCTTGAATTTCCTTGCCATTTCCTTGAATTTCCTTTCCTTGCCTTGCCATTTCCTTGAATTTCCTTGAATGTCCCTCAATTTCCTTTCCATTTCATTGAATTTCCTTGAATTTCCTTGAATTTCCTTTCCATTTCCTTGAATTTCCTTTCCTTGCCTTGACATTTCCTTGAATTTCCTTGAATTTCCTTGCCATTTCTTTGCCATTTCCTTGAATATCTTTGAATTTCCTTGAATTTCCTTGCCATTTCCTTGAATTTCCTTGAATTTCCTTGCCATTTCCTTGAATTTCCTTGAATTTCCTTGAATTTCCTTGAATTTCCTTGAATTTCCTTGCTTTGCCTTGCCATTTCCTTGAATTTCCTTGAATTTCCTTGCCATTTCCTTGAATTTCCTTGAATTTCCTTGCCATTTCCTTGAATTTCCTTGAATTTCCTTGAATTTCCTTGAATTTCCTTGAATTTCCTTGCTTTGCCTTGCCATTTCCTTGAATTTCCTTGAATTTCCTTGCCATTTCCTTGAATTTCCTTGAATTTCCTTGCCATTTCCTTGCCATTTCCTTAAATTTCCTTTCCTTGCCTTGCCATTTCCTTGAATTTCCTTGAATTTTCTTGCCATTTCCTTGAATTTCCTTAAATATTCTTTAATTTCCTTGCCATTTCCTTGAATTTCCTTGAATTTCTTTGCCATTTCCTTGAATTTCCTTGAATTTCCTTTCCTTTTCCTTGAATTACCTTCAATTTCCTTGCCATTTCCTTGAATTACCTTGAATTTTATTTAATTTCCTTGCCATTGCCTTGAATTTCCTTGAATTTCCTTGCCATTTCCTTTAATTTCTTTGAATTTCCTTGAATTTCCTTGGATTTCTTCCATTTTTTTGATTTTCCTTGAATTTCCTTGTCATTTCCTTGAATTTACTTGAATTTCCTTGACTTTCCTTGCCATTGCCTTGAATTTCCTTGAATTTCCTTGAATTTCCTTGCCATTGCCTTGAATTTCCTTGAATTTCCTTGCAATTTCTTTGAATTTCCTTGATTTTCCTTGAATTTCCTTGCCATTTCCTTGAATTTCCTTGGATTTCCGTCCATTTTTTTGAATTTCCTTGAATTTCCTTTCCATTTTTTTGAATTTCCTTGAATGTCCTAGATTTTCCTTTCCATTGCCTTGAATTTCCTTGAATTTCTTTGCCATTTCCTTAAATTTCCTTGAATTTCCTTGAATTTACTTGAATTTCCTTTCCATTTCCTTGAATTTCCTTGCCATTTCCTTGAATTTCCTTCAATATCCTTCTCATTTCATTTAATTTTCTTTCCTTGCCTTCCATTTCCTTGAATTTCCTTGACTTTCCTTGCCATTTCCTTGAAGTTCCTTGCCATTTTCTTGAATTTCCTTGCCATTTCCTTGAATTTCCTTGAATTTCCCTGAATTTCCTTGCCATTTCCTTGAATTTCCTTGAATTTCCCTGAATTTCCTTTCCATTTCCTTGAATTTCCTTTAATTTCCTTGCCATTGCCTTGAATTTCCTTGAATTTCGTTGAATTTCCTTGCCATTTCCTTGAATTTCCTTGAATTTCCTTGAATTTCCTTGAATTTCCTTGAATTTTCTTGCTATTTCCTTCAATTTCCTTGAATTTCCTTGCCATTTCCTTGAATTTCCCTCAATTTCCTTGAATTTCCTTGCCAGTTCCTTGAATTTCCTTGAATTTCTTTAAATTTCCTTGCCTTGCCTTGCCATTTCCTTCAATTTTCTTGCCATTTCATTGAATTTCCTTGAATTTCCTTGAATATCCTTGCCATTTCCTTGAATTTCCTTGAATTTCCTTGCCATTTCCTTGAATTTCCTTGAATATTCTTTAATTTCCTTGCCATTGCCTTGAATTTCCTTGAATTTCCTTGCCATTTCATTTAATTTTCTTTCCTTACCTTCCATTTCCTTGAATTTCCTTGACTTTCCTTGCCATTTCCTTGAATTTCCTTGAATTTTCTTGCCATTTTCTTGAATTTCCCTGAATATCCTTTAATTTCCTTTCCATTGCCTTGAATTTCCTTTAATTTCTTTGCCATTTCCTTGAATATCCTTGAATTTCCTTGAATTTCCTTGCCATTTCCTTGAATTTCCTTGCCATTTCCTTGAATTTCCTTTCCTTGCCTTGCAATTTCCTTGAATTTCCTTGAATGTCCCTCAATTTCCTTTCCATTTCATTGAATTTCCTTGAATTTCCTTGAATTTGCTTTCCATTTCCTTGAATTTCCTTTCCTTGCCTTGACATTTCCTTGAATTTCCTTGAATTTCCTTGCCATTTCTTTGCCATTTCCTTGAATATCTTTGAATTTCCTTGAATTTCCTTGCCATTTCCTTGAATTTCCTTGAATTTCCTTGCCATTTCCTTGAATTTCCTTGAATTTCCTTGCTTTGCCTTGCCATTTCCTTGAATTTCCTTGAATTTCCTTGCCATTTCCTTGAATTTCCTTGAATTTCCTTGCCATTTCCTTGAATTTCCTTGAATTTCCTTGAATTTCCTTGAATTTCCTTGAATTTCCTTGAATTTCCTTGAATTTCCTTGAATTTCCTTGCTTTGCCTTGCCATTTCCTTGAATTTCCTTGAATTTCCTTGCCATTTCCTTGAATTTCCTTGAATTTCCTTGCCATTTCCTTGCCATTTCCTTAAATTTCCTTTCCTTGCCTTGCCATTTCCTTGAATTTCCTTGAATTTTCTTGCCATTTCCTTGAATTTCCTTAAATATTCTTTAATTTCCTTGCCATTTCCTTGAATTTCCTTGAATTTCTTTGCCATTTCCTTGAATTTCCTTGAATTTCCTTTCCTTTTCCTTGAATTACCTTCAATTTCCTTGCCATTTCCTTGAATTACCTTGAATTTTATTTAATTTCCTTGCCATTGCCTTGAATTTCCTTGAATTTCCTTGCAATTTCTTTGAATTTCCTTGATTTTCCTTGAATTTCCTTGTCATTTCCTTGAATTTCCTTGAATTTTCTTGCTTTTTCATTGCCGTTTTCTTGAATTTCCTTTCCTTGCCTTGCCATTTCCTTGAATTTCCTTGAATTTCCTTGCCATTGCCTTGAATTTGCTTGAATTTCCTTGCCATTTTCTTCAATTTCCTTGAATATCCTTGCATTTCCTTGAATTTCTTTGAATTTCCTTGTATTTCGTTCCATTTCCTTGAATTTCCTTGAATTTTCTTGCCATGTCCTTGAATTTCCTTCAATTTCCTTGCCAGTTCCTTGAATTTCCTTTAATTTCCTTGCCATTTCCTTGAATTTCCTTGAATTTCCTTGAATATCCTTGCCATTTCCTTGAACTTCCTTGAACTTCCTTGAATTTCTTTGCCATTTCCTTGAATTTCCTTGCCTTGCCTTGCCATTTCCCTGAATGTCTTTGAATTTCCTTGCCTTTTACTTGAATTTCCTTGAATTTTCTTGCCATTTCCTTGAATTTCTTTGACTTTCCTTTAATTTCCTTGCCATCGACCTGAATTTCCTTGAATTTCTTTGCCATTTTCTTGAATTTCCTTGAATTTCCTTGAATTTCCTTGCCATTTTTTTGAATTTCCTTGAATTTCCTTGCCATTTCCTTGCCATTTCCTTGAATTTCTTTGCCTTGCCTTCCCATTTCCTTGAATTTCCTTGAATTTTCTTGCCATTTCCTTGAATTTCCTTGATTTTCCTTGAATTTCCTTTCCATCGCCTTGAATTTCCTTGAATTTCTTTGCCATTTCCTTGAATTTCCTTGAATTTCCTTGCCATTGCCTTGAATTTCCTTAAATTTCCTTGCCATTTCCTTTAATTTCTTTGAATTTCCTTGGATTTCCTTGAATTTCTTTGCCTTGCCTTGCCATTTCCTTGAATTTCCTTGAATTTCCTTCCATTTTTTTGAATTTCCTTGAATTTCCTTGCCATTTCCTTGAATTTCCTTGAATTTCCTTGCCATTTTCTTGTCATTTCCTTGAATTTCTTTGCCTTGCCTTCCCATTTCCTTGAATTTCCTTGAATTTTCTTGCCATTTCCTTGAATTTCCTTGATTTTCCTTGAATTTCCTTTCCATCGCCTTGAATTTCCTTGAATTTCTTTGCCATTTCCTTGAATTTCCTTGAATTTCCTTGCCATTTCCTTGAATTTCTTTCAATTTCCTTGACATTTCCTTGAATTTCCTTGAATTTTGTTTAATTTCCTTGCCATTGCCTTGAATTTCCTTGAATTTCCTTGTAATTTACTTGAATTTCCTTGATTTTCCATGAATTTCCTTGTCATTTCCTTGAATTTCCTTGAATTTTCTTGCTTTTTCCTTGCCGTTTTCTTGAATTTCCTTTCCTTGCCTTGCCATTTCCTTGAATTTCCTTGAATTTCCTTGCCATTTCCTTCAATTTCCTTGAATATCCTTGCATTTCCTTGAATTTCTTTGAATTTCCTTGTATTTCGTTCCATTTCCTTGAATTTCCTTGAATTTCCTTGCCATGTCCTTGAATTGCCTTCAATTTCCTTGCCAGTTCCTTGAATTTCCTTTAATTTCCTTGCCATTTCCTTGAATTTCCTTTCCTTGCCTTGCCATTTCCCTGAATGTCTTTGAATTTCCTTGCCATTTCCTTGAATTTCCTTGAATTTTCTTGCCATTTCCTTGAATTTCTTTGACTTTCCTTTAATTTCCTTGCCATCGACCTGAATTTCCTTGAATTTCTTTGCCATTTTCTTGAATTTCCTTGAATTTCCTTGAATTTCCTTGCCATTTCCTTGAATTTCCTTGAATTTCCTTGCCATTTCCTTGCCATTTCCTTGAATTTCTTTGTCTTGCCTTCCCATTTCCTTGAATTTCCTTGAATTTTCTTGCCATTTCCTTGAATTTCCTTGATTTTCCTTGAATTTCCTTTCCATCGCCTTGAATTTCCTTGAATTTCTTTGCCATTTCCTTGAATTTCCTTGAATTTCCTTGCCATTTCCTTGAATTTCTTTCAATTTCCTTGACATTTCCTAGAATTTCCTTGAATTTCCTTTAATTTCCATGCCATTGCCTTGAATTTCCTTGAATTTCCTTGCCATTTCCTTTAATTTCTTTGAATTTCCTTGGATTTCCTTGAATTTCCTTGCCTTGCCTTGCCATTTCCTTGAATTTCCTTTCCTTGCCTTGCCATTTCCCTGAATGTCTTTGAATTTCCTTGCCATTTCCTTGAATTTCCTTGAATTTTCTTGCCATTTCCTTGAATTTCTTTGACTTTCCTTTAATTTCCTTGCCATCGACCTGAATTTCCTTGAATTTCTTTGCCATTTTCTTGAATTTCCTTGAATTTCCTTGAATTTCCTTGAATTTCCTTGCCATTTCCTTCAATTTCCTTGAATTTCCTTGCCATTTCCTTGAATTTCCTTGAATTTCCTTGCCATTTCCTTCAATTTCCTTGAATTTCCTTGCCATTTCCTTGAATTTCCCTCAATTTCCTTGAATTTCCTTGCCAGTTCCTTGAATTTCCTTGAATTTCTTTGAATTTCCTTGCCTTGCCTTGCCATTGCCTTCAATTTTCTTGCCATTTCCTTGAATTTCCTTGAATATCCTTGCCATTTCCTTGAATTTCCTGAAATTCCTTGAATTTCCTTGCCATTTCCTTGAATTTCCTTGCCATTTCCTTGAATTTAATTGAATTTCCTTGAATTTCCTTGCTTTGCCTTGCCATTTCCTTGAATTTCCTTGAATTTCCTTGCGATTTCCCTGAATTTCCTTGAATTTCCTTGCCATTTCCTTGAATTTCCTTGAATTTTGTTTAATTTCCTTGCCATTGCCTTGAATTTCCTTGAATTTCCTTGTAATTTACTTGAATTTCCTTGATTTTCCATGAATTTCCTTGTCATTTCCTTGAATTTCCTTGAATTTTATTGCTTTTTCCTTGCCGTTTTCTTGAATTTCCTTTCCTTGCCTTGCCATTTCCTTGAATTTCCTTGAATTTCCTTGCCATTTCCTTCAATTTCCTTGAATATCCTTGCATTTCCTTGAATTTCTTTGAATTTCCTTGTATTTCGTTCCATTTCCTTGAATTTCCTTGAATTTCCTTGCCATGTCCTTGAATTTCCTTCAATTTCCTTGCCAGTTCCTTGAATTTCCTTTAATTTCCTTGCCATTTCCTTCAATTTCCTTGAATATCCTTGCATTTCCTTGAATTTCTTTGAATTTCCTTGTATTTCGTTCCATTTCCTTGAATTTCCTTGAATTTCCTTGCCATGTCCTTGAATTTCCTTCAATTTCCTTGCCAGTTCCTTGAATTTCCTTTAATTTCCTTGCCATTTCCTTGAATTTCCTTGAATTTCCTTGAATATCCTTGCCATTTCCTTGAACTTCCTTGAACTTCCTTGAATTTCTTTGCCATTTCCTTGAATTTCCTTTCCTTGCCTTGCCATTTCCCTGAATGTCTTTGAATTTCCTTGCCTTGCCTTGAATTTCCTTGAATTTTCTTGCCTTGCCTTGCCATTTCCCTGAATGTCTTTGAATTTCCTTGCCTTTTACTTGAATTTCCTTGAATTTTCTTGCCATTTCCTTGAATTTCCTTGAATTTCCTTGAATATCCTTGCCATTTCCTTGAACTTCCTTGAACTTCCTTGAATTTCTTTGCCATTTCCTTGAATTTCCTTTCCTTGCCTTGCCTTTCCCTGAATGTCTTTGAATTTCCTTTCCTTTTACTTGAATTTCCTTGAATTTTCTTGCCATTTCCTTGAATTTCTTTGACTTTCCTTTAATTTCCTTGCCATCGACCTGAATTTCCTTGAATTTCTTTGCCATTTTCTTGAATTTCCTTGAATTTCCTTGAATTTCCTTGCCATTTCCTTGAATTTCCTTGAATTTCCTTGCCATTTCCTTGCCATTTCCTTGAATTTCTTTGTCTTGCCTTCCCATTTCCTTGAATTTCCTTGAATTTTCTTGCCATTTCCTTGAATTTCCTTGATTTTCCTTGAATTTCCTTTCCATCGCCTTGAATTTCCTTGAATTTCTTTGCCATTTCCTTGAATTTCCTTGAATTTCCTTGCCATTTCCTTGAATTTCTTTCAATTTCCTTGACATTTCCTTGAATTTCCTTGAATTTCCTTTAATTTCCATGCCATTGCCTTGAATTTCCTTGAATTTCCTTGCCATTTCCTTTAATTTCCTTTCCTTGCCTTGCCATTTCCCTGAATGTCTTTGAATTTCCTTGCCATTTCCTTGAATTTCCTTGAATTTTCTTGCCATTTCCTTGAATTTCTTTGACTTTCCTTTAATTTCCTTGCCATCGACCTGAATTTCCTTGAATTTCTTTGCCATTTTCTTGAATTTCCTTGAATTTCCTTGAATTTCCTTGCCATTTCCTTGCCATTTCCTTGAATTTTTTTGCCTTGCCTTCCCATTTCCTTGAATTTCCTTGAATTTTCTTGATTTTCCTTGAATTTCCTTTCCATCGCCTTGAATTTCCTTGAATTTCTTTGCCATTTCCTTGAATTTCCTTGAATTTCCTTGCCATTTCCTTGAATTTCTTTCAATTTCCTTGACATTTCCTTGAATTTCCTTGAATTTCCTTTAATTTCCATGCCATTGCCTTGAATTTCCTTGAATTTCCTTGCCATTTCCTTTAATTTCTTTGAATTTCCTTGGATTTCCTTGAATTTCCTTGCCTTGCCTTGCCATTTCCTTGAATTTCCTTCCATTTTTTTGAATTTCCTTGAATTTCCTTGCCATTTCCTTGAATTTACTTGAATTTCCTTGAATTTTCTTGAATTTCCTTGAATTTCCTTGCCATTTCCTTGCCATTTCCTTGAATTTTCTTTACTTGCCTTCCATTTCCTTGAATTTCCCTCAATTTCCTTGCCATTTCTTTGTATTTCCTTGAATTTCCTTGCCATTTCTTTGCCATTTCCTTGAATATCCTTGAATTTCCTTGAATTTCCTTGCCATTTCCTTGAATTTCCTTGAATTTCCTTGAATTTCCTTGCTTTGCCTTGCCATTTCCTTGAATTTCCTTGAATTTCCTTGCCATTTCCTTGAATTTCCTTGCTTTGCCTTGCCATTTCCTTGAATTTCCTTGAATTTCCTTGCCATTTCCTTGAATTTCCTTGAATTTCCTTGCCATTGCCTTGAATTTCCTTGAATTTCCTTGCAATTTCTTTGAATTTCCTTGATTTTCCTTGAATTTCCTTGTCATTTCCTTGAATTTCCTTGAATTTTCTTGCTTTTTCCTTGCCGTTTTCTTGAATTTCCTTTCCTTGCCTTGCCATTTCCTTGAATTTCCTTGCCATTGCCTTGAATTTGCTTGAATTTCCTTGCCATTTCCTTCAATTTCCTTGAATATCCTTGCATTTCCTTGAATTTCTTTGAATTTCCTTGTATTTCGTTCCATTTCCTTGAATTTCCTTGAATTTCCTTGCCATGTCCTTGAATTTCCTTCAATTTCCTTGCCAGTTCCTTGAATTTCCTTTAATTTCCTTGCCATTTCCTTGAATTTCCTTGAATTTCCTTGAATATCCTTGCCATTTCCTTGAACTTCCTTGAACTTCCTTGAATTTCTTTGCCATTTCCTTGAATTTCCTTTCCTTGCCTTGCCATTTCCCTGAATGTCTTTGAATTTCCTTGCCTTTTACTTGAATTTCTTTGTCTTGCCTTCCCATTTCCTTGAATTTCCTTGAATTTTCTTGCCATTTCCTTGAATTTCCTTGAATTTCCTTGAATTTTCTTGCTATTTCCTTCAATTTCCTTGAATTTCCTTGCCATTTCCTTGAATTTCCCTCAATTTCCTTGAATTTCCTTGCCAGATCCTTGAATTTCCTTGAATTTCTTTAAATTTCCTTGCCTTGCCTTGCCATTTCCTTCAATTTTCTTGCCATTTCATTGAATTTCCTTGAATTTCCTTGAATATCCTTGCCATTTCCTTGAATTTCTTTGAATTTCCTTGTATTTCGTTCCATTTCCTTGAATTTCCTTGAATTTCCTTGCCATGTCCTTGAATTTCCTTCAATTTCCTTGCCAGTTCCTTGAATTTCCTTTAATTTCCTTGCCATTTCCTTGAATTTCCTTGAATTTCCTTGAATATCCTTGCCATTTCCTTGAACTTCCTTGAACTTCCTTGAATTTCTTTGCCATTTCCTTGAATTTCCTTTCCTTGCCTTGCCATTTCCCTGAATGTCTTTGAATTTCCTTGCCTTGCCTTGAATTTCCTTGAATTTTCTTGCCTTGCCTTGCCATTTCCCTGAATGTCTTTGAATTTCCTTGCCTTTTACTTGAATTTCCTTGAATTTTCTTGCCATTTCCTTGAATTTCCTTGAATTTCCTTGAATATCCTTGCCATTTCCTTGAACTTCCTTGAACTTCCTTGAATTTCTTTGCCATTTCCTTGAATTTCCTTTCCTTGCCTTGCCTTTCCCTGAATGTCTTTGAATTTCCTTTCCTTTTACTTGAATTTCCTTGAATTTTCTTGCCATTTCCTTGAATTTCTTTGACTTTCCTTTAATTTCCTTGCCATCGACCTGAATTTCCTTGAATTTCTTTGCCATTTTCTTGAATTTCCTTGAATTTCCTTGAATTTCCTTGCCATTTCCTTGAATTTCCTTGAATTTCCTTGCCATTTCCTTGCCATTTCCTTGAATTTCTTTGTCTTGCCTTCCCATTTCCTTGAATTTCCTTGAATTTTCTTGCCATTTCCTTGAATTTCCTTGATTTTCCTTGAATTTCCTTTCCATCGCCTTGAATTTCCTTGAATTTCTTTGCCATTTCCTTGAATTTCCTTGAATTTCCTTGCCATTTCCTTGAATTTCTTTCAATTTCCTTGACATTTCCTTGAATTTCCTTGAATTTCCTTTAATTTCCATGCCATTGCCTTGAATTTCCTTGAATTTCCTTGCCATTTCCTTTAATTTCCTTTCCTTGCCTTGCCATTTCCCTGAATGTCTTTGAATTTCCTTGCCATTTCCTTGAATTTCCTTGAATTTTCTTGCCATTTCCTTGAATTTCTTTGACTTTCCTTTAATTTCCTTGCCATCGACCTGAATTTCCTTGAATTTCTTTGCCATTTTCTTGAATTTCCTTGAATTTCCTTGAATTTCCTTGCCATTTCCTTGCCATTTCCTTGAATTTTTTTGCCTTGCCTTCCCATTTCCTTGAATTTCCTTGAATTTTCTTGATTTTCCTTGAATTTCCTTTCCATCGCCTTGAATTTCCTTGAATTTCTTTGCCATTTCCTTGAATTTCCTTGAATTTCCTTGCCATTTCCTTGAATTTCTTTCAATTTCCTTGACATTTCCTTGAATTTCCTTGAATTTCCTTTAATTTCCATGCCATTGCCTTGAATTTCCTTGAATTTCCTTGCCATTTCCTTTAATTTCTTTGAATTTCCTTGGATTTCCTTGAATTTCCTTGCCTTGCCTTGCCATTTCCTTGAATTTCCTTCCATTTTTTTGAATTTCCTTGAATTTCCTTGCCATTTCCTTGAATTTACTTGAATTTCCTTGAATTTTCTTGAATTTCCTTGAATTTCCTTGCCATTTCCTTGCCATTTCCTTGAATTTTCTTTACTTGCCTTCCATTTCCTTGAATTTCCCTCAATTTCCTTGCCATTTCTTTGTATTTCCTTGAATTTCCTTGCCATTTCTTTGCCATTTCCTTGAATATCCTTGAATTTCCTTGAATTTCCTTGCCATTTCCTTGAATTTCCTTGAATTTCCTTGAATTTCCTTGCTTTGCCTTGCCATTTCCTTGAATTTCCTTGAATTTCCTTGCCATTTCCTTGAATTTCCTTGCTTTGCCTTGCCATTTCCTTGAATTTCCTTGAATTTCCTTGCCATTTCCTTGAATTTCCTTGAATTTCCTTGCCATTGCCTTGAATTTCCTTGAATTTCCTTGCAATTTCTTTGAATTTCCTTGATTTTCCTTGAATTTCCTTGTCATTTCCTTGAATTTCCTTGAATTTTCTTGCTTTTTCCTTGCCGTTTTCTTGAATTTCCTTTCCTTGCCTTGCCATTTCCTTGAATTTCCTTGCCATTGCCTTGAATTTGCTTGAATTTCCTTGCCATTTCCTTCAATTTCCTTGAATATCCTTGCATTTCCTTGAATTTCTTTGAATTTCCTTGTATTTCGTTCCATTTCCTTGAATTTCCTTGAATTTCCTTGCCATGTCCTTGAATTTCCTTCAATTTCCTTGCCAGTTCCTTGAATTTCCTTTAATTTCCTTGCCATTTCCTTGAATTTCCTTGAATTTCCTTGAATATCCTTGCCATTTCCTTGAACTTCCTTGAACTTCCTTGAATTTCTTTGCCATTTCCTTGAATTTCCTTTCCTTGCCTTGCCATTTCCCTGAATGTCTTTGAATTTCCTTGCCTTTTACTTGAATTTCTTTGTCTTGCCTTCCCATTTCCTTGAATTTCCTTGAATTTTCTTGCCATTTCCTTGAATTTCCTTGAATTTCCTTGAATTTTCTTGCTATTTCCTTCAATTTCCTTGAATTTCCTTGCCATTTCCTTGAATTTCCCTCAATTTCCTTGAATTTCCTTGCCAGATCCTTGAATTTCCTTGAATTTCTTTAAATTTCCTTGCCTTGCCTTGCCATTTCCTTCAATTTTCTTGCCATTTCATTGAATTTCCTTGAATTTCCTTGAATATCCTTGCCATTTCCTTGAATTTCCTTGCCTTACCTTGCCATTTCCTTGAATTTCCTTGCCTTACCTTGCCATTTCCTTGAATTTCCTTGAATTTTCTTGCCATTTCCTTGAATTTCCCTGAATATCCTTTAATTTCCTTTCTATTGCCTTGAATTTCCTTTAATTTCTTTGCCATTTCCTTGAATTTCCTTGAAAGTCCTTGAATTTCCTTGCCATTTCCTTGCCATTTCCTTGAATTTCCCTCAATTTCCTTGCCATTTCCTTGAATTTCCTTGAATTTCCTTGAATTTCCTTTCCATTTCCTTGAATTTCCTTTTCTTGCCTTGCCATTTCCTTGAATTTCCTTGCCATTTCTTTGCCATTTCCTTGAATATCTTTGAATTTCCTTGAATTTCCTTGCCATTTCCTTGAATTTCCTTGAATTTCCTTGCCATTTCCTTGAATTTCCTTGAATTTCCTTGAATTTCCTTGCTTTGCCTTGCCATTTCCTTGAATTTCGTTGAATTTCCTTGCCATTTCCTTGAATTTCCTTGAATTTCCTTGCCATTTCCTTGCCATTTCCTTGAATTTCCTTGCCTTGCCTTGCCATTTCCTTGAATTTCCTTGAATTTTCTTGCCATTTCCTTGAATTTCCTTAAATATTTTTTAATTTCCTTTCCATTTCCTTGAATTTCCTTGAATTTCCTTTCCATTTCCTTGAATTTCCTTGAATTTCCTTTCCATTTCCTTAAATTACCTTCAATTTCCTTGCCATTTCCTTGAATTACCTTGAATTTCATTTAATTTCCTTGCCATTGCCTGAATTTCCTTGAATTTCCTTGCCATTTCCTTTAATTTCTTTGAATTTCCTTGAATTTCCTTGCCATTTGCTTTAATTTCCTTGCCATTTCCTTGAATTTCCTTGGATTTCCTTCCATTTTTTTGAATTTCCTTGAATTTCCTTGTCATTTCCTTGAATTTACTTGAATTTCCTTGAATTTCCTTTCCATTTCCTTGAATTTCCTTGAATGTCCTTGATTTTCCTTTCCATTGCCTTGAATTTCCTTGAATTTCCTTGCCATTTCATTTAATTTTCTTTCCTTACCTTCCATTTCCTTGAATTTCCTTGACTTTCCTTGCCATTTCCTTGAATTTCCTTGAATTTTCTTGCCATTTCCTTGAATTTCCCTGAATATCCTTTAATATCCTTTCTATTGCCTTGAATTTCCTTTAATTTCTTTGCCATTTCCTTGAATTTCCTTGAATTTCCTTGAATTTCCTTGCCATTTCCTTGAATTTCCTTGCCATTTCCTTGAATTTCCTTGATATTCCTTGAATTTCCTTGTCATTTCCTTGAATTTCCTTGAATTTTCTTGCCATTTCCTTGCCGTTTCCTTGAATTTCCTTTCCTTGCCTTGCCATTTCCTTGAATTTCGTTGAATTTCCTTGCGATTTCCTTGAATTTCCTTGAATTTCCTTGAATTTCCTTGCCATTTCCTTCAATTTCCTTGAATTTCCTTGCCATTTCCTTGAATTTCCCTCAATTTCCTTGAATTTCCTTGCCAGTTCCTTGAATTTCCTTGAATTTCTTTGAATTTCCTTGACTTGCCTTGCCATTTCCTTCAATTTTCTTGCCATTTCCTTGAATTTCCTTGAATATCCTTGCCATTTCCTTGAATTTCCTTGAAATTCCTTGAATTTCCTTACCATTTCCTTGAATTTCCTTGCCTTACCTTGCCATTTCCTTGAATTTCCTTGAATTTCCTTGCCATTTCCTTGAATTTCCTTGAATTTCCTTGAATTTCCTTGAATTTCCTTGCTTTGCCTTGCCATTTCCTTGAATTTCCTCGAATTTCCTTGCGATTTCCCTGAATTTCCTTGAATTTCCTTGCCATTTCCTTGAATTTCCTTGAATTTTGTTTAATTTCCTTGCCATTGCCTTGAATTTCCTTGAATTTCCTTGCCATTTACTTGAATTTCCTTGATTTTCCATGAATTTCCTTGCCATTTCCTTGAATTTCCTTGAATTTCCTTGCCATTTCCTTGAATTTGATGAATTTCCTTGCCATTTCCTTGAATTTCCTTCAATTTCCTTGCCAGTTCCTTCAATTTCCTTTAATTTCCTTGCCATTTCCTTGAATTTCCTTGAATTTCCTTGCCATTTCCTTGAATTTGATGAATTTCCTTGCCATTTCCTTCAATTTCCTTGAATATCCTTGCATTTCCTTGAATTTCTTTGAATTTCCTTGATTTCGTTCCATTTCCTTGAATTTCCTTGAATTTCCTTGCCATTTCCTTGAATTTCCTTCAATTTCCTTGCCAGTTCCTTCAATTTCCTTTAATTTCCTTGCCATTTCCTTGAATTTCCTTGAATTTCCTTGAATATCCTTGCCATTTCCTTGAACTTCCTTGAACTTCCTTGAATTTCTTTGCCATTTCCTTGAATTTCCTTGCCTTGCCTTGCCATTTCCTTGAATTTCCTTGAATTTTCTTGCCATTTCCTTGAATTTCTTTGACTTTCCTTTAATTTCCTTGCCATCGACCTGAATTTCCTTGAATTTCTTTGCCATTTTCTTGAATTTCCTTGAATTTCCTTGAATTTCCTTGCCATTTGCTTGAATTTCCTTGAATTTCCTTGAATTTCCTTGTCATTTCCTTGCCATTTCCTTGAATTTCTTTGCCTTGCCTTCCCATTTCCCTGAATTTCCTTGAATTTTCTTGCCATTTCCTTGAATTTCCTTGATTTTCCTTGAATTTCCTTTCCATCGCCTTGAATTTCCTTGAATTTCTTTGCCATTTCCTTGAATTTCCTTGAATGTCCTTGCCATTTCCTTGAATTTCCTTGAATTTCCTTTAATTTCCTTTAATTTCCATGCCATTGCCTTGAATTTCCTTGAATTTCCTTGCCATTTCCTTTAATTTATTTGAATTTCCTTGGATTTCCTTGAATTTCTTTGCCTTGCCTTGCCATTTCCTTTAATTTCCTTGAATTTCCTTCCATTTTTTTGAATTTCCTTGAATTTCCTTGCCATTTCCTTGAATTTCCTTGAATTTCCTTGCCATTTCCTTGAATTTCCTTGCTTTGCCTTGCCATTTCCTTGAATTTCCTTGAATTTCCTTGCCATTTCCTTGAATTTCCTTGAATTTCCTTGCCATTGCCTTGAATTTCCTTGAATTTCCTTGCAATTTCTTTGAATTTCCTTGATTTTCCTTGAATTTCCTTGTCATTTCCTTGAATTTCCTTGAATTTTCTTGCTTTTTCCTTGCCGTTTTCTTGAATTTCCTTTCCTTGCCTTGCCATTTCCTTGAATTTCCTTGCCATTGCCTTGAATTTGCTTGAATTTCCTTGCCATTTCCTTCAATTTCCTTGAATATCCTTGCATTTCCTTGAATTTCTTTGAATTTCCTTGTATTTCGTTCCATTTCCTTGAATTTCCTTGAATTTCCTTGCCATGTCCTTGAATTTCCTTCAATTTCCTTGCCAGTTCCTTGAATTTCCTTTAATTTCCTTGCCATTTCCTTGAATTTCCTTGAATTTCCTTGAATATCCTTGCCATTTCCTTGAACTTCCTTGAACTTCCTTGAATTTCTTTGCCATTTCCTTGAATTTCCTTTCCTTGCCTTGCCATTTCCCTGAATGTCTTTGAATTTCCTTGCCTTTTACTTGAATTTCTTTGTCTTGCCTTCCCATTTCCTTGAATTTCCTTGAATTTTCTTGCCATTTCCTTGAATTTCCTTGAATTTCCTTGAATTTTCTTGCTATTTCCTTCAATTTCCTTGAATTTCCTTGCCATTTCCTTGAATTTCCCTCAATTTCCTTGAATTTCCTTGCCAGATCCTTGAATTTCCTTGAATTTCTTTAAATTTCCTTGCCTTGCCTTGCCATTTCCTTCAATTTTCTTGCCATTTCATTGAATTTCCTTGAATTTCCTTGAATATCCTTGCCATTTCCTTGAATTTCCTTGCCTTACCTTGCCATTTCCTTGAATTTCCTTGCCTTACCTTGCCATTTCCTTGAATTTCCTTGAATTTTCTTGCCATTTCCTTGAATTTCCCTGAATATCCTTTAATTTCCTTTCTATTGCCTTGAATTTCCTTTAATTTCTTTGCCATTTCCTTGAATTTCCTTGAAAGTCCTTGAATTTCCTTGCCATTTCCTTGCCATTTCCTTGAATTTCCCTCAATTTCCTTGCCATTTCCTTGAATTTCCTTGAATTTCCTTGAATTTCCTTTCCATTTCCTTGAATTTCCTTTCCTTGCCTTGCCATTTCCTTGAATTTCCTTGCCATTTCTTTGCCATTTCCTTGAATATCTTTGAATTTCCTTGAATTTCCTTGCCATTTCCTTGAATTTCCTTGAATTTCCTTGCCATTTCCTTGAATTTCCTTGAATTTCCTTGAATTTCCTTGCTTTGCCTTGCCATTTCCTTGAATTTCGTTGAATTTCCTTGCCATTTCCTTGAATTTCCTTGAATTTCCTTGCCATTTCCTTGCCATTTCCTTGAATTTCCTTGCCTTGCCTTGCCATTTCCTTGAATTTCCTTGAATTTTCTTGCCATTTCCTTGAATTTCCTTAAATATTTTTTAATTTCCTTTCCATTTCCTTGAATTTCCTTGAATTTCCTTTCCATTTCCTTGAATTTCCTTGAATTTCCTTTCCATTTCCTTAAATTACCTTCAATTTCCTTGCCATTTCCTTGAATTACCTTGAATTTCATTTAATTTCCTTGCCATTGCCTTGAATTTCCTTGAATTTCCTTGCCATTTCCTTTAATTTCTTTGAATTTCCTTGAATTTCCTTGCCATTTGCTTTAATTTCCTTGCCATTTCCTTGAATTTCCTTGGATTTCCTTCCATTTTTTTGAATTTCCTTGAATTTCCTTGTCATTTCCTTGAATTTACTTGAATTTCCTTGAATTTCCTTTCCATTTCCTTGAATTTCCTTGAATGTCCTTGATTTTCCTTTCCATTGCCTTGAATTTCCTTGAATTTCCTTGCCATTTCATTTAATTTTCTTTCCTTACCTTCCATTTCCTTGAATTTCCTTGACTTTCCTTGCCATTTCCTTGAATTTCCTTGAATTTTCTTGCCATTTCCTTGAATTTCCCTGAATATCCTTTAATATCCTTTCTATTGCCTTGAATTTCCTTTAATTTCTTTGCCATTTCCTTGAATTTCCTTGAATTTCCTTGAATTTCCTTGCCATTTCCTTGAATTTCCTTGCCATTTCCTTGAATTTCCTTGATATTCCTTGAATTTCCTTGTCATTTCCTTGAATTTCCTTGAATTTTCTTGCCATTTCCTTGCCGTTTCCTTGAATTTCCTTTCCTTGCCTTGCCATTTCCTTGAATTTCGTTGAATTTCCTTGCGATTTCCTTGAATTTCCTTGAATTTCCTTGAATTTCCTTGCCATTTCCTTCAATTTCCTTGAATTTCCTTGCCATTTCCTTGAATTTCCCTCAATTTCCTTGAATTTCCTTGCCAGTTCCTTGAATTTCCTTGAATTTCTTTGAATTTCCTTGACTTGCCTTGCCATTTCCTTCAATTTTCTTGCCATTTCCTTGAATTTCCTTGAATATCCTTGCCATTTCCTTGAATTTCCTTGAAATTCCTTGAATTTCCTTACCATTTCCTTGAATTTCCTTGCCTTACCTTGCCATTTCCTTGAATTTCCTTGAATTTCCTTGCCATTTCCTTGAATTTCCTTGAATTTCCTTGAATTTCCTTGAATTTCCTTGCTTTGCCTTGCCATTTCCTTGAATTTCCTCGAATTTCCTTGCGATTTCCCTGAATTTCCTTGAATTTCCTTGCCATTTCCTTGAATTTCCTTGAATTTTGTTTAATTTCCTTGCCATTGCCTTGAATTTCCTTGAATTTCCTTGCAATTTACTTGAATTTCCTTGATTTTCCATGAATTTCCTTGCCATTTCCTTGAATTTCCTTGAATTTCCTTGCCATTTCCTTGAATTTGATGAATTTCCTTGCCATTTCCTTGAATTTCCTTCAATTTCCTTGCCAGTTCCTTCAATTTCCTTTAATTTCCTTGCCATTTCCTTGAATTTCCTTGAATTTCCTTGCCATTTCCTTGAATTTGATGAATTTCCTTGCCATTTCCTTCAATTTCCTTGAATATCCTTGCATTTCCTTGAATTTCTTTGAATTTCCTTGATTTCGTTCCATTTCCTTGAATTTCCTTGAATTTCCTTGCCATTTCCTTGAATTTCCTTCAATTTCCTTGCCAGTTCCTTCAATTTCCTTTAATTTCCTTGCCATTTCCTTGAATTTCCTTGAATTTCCTTGAATATCCTTGCCATTTCCTTGAACTTCCTTGAACTTCCTTGAATTTCTTTGCCATTTCCTTGAATTTCCTTGCCTTGCCTTGCCATTTCCTTGAATTTCCTTGAATTTTCTTGCCATTTCCTTGAATTTCTTTGACTTTCCTTTAATTTCCTTGCCATCGACCTGAATTTCCTTGAATTTCTTTGCCATTTTCTTGAATTTCCTTGAATTTCCTTGAATTTCCTTGCCATTTGCTTGAATTTCCTTGAATTTCCTTGAATTTCCTTGTCATTTCCTTGCCATTTCCTTGAATTTCTTTGCCTTGCCTTCCCATTTCCCTGAATTTCCTTGAATTTTCTTGCCATTTCCTTGAATTTCCTTGATTTTCCTTGAATTTCCTTTCCATCGCCTTGAATTTCCTTGAATTTCTTTGCCATTTCCTTGAATTTCCTTGAATGTCCTTGCCATTTCCTTGAATTTCCTTGAATTTCCTTTAATTTCCTTTAATTTCCATGCCATTGCCTTGAATTTCCTTGAATTTCCTTGCCATTTCCTTTAATTTATTTGAATTTCCTTGGATTTCCTTGAATTTCTTTGCCTTGCCTTGCCATTTCCTTGAATTTCCTTGAATTTCCTTCCATTTTTTTGAATTTCCTTGAATTTCCTTGCCATTTCCTTGAATTTACTTGAATTTCCTTGAATTTCCTTGAATTTCCTTGAATTTCCTTGCCATTTCCTTGCCATTTCCTTGAATTTTCTTTACTTGCCTTCCATTTCCTTGAATTTCCCTCAATTTCCTTGCCATTTCTTTGTATTTCCTTGAATTTCCTTGCCATTTCTTTGCCATTTCCTTGAATATCCTTGAATTTCCTTGAATTTCCTTGCCATTTCCTTGAATTTCCTTGAATTTCCTTGAATTTCCTTGCTTTGCCTTGCCATTTCCTTGAATTTCCTTGAATTTCCTTGCCATTTCCTTGAATTTCCTTGAATTTCCTTGCCATTTCCTTGAATTTCCTTGAATTTCCTTTAATTTCCTTGCCATTGCCTTAAATTTCCTTGAATTTCCTTGCAATTTCTTTGAATTTCCTTGATTTTCCTTGAATTTCCTTGTCATTTCCTTGAATTTCCTTGAATTTTCTTGCCATTTCCTTGCTGTTTCCTTGAATTTCCTTTCCTTGCCTTGCCATTTCCTTGAATTTCGCTGAATTTCCTTGCCATTTCCTTGAATTTCCTTGAATTTCCTTGAATTTCCTTAAATTTTCTTGCTATTTCCTTCAATTTCCTTGAATTTCCATGCCATTTCCTTGAATTTCCCTCAATTTCCTTGAGTTTCCTTGCCAGTTCCTTGAATTTCCTTGAATTTCTTTAAATTTCCTTGCCTTGCCTTGCCATTTCCTTCAATTTTCTTGCCATTTCATTGAATTTCCTTGAATTTCCTTGAATATCCTTGCCATTTCCTTGAATTTCCTTGCCTTACCTTGCCATTTCCTTGAATTTCCTTGCCTTACCTTGCCATTTCCTTGAATTTCCTTGAATTTTCTTGTCATTTCCTTGAATTTCCCTGAATATCCTTTTAATTTCCTGTCTATTGCCTTGAATTTCCTTGAATTTCTTTGCCATTTCCTTGAATTTCCTTGACTTTCCTTGCATTTCCTTGAATTTCCTTGCCATTTCCTTGAATTTCCTTGAATTTCCCTCAATTTCCTTGCCATTTCCTTAAATTTTCTTGAATTTCCTTGAATTTCCTTTCCATTTCCTTGAATTTCCTTTCCTTGCCTTGCCATTTCCTTGAATTTCCTTGAATTTCTTTTCCATTTCTTTGCCATTTCCTTGAATATCTTTGAATTTCCTTGAATTTCCTTGCCATTTCCTTGAATTTCCTTGAATTTCCTTGCCATTTCTTTGAATTTACTTGAATTTCCCTGAATTTCCTTGCCATTTATTTGAATTTCCTTGAATTTTCCTGAATTTCCTTTCCATTTCCTTGAATTTCCTTTAATTTCCTTGCCATTGCCTTGAATTTCCTTGAATTTCCTTGCCATTTCCTTGAATTTCCTTGAATTTTCTTGCCATTTCCTTGAATTTCCTTGAATATCCTTTAATTTCCTTTCCATTGCCTTGAATTTCCTTGAATTTCTTTGCCATTTCCTTATATTTCCTTGAATTTATTGAATTTCCTTGCTTTGCCTTGCCATTTCCTTGAATTTCCTTGAATTTCCTTGCGATTTCCTTGAATTTCCTTGAATTTCCTTTCCATTTCCTTGAATTTCCTTGAATTTCGTTTAATTTCCTTGACATTGCCCGGAGTTTCCTTGAATTTCCTTGCAATTTCCTTGAATTTCTTTGATTTTCCGTGAATTTCCTTGCCATTTCCTTGAATTTCGTTGAATTTCCTTGCCATTGCCTTGAATTTCCTTGAATTTCCTTGCCATTTCCTTGCCATTTCCTTTAATTTCCTTGCCTTGCCATTTCCTTGAATTTCCTTGAATTTTCTTGCCATTTCCTTGAATTTCCTTGAATATTCTTTAATTTACTTGCCATTGCCTTGAATTTCCTTGAATTTCTTTGCCATTTAGTTGAATTTCCTTGAATTTCCTTGAATTTCCTTGCCATTTCCTTGAATTTCCTTGAATTTCCTTCCCATTTCCTTGAATTTCCTTGAATTTCCTTGCCATTTCATTTAATTTTCTTTCCTTGCCTTCCATTTCCTTGAATTTCCTTGACATTCCTTGCCATTTCCTTGCATTTCCTTGAATTTCCCTGTCATTTCCTTGAATTTCCTTGAATTTCCTTGAATTTCCTTGAATTTCCTTGCCTTGCCTTGCCATTTCCTTGAATTTCCCTGAATTTCCTTGCAATTTCCTTGAATTTCCTTGATTTTCCTTGATTTCCTTGTCATTTCCTTGAATTTCCTTGAATTTTCTTGCTTTTTCCTTGCCGTTTTCTTGAATTTCCTTGCCTTGCCTTGCCATTTCCTTGAATTTCCTTGAATTTCCTTGTCATTTCCTTGAATTTTCTTGAATTTCCTTGCCATTTCCTTGAATTTCCTTCAATTTCCTTGCCATTTCCTTGAATTTTCTTCAATTTCCTTGCCATTTCCTTGAATTTGCTTCAATTTCCTTGAAGTTCCTTGCCAATTCCTTGAATTTCCTTGAATTTCCTTGAATTTCCTTGCCTTGCCTTGCCATTTCCCTGAATGTCTTTGAATTTCCTTGCGATTTCCTTGAATTTCCTTGAATTTCCTTGAATTTCCTTGCCATTTCCTTCAATTTCCTTGAATTTCCTTGCCATTTCCTTGAATTTCCCTCAATTTCCTTGAATTTCCTTGCCAGTTCCTTGAATTTCCTTGAATTTCTTTGAATTTCCTTGACTTCCCTTGCCATTTCTTTCAATTTTCTTGCCATTTCCTTGAATTTCCTTGAATATCCTTGCCATTTCCTTGAATTTCCTTGAAATTCCTTGAATTTCCTTACCATTTCCTTGAATTTCCTTGCCTTACCTTGCCATTTCCTTGAATTTCCTTGAATTTCCTTGCCATTTCCTTGAATTTCCTTGAATTTCCTTGAATTTCCTTGAATTTCCTTGCTTTGCCTTGCCATTTCCTTGAATTTCCTCGAATTTCCTTGCGATTTCCCTGAATTTCCTTGAATTTCCTTGCCATTTCCTTGAATTTCCTTGAATTTTGTTTAATTTCCTTGCCATTGCCTTGAATTTCCTTGAATTTCCTTGCAATTTACTTGAATTTCCTTGATTTTCCATGAATTTCCTTGCCATTTCCTTGAATTTCCTTGAATTTCCTTGCCATTTCCTTGAATTTGATGAATTTTCTTGCCATTTCCTTGAATTTCCCTGAATATCCTTTAATTTCCTTTCTATTGCCTTGAATTTCCTTTAATTTCTTTGCCATTTCCTTGAATTTCCTTGAATGTCCTTGAATTTCCTTTCCATTTCCTTGCCATTTCCTTGAATTTCCCTCAATTTCCTTGCCATTTCCTTGAATTTCCTTGAATTTCCTTGAATTTCCTTTCCATTTCCTTGAATTTCCTTTCCTTGCCTTGCCATTTCCTTGAATTTCCTTGCCATTTCTTTGCCATTTCCTTGAATATCTTTGAATTTCCTTGAATTTCCTTGCCATTTCCTTGAATTTCCTTGAATTTCCTTGCCATTTCCTTGAATTTCCTTGAATTTCCTTGAATTTCCTTGCTTTGCCTTGCCATTTCCTTGAATTTCGTTGAATTTCCTTGCCATTTCCTTGAATTTCCTTGAATTTCCTTGCCATTTCCTTGCCATTTCCTTGAATTTCCTTGCCTTGCCTTCCCATTTCCTTGAATTTCCTTGAATTTTCTTGCCATTTCCTTGAATTTCCTTGATTTTCCTTGAATTTCCTTTCCATCGCCTTGAATTTCCTTGAATTTCTTTGCCATTTCCTTGAATTTCCTTGAATGTCCTTGCCATTTCCTTGAATTTCCTTGAATTTCCTTTAATTTCCTTTAATTTCCATGCCATTGCCTTGAATTTCCTTGAATTTCCTTGCCATTTCCTTTAATTTCTTTGAATTTCCTTGGATTTCCTTGAATTTCTTTGCCTTGCCTTGCCATTTCCTTGAATTTCCTTGAATTTCCTTCCATTTTTTTGAATTTCCTTGAATTTCCTTGCCATTTCCTTGAATTTACTTGAATTTCCTTGAATTTCCTTGAATTTCCTTGGATTTCCTTGCCATTTCCTTGCCATTTCCTTGAATTTTCTTTACTTGCCTTCCATTTCCTTGAATTTCCCTCAATTTCCTTGCCATTTCTTTGTATTTCCTTGAATTTCCTTGCCATTTCTTTGCCATTTCCTTGAATATCCTTGAATTTCCTTGAATTTCCTTGCCATTTCCTTGAATTTCCTTGAATTTCCTGGAATTTCCTTGCTTTGCCTTGCCATTTCCTTGAATTTCCTTGAATTTCCTTGCCATTTCCTTGAATTTCCTTGAATTTCCTTGCCATTTCCTTGAATTTCCTTGAATTTCCTTGAATTTCCTTGCCATTGCCTTAAATTTCCTTGAATTTCCTTGCAATTTCTTTGAATTTCCTTGATTTTCCTTGAATTTCCTTGTCATTTCCTTGAATTTCCTTGAATTTTCTTGCCATTTCCTTGCTGTTTCCTTGAATTTCCTTTCCTTGCCTTGCCATTTCCTTGAATTTCCTTGCCTTACCTTGCCATTTCCTTGAATTTCCTTGAATTTCCTTGAATTTCCTTAAATTTTCTTGCTATTTCCTTCAATTTCCTTGAATTTCCTTGCCATTTCCTTGAATTTCCCTCAATTTCCTTGAGTTTCCTTGCCAGTTCCTTGAATTTCCTTGAATTTCTTTAAATTTCCTTGCCTTGCCTTGCCATTTCCTTCAATTTTCTTGCCATTTCATTGAATTTCCTTGAATTTCCTTGAATATCCTTGCCATTTCCTTGAATTTCCTTGCCTTACCTTGCCATTTCCTTGAATTTCCTTGCCTTACCTTGCCATTTCCTTGAATTTCCTTGAATTTTTTTGTCATTTCCTTGAATTTCCCTGAATATCCTTTAATTTCCTGTCTATTGCCTTGAATTTCCTTGAATTTCTTTGCCATTTCCTTGAATTTCCTTGACTTTCCTTGCATTTCCTTGAATTTCCTTGCCATTTCCTTGAATTTCCTTGAATTTCCCTCAATTTCCTTGCCATTTCCTTAAATTTTCTTGAATTTCCTTGAATTTCCTTTCCATTTCCTTGAATTTCCTTTCCTTGCCTTGCCATTTCCTTGAATTTCCTTGAATTTCCTTTCCATTTCTTTGCCATTTCCTTGAATTTCCTTGAATTTCCTTGAATTTCCTTGCCATTTCCTTGAATTTCCTTGCCATTTCCTTGAATTTCCTTGATATTCCTTGAATTTCCTTGTCATTTCCTTGAATTTCCTTGAATTTTCTTGCCATTTCCTTGCCGTTTCCTTGAATTTCCTTTCCTTGCCTTGCCATTTCCTTGAATTTCGTTGAATTTCCTTGCGATTTCCTTGAATTTCCTTGAATTTCCTTGAATTTCCTTGCCATTTCCTTCAATTTCCTTGAATTTCCTTGCCATTTCCTTGAATTTCCCTCAATTTCCTTGAATTTCCTTGCCAGTTCCTTGAATTTCCTTGAATTTCTTTGAATTTCCTTGACTTGTCTTGCCATTTCCTTCAATTTTCTTGCCATTTCCTTGAATTTCCTTGAATATCCTTGCCATTTCCTTGAATTTCCTTGAAATTCCTTGAATTTCCTTACCATTTCCTTGAATTTCCTTGCCTTACCTTGCCATTTCCTTGAATTTCCTTGAATTTCCTTGCCATTTCCTTGAATTTCCTTGAATTTCCTTGAATTTCCTTGAATTTCCTTGCTTTGCCTTGCCATTTCCTTGAATTTCCTCGAATTTCCTTGCGATTTCCCTGAATTTCCTTGAATTTCCTTGCCATTTCCTTGAATTTCCTTGAATTTTGTTTAATTTCCTTGCCATTGCCTTGAATTTCCTTGAATTTCCTTGCAATTTACTTGAATTTCCTTGATTTTCCATGAATTTCCTTGCCATTTCCTTGAATTTCCTTGAATTTCCTTGCCATTTCCTTGAATTTGATGAATTTCCTTGCCATTTCCTTCAATTTCCTTGAATATCCTTGCATTTCCTTGAATTTCTTTGAATTTCCTTGATTTCGTTCCATTTCCTTGAATTTCCTTGAATTTCCTTGCCATTTCCTTGAATTTCCTTCAATTTCCTTGCCAGTTCCTTCAATTTCCTTTAATTTCCTTGCCATTTCCTTGAATTTCCTTGAATTTCCTTGAATATCCTTGCCATTTCCTTGAACTTCCTTGAACTTCCTTGAATTTCTTTGCCATTTCCTTGAATTTCCTTGCCTTGCCTTGCCATTTCCCTGAATGTCTTTGAATTTCCTTGCCATTTCCTGCAATTTCCTTGAATTTCCTTGCCATTTCCTTGAATTTCCTTGAATTTTCTTGCCATTTCCTTGAATTTCTTTGACTTTCCTTTAATTTCCTTGCCATCGACCTGAATTTCCTTGAATTTCTTTGCCATTTTCTTGAATTTCCTTGAATTTCCTTGAATTTCCTTGCCATTTGCTTGAATTTCCTTGAATTTCCTTGAATTTCCTTGTCATTTCCTTGCCATTTCCTTGAATTTCTTTGCCTTGCCTTCCCATTTCCTTGAATTTCCTTGAATGTCCTTGCCATTTCCTTGAATTTCCTTGAATTTCCTTTAATTTCCTTTAATTTCCATGCCATTGCCTTGAATTTCCTTGAATTTCCTTGCCATTTCCTTTAATTTCTTTGAATTTCCTTGGATTTCCTTGAATTTCTTTGCCTTGCCTTGCCATTTCCTTGAATTTCCTTGAATTTCCTTCCATTTTTTTGAATTTCCTTGAATTTCCTTGCCATTTCCTTGAATTTACTTGAATTTCCTTGAATTTCCTTGAATTTCCTTGAATTTCCTTGCCATTTCCTTGCCATTTCCTTGAATTTTCTTTACTTGCCTTCCATTTCCTTGAATTTCCCTCAATTTCCTTGCCATTTCTTTGTATTTCCTTGAATTTCCTTGCCATTTCTTTGCCATTTCCTTGAATATCCTTGAATTTCCTTGAATTTCCTTGCCATTTCCTTGAATTTCCTTGAATTTCCTTGAATTTCCTTGCTTTGCCTTGCCATTTCCTTGAATTTCCTTGAATTTCCTTGCCATTTCCTTGAATTTCCTTGAATTTCCTTGCCATTTCCTTGAATTTCCTTGAATTTCCTTTAATTTCCTTGCCATTGCCTTAAATTTCCTTGAATTTCCTTGCAATTTCTTTGAATTTCCTTGATTTTCCTTGAATTTCCTTGTCATTTCCTTGAATTTCCTTGAATTTTCTTGCCATTTCCTTGCTGTTTCCTTGAATTTCCTTTCCTTGCCTTGCCATTTCCTTGAATTTCGCTGAATTTCCTTGCCATTTCCTTCAATTTCCTTGAATTTCCTTGCCATTTCCTTGAATTTCCCTCAATTTCCTTGAATTTCCTTGCCAGTTCCTTGAATTTCCTTGAATTTCTTTGAATTTCCTTGACTTGCCTTGCCATTTCCTTCAATTTTCTTGCCATTTCCTTGAATTTCCTTGAATATCCTTGCCATTTCCTTGAATTTCCTTGAAATTCCTTGAATTTCCTTACCATTTCCTTGAATTTCCTTGCCTTACCTTGCCATTTCCTTGAATTTCCTTGAATTTCCTTGCCATTTCCTTGAATTTCCTTGAATTTCCTTGAATTTCCTTGAATTTCCTTGCTTTGCCTTGCCATTTCCTTGAATTTCCTCGAATTTCCTTGCGATTTCCCTGAATTTCCTTGAATTTCCTTGCCATTTCCTTGAATTTCCTTGAATTTTGTTTAATTTCCTTGCCATTGCCTTGAATTTCCTTGAATTTCCTTGCAATTTACTTGAATTTCCTTGATTTTCCATGAATTTCCTTGCCATTTCCTTGAATTTCCTTGAATTTCCTTGCCATTTCCTTGAATTTGATGAATTTCCTTGCCATTTCCTTCAATTTCCTTGAATATCCTTGCATTTCCTTGAATTTCTTTTAATTTCCTTGATTTCGTTCCATTTCCTTGAATTTCCTTGAATTTCCTTGCCATTTCCTTGAATTTCCTTCAATTTCCTTGCCAGTTCCTTCAATTTCCTTTAATTTCCTTGCCATTTCCTTGAATTTCCTTGAATTTCCTTGAATATCCTTGCCATTTCCTTGAACTTCCTTGAACTTCCTTGAATTTCTTTGCCATTTCCTTGAATTTCCTTGCCTTGCCTTGCCATTTCCCTGAATGTCTTTGAATTTCCTTGCCATTTCCTGCAATTTCCTTGAATTTCCTTGCCATTTCCTTGAATTTCCTTGAATTTTCTTGCCATTTCCTTGAATTTCTTTGACTTTCCTTTAATTTCCTTGCCATCGACCTGAATTTCCTTGAATTTCTTTGCCATTTTCTTGAATTTCCTTGAATTTCCTTGAATTTCCTTGCCATTTGCTTGAATTTCCTTGAATTTCCTTGAATTTCCTTGTCATTTCCTTGCCATTTCCTTGAATTTCTTTGCCTTGCCTTCCCATTTCCTTGAATTTCCTTGAATTTTCTTGCCATTTCCTTGAATTTCCTTGATTTTCCTTGAATTTCCTTTCCATCGCCTTGAATTTCCTTGAATTTCTTTGCCATTTCCTTGAATTTCCTTGAATGTCCTTGCCATTTCCTTGAATTTCCTTGAATTTCCTTTAATTTCCTTTAATATCCATGCCATTGCCTTGAATTTCCTTGAATTTCCTTGCCATTTCCTTTAATTTCTTTGAATTTCCTTGGATTTCCTTGAATTTCTTTGCCTTGCCTTGCCATTTCCTTGAATTTCCTTGAATTTCCTTCCATTTTTTTGAATTTCCTTGAATTTCCTTGCCATTTCCTTGAATTTACTTGAATTTCCTTGAATTTCCTTGAATTTCCTTGAATTTCCTTGCCATTTCCTTGCCATTTCCTTGAATTTTCTTTACTTGCCTTCCATTTCCTTGAATTTCCCTCAATTTCCTTGCCATTTCTTTGTATTTCCTTGAATTTCCTTGCCATTTCTTTGCCATTTCCTTGAATATCCTTGAATTTCCTTGAATTTCCTTGCCATTTCCTTGAATTTCCTTGAATTTCCTTGAATTTCCTTGCTTTGCCTTGCCATTTCCTTGAATTTCCTTGAATTTCCTTGCCATTTCCTTGAATTTCCTTGAATTTCCTTGCCATTTCCTTGAATTTCCTTGAATTTCCTTGAATTTCCTTGCCATTGCCTTAAATTTCCTTGAATTTCCTTGCAATTTCTTTGAATTTCCTTGATTTTCCTTGAATTTCCTTGTCATTTCCTTGAATTTCCTTGAATTTTCTTGCCATTTCCTTGCTGTTTCCTTGAATTTCCTTTCCTTGCCTTGCCATTTCCTTGAATTTCGCTGAATTTCCTTGCCATTTCCTTGAATTTCCTTGAATTTCCTTGAATTTCCTTAAATTTTCTTGCTATTTCCTTCATTTTCCTTGAATTTCCTTGCCATTTCCTTGAATTTCCCTCAATTTCCTTGAGTTTCCTTGCCAGTTCCTTGAATTTCCTTGAATTTCTTTAAATTTCCTTGCCTTGCCTTGCCATTTCCTTCAATTTTCTTGCCATTTCATTGAATTTCCTTGAATTTCCTTGAATATCCTTGCCATTTCCTTGAATTTCCTTGCCTTACCTTGCCATTTCCTTGAATTTCCTTGCCTTACCTTGCCATTTCCTTGAATTTCCTTGAATTTTTTTGTCATTTCCTTGAATTTCCCTGAATATCCTTTAATTTCCTGTCTATTGCCTTGAATTTCCTTGAATTTCTTTGCCATTTCCTTGAATTTCCTTGACTTTCCTTGCATTTCCTTGAATTTCCTTGCCATTTCCTTGAATTTCCTTGAATTTCCCTCAATTTCCTTGCCATTTCCTTAAATTTTCTTGAATTTCCTTGAATTTCCTTTCCATTTCCTTGAATTTCCTTTCCTTGCCTTGCCATTTCCTTGAATTTCCTTGAATTTCCTTTCCATTTCTTTGCCATTTCCTTGAATTTCCTTGAATTTCCTTGAATTTCCTTGCCATTTCCTTGAATTTCCTTGCCATTTCCTTGAATTTCCTTGATATTCCTTGAATTTCCTTGTCATTTCCTTGAATTTCCTTGAATTTTCTTGCCATTTCCTTGCCGTTTCCTTGAATTTCCTTTCCTTGCCTTGCCATTTCCTTGAATTTCGTTGAATTTCCTTGCGATTTCCTTGAATTTCCTTGAATTTCCTTGAATTTCCTTGCCATTTCCTTCAATTTCCTTGAATTTCCTTGCCATTTCCTTGAATTTCCCTCAATTTCCTTGAATTTCCTTGCCAGTTCCTTGAATTTCCTTGAATTTCTTTGAATTTCCTTGACTTGTCTTGCCATTTCCTTCAATTTTCTTGCCATTTCCTTGAATTTCCTTGAATATCCTTGCCATTTCCTTGAATTTCCTTGAAATTCCTTGAATTTCCTTACCATTTCCTTGAATTTCCTTGCGCTACCTTGCCATTTCCTTGAATTTCCTTGAATTTCCTTGCCATTTCCTTGAATTTCCTTGAATTTCCTTGAATTTCCTTGAATTTCCTTGCTTTGCCTTGCCATTTCCTTGAATTTCCTCGAATTTCCTTGCGATTTCCCTGAATTTCCTTGAATTTCCTTGCCATTTCCTTGAATTTCCTTGAATTTTGTTTAATTTCCTTGCCATTGCCTTGAATTTCCTTGAATTTCCTTGCAATTTACTTGAATTTCCTTGATTTTCCATGAATTTCCTTGCCATTTCCTTGAATTTCCTTGAATTTCCTTGCCATTTCCTTGAATTTGATGAATTTCCTTGCCATTTCCTTCAATTTCCTTGAATATCCTTGCATTTCCTTGAATTTCTTTGAATTTCCTTGATTTCGTTCCATTTCCTTGAATTTCCTTGAATTTCCTTGCCATTTCCTTGAATTTCCTTCAATTTCCTTGCCAGTTCCTTCAATTTCCTTTAATTTCCTTGCCATTTCCTTGAATTTCCTTGAATTTCCTTGAATATCCTTGCCATTTCCTTGAACTTCCTTGAACTTCCTTGAATTTCTTTGCCATTTCCTTGAATTTCCTTGCCTTGCCTTGCCATTTCCCTGAATGTCTTTGAATTTCCTTGCCATTTCCCTGAATGTCTTTGAATTTCCTTGCCTTTTACTTGAATTTCCTTGAATTTTCTTGCCATTTCCTTGAATTTCTTTGACTTTCCTTTAATTTCCTTGCCATCGACCTGAATTTCCTTGAATTTCTTTGCCATTTTCTTGAATTTCCTTGAATTTCCTTGAATTTCCTTGCCATTTGCTTGAATTTCCTTGAATTTCCTTGAATTTCCTTGTCATTTCCTTGCCATTTCCTTGAATTTCTTTGCCTTGCCTTCCCATTTCCTTGAATTTCCTTGAATGTCCTTGCCATTTCCTTGAATTTCCTTGAATTTCCTTTAATTTCCTTTAATTTCCATGCCATTGCCTTGAATTTCCTTGAATTTCCTTGCCATTTCCTTTAATTTCTTTGAATTTCCTTGGATTTCCTTGAATTTCTTTGCCTTGCCTTGCCATTTCCTTGAATTTCCTTGAATTTCCTTCCATTTTTTTGAATTTCCTTGAATTTCCTTGCCATTTCCTTGAATTTACTTGAATTTCCTTGAATTTCCTTGAATTTCCTTGAATTTCCTTGCCATTTCCTTGCCATTTCCTTGAATTTTCTTTACTTGCCTTCCATTTCCTTGAATTTCCCTCAATTTCCTTGCCATTTCTTTGTATTTCCTTGAATTTCCTTGCCATTTCTTTGCCATTTCCTTGAATATCCTTGAATTTCCTTGAATTTCCTTGCCATTTCCTTGAATTTCCTTGAATTTCCTTGAATTTCCTTGCTTTGCCTTGCCATTTCCTTGAATTTCCTTGAATTTCCTTGCCATTTCCTTGAATTTCCTTGAATTTCCTTGCCATTTCCTTGAATTTCCTTGAATTTCCTTTAATTTCCTTGCCATTGCCTTAAATTTCCTTGAATTTCCTTGCAATTTCTTTGAATTTCCTTGATTTTCCTTGAATTTCCTTGTCATTTCCTTGAATTTCCTTGAATTTTCTTGCCATTTCCTTGCTGTTTCCTTGAATTTCCTTTCCTTGCCTTGCCATTTCCTTGAATTTCGCTGAATTTCCTTGCCATTTCCTTGAATTTCCTTGAATTTCCTTGAATTTCCTTAAATTTTCTTGCTATTTCCTTCAATTTCCTTGAATTTCCTTGCCATTTCCTTGAATTTCCCTCAATTTCCTTGAGTTTCCTTGCCAGTTCCTTGAATTTCCTTGAATTTCTTTAAATTTCCTTGCCTTGCCTTGCCATTTCCTTCAATTTTCTTGCCATTTCATTGAATTTCCTTGAATATCCTTGCCATTTCCTTGAATTTCCTTGCCTTACCTTGCCATTTCCTTGAATTTCCTTGCCTTACCTTGCCATTTCCTTGAATTTCCTTGAATTTTCTTGTCATTTCCTTGAATTTCCCTGAATATCCTTTAATTTCCTGTCTATTGCCTTGAATTTCCTTGAATTTCTTTGCCATTTCCTTGAATTTCCTTGACTTTCCTTACATTTCCTTGAATTTCCTTGCCATTTCCTTGAATTTCCTTGAATTTCCCTCAATTTCCTTGCCATTTCCTTAAATTTTCTTGAATTTCCTTGAATTTCCTTTCCATTTCCTTGAATTTCCTTGCCTTGCCTTGCCATTTCCTTGAATTTCCTTGAATTTCCTTTCCATTTCTTTGCCATTTCCTTGAATATCTTTGAATTTCCTTGAATTTCCTTGCCATTTCCTTGAATTTCCTTGAATTTCCTTGCCATTTCTTTGAATTTACTTGAATTTCCCTGAATTTCCTTGCCATTTATTTGAATTTCCTTGAATTTTCCTGAATTTCCTTTCCATTTCCTTGAATTTCCTTTAATTTCCTTGCCATTGCCTTGAATTTCCTTGAATTTCCTTGCCATTTCCTTGAATTTCCTTGAATTTTCTTGCCATTTCCTTGAATTTCCTTGCCATTTCTTTGAATTTCCTTGAATTTCCTTGCCATTTCCTTGAATTTCTTTGCCTTGCCTTGCCATTTCCTTGAATTTCCTTGAATTTTCTTGCCATTTCCTTGAATTTCCTTGAATATCCTTTAATTTCCTTTCCATTGCCTTGAATTTCCTTGAATTTCTTTGCCATTTCCTTATATTTCCTTGAATTTATTGAATTTCCTTGCTTTGCCTTGCCATTTCCTTGAATTTCCTTGAATTTCCTTGCGATTTCCTTGAATTTCCTTGAATTTCCTTTCCATTTCCTTGAATTTCCTTGAATTTCGTTTAATTTCCTTGACATTGCCCTGAATTTCCTTGAATTTCCTTGCAATTTCCTTAAATTTCTTTGATTTTCCGTGAATTTCCTTGCCATTTCCTTGAATTTCGTTGAATTTCCTTGCCCTTGCCTTGAATTTCCTTGAATTTCCTTGCCATTTCCTTGCCATTTCCTTTAATTTCCTTGCCTTGCCATTTCCTTGAATTTCCTTGAATTTTCTTGCCATTTCCTTGAATTTCCTTGAATATTCTTTAATTTACTTGCCATTGCCTTGAATTTCCTTGAATTTCTTTGCCATTTCATTGAATTTCCTTGAATTTCCTTGAATTTCCTTGCCATTTCCTTGAATTTCCTTGAATTTCCTTCCATTTTCTTGAATTTCCTTGAATTTCCTTGCCATTTCATTTAATTTTCTTTCCTTGCCTTCCATTTCCTTGAATTTCCTTGACATTCCTTGCCATTTCCTTGCATTTCCTTGAATTTCCTTGTCATTTCCTTGAATTTCTTTGAATTTTCTTTCCATGCTATGCCATTTCCTAAAATTTCCTTGAATTTCCTTGCCATTTCCTTGAATTTAATTGAATTTCCTTGAATTTCCTTGAATTTCCTTGAATTTCCTTGAATTTCCTTGCCTTGCCTTGCCATTTCCTTGAATTTCCCTGAATTTCCTTGCAATTTCCTTGAATTTCCTTGATTTTCCTTGATTTCCTTGTCATTTCCTTGAATTTCCTTGAATTTTCTTGCTTTTTCCTTGCCGTTTTCTTGAATTTCCTTGCCTTGCCTTGCCATTTCCTTGAATTTCCTTGAATTTCCTTGCCATTTCCTTGAATTTTCTTGAATTTCCTTGCCATTTCCTTGAATTTCCTTCAATTTCCTTGCCATTTCCTTGAATTTTCTTCAATTTCCTTGCCATTTCCTTGAATTTGCTTCAATTTCCTTGAAGTTCCTTGCCAATTCCTTGAATTTCCTTGAATTTCCTTGAATTTCCTTGCCTTGCCTTGCCATTTCCCTGAATGTCTTTGAATTTCCTTGCCTTTTACTTGAATTTCCTTGAATTTTCTTGCCATTTCCTTGAATTTCCTTGAATATCCTTGCCATTTCCTTGAACTTCCTTGAATTTCTTTGCCATTTCCTTGAATTTCCTTTCCTTGCCTTGCCTTTCCCTGAATGTCTTTGAATTTCCTTGCCTTTTACTTGAATTTCCTTGAATTTTCTTGCCATTTCCTTGAATTTCTTTGACTTTCCTTTAATTTCCTTGCCATCGACCTGAATTTCCTTGAATTTCTTTGCCATTTTCTTGAATTTCCTTGAATTTCCTTGAATTTCCTTGCCATTTCCTTGCCATTTCCTTGAATTTCTTTGCCTTGCCTTCCCATTTCCTTGAATTTCCTTGAATTTTCTTGCCATTTCCTTGAATTTCCTTGACTTTCCTTGAATTTCCTTTCCATCGCCTTGAATTTCCTTGAATTTCTTTGCCATTTCCTTGAATTTCCTTGAATTTCCTTGCCATTTCCTTGAATTTCCTTGAATTTCCTTGCCATTTCCTGGAATTTCTTTCAATTTCCTTGCCATTTCCTTGAATTTCCTTGAATTTCCTTTAATCTCCTTGCCATTGCCTTGAATTTCCTTGAATTACCTTGCCATTTCCTTTAATTTCTTTGAATTTCCTTGGATTTCCTTGAATTTCCTTGCCTTGCCTTGCCATTTCCTTGAATTTCCTTGAATTTCCTTCCATTTTTTTGAATTTCCTTGAATTTCCTTGCCATTTCCGTGAATATCCTTGAATTTCCTTGAATTTCCTTTAATTTCCTTGCCATTGCCTTGAATTTCCTTGAATTTCCTTGCCATTTCCTTGAATTTCCTTGATATTCCTTGAATTTCCTTGACATTTCCTTGAATTTCCTTGAATTTTCTTGCCATTTCCTTGCCGTTTCCTTGAATTTCCTTTCCTTGCTTTGCCATTTCCTTGAATTTCGTTGAATTTCCTTGCGATTTCCTTGAATTTCCTTGAATTTCCTTGAATTTCCTGGAATTTCCTTGCCATTTCCTTGAATTTGCTTGAATTTTGTTTAATTTCCTTGCCATTGCCTTGAATTTCCTTGCAATTTCCTTGAATTTCTTTGATTTTCCTTGAATTTCCTTGTCATTTCCTTGAATTTCCTTGAATTTTCTTGCTTTTTCCTTGCCGTTTTCTTGAATTTCCTTTCCTTGCCTTGCCTTTCCCTGAATGTCTTTGAATTTCCTTGCCTTTTACTTGAATTTCCTTGAATTTTCTTGCCATTTCCTTGAATTTCTTTGACTTTCCTTTAATTTCCTTGCCATCGACCTGAATTTCCTTGAATTTCTTTGCCATTTTCTTGAATTTCCTTGAATTTCCTTGAATTTCCTTGCCATTTCCTTGCCATTTCCTTGAATTTCTTTGCCTTGCCTTCCCATTTCCTTGAATTTCCTTGAATTTTCTTGCCATTTCCTTGAATTTCCTTGACTTTCCTTGAATTTCCTTTCCATCGCCTTGAATTTCCTTGAATTTCTTTGCCATTTCCTTGAATTTCCTTGAATTTCCTTGCCATTTCCTTGAATTTCCTTGAATTTCCTTGCCATTTCCTGGAATTTCTTTCAATTTCCTTGCCATTTCCTTGAATTTCCTTGAATTTCCTTTAATCTCCTTGCCATTGCCTTGAATTTCCTTGAATTACCTTGCCATTTCCTTTAATTTCTTTGAATTTCCTTGGATTTCCTTGAATTTCCTTGCCTTGCCTTGCCATTTCCTTGAATTTCCTTGAATTTCCTTCCATTTTTTTGAATTTCCTTGAATTTCCTTGCCATTTCCGTGAATATCCTTGAATTTCCTTGAATTTCCTTTAATTTCCTTGCCATTGCCTTGAATTTCCTTGAATTTCCTTGCCATTTCCTTGAATTTCCTTGATATTCCTTGAATTTCCTTGACATTTCCTTGAATTTCCTTGAATTTTCTTGCCATTTCCTTGCCGTTTCCTTGAATTTCCTTTCCTTGCTTTGCCATTTCCTTGAATTTCGTTGAATTTCCTTGCGATTTCCTTGAATTTCCTTGAATTTCCTTGAATTTCCTGGAATTTCCTTGCCATTTCCTTGAATTTGCTTGAATTTTGTTTAATTTCCTTGCCATTGCCTTGAATTTCCTTGCAATTTCCTTGAATTTCTTTGATTTTCCTTGAATTTCCTTGTCATTTCCTTGAATTTCCTTGAATTTTCTTGCTTTTTCCTTGCCGTTTTCTTGAATTTCCTTTCCTTGCCTTGACATTTCCTTGAATTTCCTTGAATTTCCTTGCCATTTCCTTGAATTTCCTTGAATTTCCTTGCCATTTCCTTCAATTTCCTTGAATATCCTTGCATTTCCTTGAATTTCTTTGAATTTCCTTGTATTTCATTCCATTTCCTTGAATTTCCTTGAATTTCCTTGAATTTCCTTCAATTTCCTTGCCATTTCCTTGAATTTCCTTCAATTTCCTTGAAGTTCCTTGCCAGTTCCTTGAATTTCCTTGAATTTCCTTGAATTTCCTTGCCTTGCCTTGCCATTTCCCTGAATGTCTTTGAATTTCCTTGCCTATTGCCTTGAATTTCCTTTAATTTCTTTGCCATTTCCTTGAATTTCCTTGAATTTCCTTGAATATCCTTGCCATTTCCTTGAACTTCCTTGAACTTCCTTGAATTTCTTTGCCATTTCCTTGAATTTCCTTTCCTTGCCTTGCCATTTCCCTGAATGTCTTTGAATTTCCTTGCCATTTCCTTGAATTTTTTTGAATTTCCTTGCCATTTCCTTTAATTTCTTTGAATTTCCTTGAATTTCCTTGCCATTTGCTTTAATTTCCTTGCCTTTTCCTTGAATTTCCTTCGATTTCCTTCCATTTTTTTGAATTTCCTTGAATTTCCTTGTCATTTCCTTGAATTTCCTTGCCATTTCCTTGAATTTCCTTGAATTTCCTTGCCATTTCCTTGAATTTCCTTGAATTTCCTTGAATTTCCTTCCCATTTCCTTGAATTTCCTTGAATTTCCTTGCCATTTCATTTAATTTTCTTTCCTTGCCTTCCATTTCCTTGAATTTCCTTGACATTCCTTGCCATTTCCTTGCATTTCCTTGAATTTCCTTGCCATTTCCTTGAATTTCCTTGAATTTTCTTTCCATTCTATGCCATTTCCTAAAATTTCCTTGAATTTCCTTGCCATTTCCATGAATTTATTTGAATTTCCTTGAATTTCCTTGAATTTGCTTGCAATTTCCTTGAATTTCCTTGAATTTCCTTGCCATTTCCTTGAATTTCCTTGAATTTTGTTTAATTTCCTTGCCATTGACTTGAATTTCCTTGCCATTGCCTTGAATTTCCTTGAATTTCCTTGCAATTTCCTTGAATTTCCTTGATTTTCCTTGAATTTCCTTGTCATTTCCTTGAATTTCCTTGAATTTTCTTGCCATTTCCTTGCCGTTTCCTTGAATTTCCTTTCCTTGCCTTGCCATTTCCTTGAATTTCGTTGAATTTCCTTGCCATTTCCTTGAATTTCCTTGAATTTCCTTGAATTTCCTTGAATTTCCTTGCCATTTCCTTCAATTTCCTTGAATTTCCTTGCCATTTCCTTGAATTTCCCTCAATTTCCTTGAATTTCCTTGCCAGTTCCTTGAATTTCCTTGAATTTCTTTGAATTTCCTTGACTTACCTTGCCATTTCCTTCAATTTTCTTGCCATTTCCTTGAATTTCCTTGAATATCCTTGCCATTTCCTTGAATTTCCTTGAAATTCCTTGAATTTCCTTACCATTTCCTTGAATTTCCTTGCCTTACCTTGCCATTTCCTTGAATTTCCTTGAATTTCCTTGCCATTTCCTTGAATTTCCTTGAATTTCCTTGAATTTCCTTGAATTTCCTTGCTTTGCCTTGCCATTTCCTTGAATTTCCTCGAATTTCCTTGCAATTTCCCTGAATTTCCTTGAATTTCCTTGCCATTTCCTTGAATTTCCTTGAATTTTGTTTAATTTCCTTGCCATTGCCTTGAATTTCCTTGAATTTCCCTGCAATTTACTTGAATTTCCTTGATTTTCCATGAATTTCCTTGCCATTTCCTTGAATTTCCTTGAATTTCCTTGCCATTTCCTTGAATTTGATGAATTTCCTTGCAATTTCCTTCAATTTCCTTGAATATCCTTGCATTTCCTTGAATTTCTTTGAATTTCCTTGATTTCGTTCCATTTCCTTGAATTTCCTTGAATTTCCTTGCCATTTCCTTGAATTTCCTTCAATTTCCTTGAAGTTCCTTCAATTTCTATTAATTTCCTTGCCATTTCCTTGAATTTCCTTGAATTTCCTTGAATATCCTTGCCATTTCCTTGAACTTCCTTGAACTTCCTTGAATTTCTTTGCCATTTCCTTGAATTTCCTTTCCTTGCCTTGCCATTTCCCTGAATGTCTTTGAATTTCCTTGCCATTTCCTTCAATTTCCTTGAATTTCATTGCCATTTCCTTGAATTTTCTTGCCATTTCCTTGAATTTCTTTGACTTTCCTTTAATTTCCTTGCCATCGACCTGAATTTCCTTGAATTTCTTTGCCATTTTCTTGAATTTCCTTGAATTTCCTTGAATTTCCTTGCCATTTGCTTGAATTTCCTTGAATTTCCTTGAATTTCCTTGTCATTTCCTTGCCATTTCCTTGAATTTCTTTGCCTTGCCTTCCCATTTCCTTGAATTTCCTTGAATTTTCTTGCCATTTCCTTGAATTTCCTTGATTTTCCTTGAATTTCCTTTCCATCACCTTGAATTTCCTTGAATTTCTTTGCCATTTCCTTGAATTTCCTTGAATGTCCTTGCCATTTCCTTGAATTTCCTTGAATTTCCTTTAATTTCCTTTAATTTCCATGCCATTGCCTTGAATTTCCTTGAATTTCCTTGCCATTTCCTTTAATTTCTTTGAATTTCCTTGGATTTCCTTGAATTTCTTTGCCTTGCCTTGCCATTTCCTTGAATTTCCTTGAATTTCCTTCCATTTTTTTGAATTTCCTTGAATTTCCTTGCCATTTCCTTGAATTTACTTGAATTTCCTTGAATTTCCTTGAATTTCCTTGAATTTCCTTGAATTTCCTTGCCATTGCCTTGAATTTCCTTGAATTTCCTTGAATTTCCTTGCCATTGCCTTAAATTTCCTTGAATTTCCTTGCAATTTCTTTGAATTTCCTTGATTTTCCTTGAATTTCCTTGTCATTTCCTTGAATTTCCTTGAATTTTCTTGCCATTTCCTTGCTGTTTCCTTGAATTTCCTTTCCTTGCCTTGCCATTTCCTTGAATTTCGCTGAATTTCCTTGCCATTTCCTTGAATTTCCTTGAATTTCCTTGAATTTCCTTAAATTTTCTTGCTATTTCCTTCAATTTCCTTGAATTTCCTTGCCATTTCCTTGAATTTCCCTCAATTTCCTTGAGTTTCCTTGCCAGTTCCTTGAATTTCCTTGAATTTCTTTAAATTTCCTTGCCTTGCCTTGCCATTTCCTTCAAATTTCTTGCCATTTCATTGAATTTCCTTGAATTTCCTTGAATATCCTTGCCATTTCCTTGAATTTCCTTGCCTTACCTTGCCATTTCCTTGAATTTCCTTGCCTTACCTTGCCATTTCCTTGAATTTCCTTGAATTTTCTTGCCATTTCCTTGAATTTCCCTGAATATCCTTTAATTTCCTGTCTATTGCCTTGAATTTCCTTGAATTTCTTTGCCATTTCCTTGAATTTCCTTGACTTTCCTTGCATTTCCTTGAATTTCCTTGCCATTTCCTTGAATTTCCTTGAATTTCCCTCAATTTCCTTGCCATTTCCTTAAATTTTCTTGAATTTCCTTGAATTTCCTTTCCATTTCCTTGAATTTCCTTTCCTTGCCTTGCCATTTCCTTGAATTTCCTTGAATTTCCTTGCAATTTCCTTGAATTTCCTAGATTTTCCTTGATTTCCTTGTCATTTCCTTGAATTTCCTTGAATTTTCTTGCTTTTTCCTTGCCGTTTTCTTTAATTTCCTTGCCTTGCCTTGCCATTTCCTTGAATTTCCTTGAATTTCCTTGCCATTTCCTTGAATTTTCTTGAATTTCCTTGCCATTTCCTTGAATTTCCTTCAATTTCCTTGCCATTTCCTTGAATTTTCTTCAATTTCCCTTCCATTTCCTTGAATTTGCTTCAATTTCCTTGAAGTTCCTTGCCAATTCCTTGAATTTCCTTGAATTTCCTTGAATTTCCTTGCCTTGCCTTGCCATTTCCCTGAATGTCTTTGAATATCCTTGCCTTTTACTTGAATTTCCTTGAATTTTCTTGCCATTTCCTTGAATTTCCTTGAATATCCTTGCCATTTCCTTGAACTTCCTTGAATTTCTTTGCCATTTCCTTGAATTTCCTTGCCTTGCCTTGCCTTTCCCTGAATGTCTTTGAATTTCTTTGCCTTTTATTGAATTTCCTTGAATTTTCTTGCCATTTCCTTGAATTTCTTTGACTTTCCTTTAATTTCCTTGCCATCGACCTGAATTTCCTTGAATTTCTTTGCCATTTTCTTGAATTTCCTTGAATTTCCTTGAATTTCCTTGCCATTTCCTTGCCATTTCCTTGAATTTCTTTGCCTTGCCTTCCCATTTCCTTGAATTTCCTTGAATTTTCTTGCCATTTCCTTGAATTTCCTTGATTTTCCTTGAATTTCCTTTCCATCGCCTTGAATTTCCTTGAATTTCTTTGCCATTTCCTTGAATTTCCTTGAATTTCCTTGCCATTTCCTTGAATTTCCTTGAATTTCCTTGCCATTTCCTCGAATTTCTTTCAATTTCCTTGCCATTTCCTTGAATTTTCATTGAACTTCCTTTAATTTCCTTGCCATTTCCTTGAATTTCCTTGAATTTCCTTGCCATTTCCTTTGATTTCTTTGAATTTCCTTGGATTTCCTTGAATTTCCTTGCCTTGCCTTGCCATTTCCTTGAATTTCCTTGAATTTCCTTCCATTTTTTTGAATTTCCTTGAATTTCCTTGCCATTTCCTTGAATTTCCTTGAATTTCCTTGAATTTCCTTGAATTTCCTTGCCATTTCCTTGAATTTCCTTGATATTCCTTGAATTTCCTTGACATTTCCTTGAATTTCCTTGAATTTTCTTGCCATTTCCTTGCCGTTTCCTTGAATTTCCTTGCCATTTCCTTGCCGTTTCCTTGAATTTCCTTTCCTTGCTTTGCCATTTCCTTGAATTTCGTTGAATTTCCTTGCGATTTCCTTGAATTTCCTTGAATTTCCTTGAATTTCCTGGAATTTCCTTGCCATTTCCTTGAATTTCCTTGAATTTTGTTTAATTTCCTTGCCATTGCCTTGAATTTCCTTGCAATTTCCTTGAATTTCCTTGATTTTCCTTGAATTTCCTTGTCATTTCCTTGAATTTCCTTGAATTTTCTTGCTTTTACCTTGCCGTTTTCTTGAATTTCCTTTCCTTGCCTTGCCATTTCCTTGAATTTCCTTGAATTTCCTTGCCATTTCCTTGAATTTCCTTGAATTTCCTTGCCATTTCCTTCAATTTCCCTGAATATCCTTGCATTTCCTTGAATTTCTTTGAATTTCCTTGTATTTCATTCCATTTCCTTGAATTTCCTTGAATTTCCTTGAATTTCCTTGAATTTTCTTTCCATGCTATGCCATTTCCTAAAATTTCCTTGAATTTCCTTCCATTTTCTTGAATTTCCTTGAATTTCCTTGCCATTTCATTTAATTTTCTTTCCTTGCCTTCCATTTCCTTGAATTTCCTTGACATTCCTTGCCATTTCCTTGCATTTCCTTGAATTTCCTTGTCATTTCCTTGAATTTCCTTGAATTTTCTTTCCATGCTATGCCATTTCCTAAAATTTCCTTGAATTTCCTTGCCATTTCCTTGAATTTAATTGAATTTCCTTGAATTTCCTTGAATTTCCTTGAATTTCCTTGAATTTCCTTGCCTTGCCTTGCCATTTCCTTGAATTTCCCTGAATTTCCTTGCAATTTCCTTGAATTTCCTTGATTTTCCTTGATTTCCTTGTCATTTCCTTGAATTTCCTTGAATTTTCTTGCTTTTTCCTTGCCGTTTTCTTGAATTTCCTTGCCTTGCCTTGCCATTTCCTTGAATTTCCTTGAATTTCCTTGCCATTTCCTTGAATTTTCTTGAATTTCCTTGCCATTTCCTTGAATTTCCTTCAATTTCCTTGCCATTTCCTTGAATTTTCTTCAATTTCCTTGCCATTTCCTTGAATTTGCTTCAATTTCCTTGAAGTTCCTTGCCAATTCCTTGAATTTCCTTGAATTTCCTTGAATTTCCTTGCCTTGCCTTGCCATTTCCCTGAATGTCTTTGAATTTCCTTGCCTTTTACTTGAATTTCCTTGAATTTTCTTGCCATTTCCTTGAATTTCCTTGAATATCCTTGCCATTTCCTTGAACTTCCTTGAATTTCTTTGCCATTTCCTTGAATTTCCTTTCCTTGCCTTGCCTTTCCCTGAATGTCTTTGAATTTCCTTGCCTTTTACTTGAATTTCCTTGAATTTTCTTGCCATTTCCTTGAATTTCTTTGACTTTCCTTTAATTTCCTTGCCATCGACCTGAATTTCCTTGAATTTCTTTGCCATTTTCTTGAATTTCCTTGAATTTCCTTGAATTTCCTTGCCATTTCCTTGCCATTTCCTTGAATTTCTTTGCCTTGCCTTCCCATTTCCTTGAATTTCCTTGAATTTTCTTGCCATTTCCTTGAATTTCCTTGACTTTCCTTGAATTTCCTTTCCATCGCCTTGAATTTCCTTGAATTTCTTTGCCATTTCCTTGAATTTCCTTGAATTTCCTTGCCATTTCCTTGAATTTCCTTGAATTTCCTTGCCATTTCCTGGAATTTCTTTCAATTTCCTTGCCATTTCCTTGAATTTCCTTGAATTTCCTTTAATCTCCTTGCCATTGCCTTGAATTTCCTTGAATTACCTTGCCATTTCCTTTAATTTCTTTGAATTTCCTTGGATTTCCTTGAATTTCCTTGCCTTGCCTTGCCATTTCCTTGAATTTCCTTGAATTTCCTTCCATTTTTTTGAATTTCCTTGAATTTCCTTGCCATTTCCGTGAATTTCCTTGAATTTCCTTGAATTTCCTTTAATTTCCTTGCCATTGCCTTGAATTTCCTTGAATTTCCTTGCCATTTCCTTGAATTTGCTTCAATTTCCTTGAAGTTCCTTGCCAATTCCTTGAATTTCCTTGAATTTCCTTGAATTTCCTTCCCATTTCCTTGAATTTCCTTGAATTTCCTTGCCATTTCATTTAATTTTCTTTCCTTGCCTTCCATTTCCTTGAATTTCCTTGACATTCCTTGCCATTTCCTTGAATTTCGTTGAATTTCCTTGCAATTTCCTTGAATTTCCTTGAATTTTCTTTCCATTCTATGCCATTTCCTAAAATTTCCTTGAATTTCCTTGCCATTTCCTTGAATTTATTTGAATTTCCTTGAATTTCCTTGAATTTGCTTGCAATTTCCTTGAATTTCCTTGAATTTCCTTGCCATTTCCTTGAATTTCCTTGAATTTTGTTTAATTTCCTTGCCATTGCCTTGAATTTCCTTGAATTTCCTTGCAATTTCCTTGAATTTCCTTGATTTTCCTTGAATTTCCTTGTCATTTCCTTGAATTTCCTTGAATTTTCTTGCCATTTCCTTGCCGTTTCCTTGAATTTCCTTTCCTTGCCTTGCCATTTCCTTGAATTTCGTTGAATTTCCTTGCCATTTCCTTGAATTTCCTTGAATTTCCTTGAATTTCCTTGAATTTCCTTGCCATTTCCTTCAATTTCCTTGAATTTCCTTGCCATTTCCTTGAATTTCCCTCAATTTCCTTGATTTTCCTTGCCAGTTCCTTGAATTTCCTTGAATTTCTTTGAATTTCCTTGACTTACCTTGCCATTTCCTTCAATTTTCTTGCCATTTCCTTGAATTTCCTTGAATATCCTTGCCATTTCCTTGAATTTCCTTGAAATTCCTTGAATTTCCTTACCATTTCCTTGAATTTCCTTGCCTTACCTTGCCATTTCCTTGAATTTCCTTGAATTTCCTTGCCATTTCCTTGAATTTCCTTGAATTTCCTTGAATTTCCTTGAATTTCCTTGCTTTGCCTTGCCATTTCCTTGAATTTCCTCGAATTTCCTTGCAATTTCCCTGAATTTCCTTGAATTTCCTTGCCATTTCCTTGAATTTCCTTGAATTTTGTTTAATTTCCTTGCCATTGCCTTGAATTTCCTTGAATTTCCCTGCAATTTACTTGAATTTCCTTGATTTTCCATGAATTTCCTTGCCATTTCCTTGAATTTCCTTGAATTTCCTTGCCATTTCCTTGAATTTGATGAATTTCCTTGCAATTTCCTTCAATTTCCTTGAATATCCTTGCATTTCCTTGAATTTCTTTGAATTTCCTTGATTTCGTTCCATTTCCTTGAATTTCCTTGAATTTCCTTGCCATTTCCTTGAATTTCCTTCAATTTCCTTGCCAGTTCCTTCAATTTCTATTAATTTCCTTGCCATTTCCTTGAATTTCCTTGAATTTCCTTGAATATCCTTGCCATTTCCTTGAACTTCCTTGAACTTCCTTGAATTTCTTTGCCATTTCCTTGAATTTCCTTTCCTTGCCTTGCCATTTCCCTGAATGTCTTTGAATTTCCTTGCCATTTCCTTCAATTTCCTTGAATTTCATTGCCATTTCCTTGAATTTTCTTGCCATTTCCTTGAATTTCTTTGACTTTCCTTTAATTTCCTTGCCATCGACCTGAATTTCCTTGAATTTCTTTGCCATTTTCTTGAATTTCCTTGAATTTCCTTGAATTTCCTTGCCATTTGCTTGAATTTCCTTGAATTTCCTTGAATTTCCTTGTCATTTCCTTGCCATTTCCTTGAATTTCTTTGCCTTGCCTTCCCATTTCCTTGAATTTCCTTGAATTTTCTTGCCATTTCCTTGAATTTCCTTGATTTTCCTTGAATTTCCTTTCCATCACCTTGAATTTCCTTGAATTTCTTTGCCATTTCCTTGAATTTCCTTGAATGTCCTTGCCATTTCCTTGAATTTCCTTGAATTTCCTTTAATTTCCTTTAATTTCCATGCCATTGCCTTGAATTTCCTTGAATTTCCTTGCCATTTCCTTTAATTTCTTTGAATTTCCTTGGATTTCCTTGAATTTCTTTGCCTTGCCTTGCCATTTCCTTGAATTTCCTTGAATTTCCTTCCATTTTTTTGAATTTCCTTGAATTTCCTTGCCATTTCCTTGAATTTACTTGAATTTCCTTGAATTTCCTTGAATTTCCTTGAATTTCCTTGCCATTTCCTTGCCATTTCCTTGAATTTTCTTTACTTGCCTTCCATTTCCTTGAATTTCCCTCAATTTCCTTGCCATTTCTTTGTATTTCCTTGAATTTCCTTGCCATTTCTTTGCCATTTCCTTGAATATCCTTGAATTTCCTTGAATTTCCTTGCCATTTCCTTGAATTTCCTTGAATTTCCTTGAATTTCCTTGCTTTGCCTTGCCATTTCCTTGAATTTCCTTGAATTTCCTTGCCATTTCCTTGAATTTCCTTGAATTTCCTTGCCATTGCCTTGAATTTCCTTGAATTTCCTTGAATTTCCTTGCCATTGCCTTAAATTTCCTTGAATTTCCTTGCAATTTCTTTGAATTTCCTTGATTTTCCTTGAATTTCCTTGTCATTTCCTTGAATTTCCTTGAATTTTCTTGCCATTTCCTTGCTGTTTCCTTGAATTTCCTTTCCTTGCCTTGCCATTTCCTTGAATTTCGCTGAATTTCCTTGCCATTTCCTTGAATTTCCTTGAATTTCCTTGAATTTCCTTAAATTTTCTTGCTATTTCCTTCAATTTCCTTGAATTTCCTTGCCATTTCCTTGAATTTCCCTCAATTTCCTTGAGTTTCCTTGCCAGTTCCTTGAATTTCCTTGAATTTCTTTAAATTTCCTTGCCTTGCCTTGCCATTTCCTTCAAATTTCTTGCCATTTCATTGAATTTCCTTGAATTTCCTTGAATATCCTTGCCATTTCCTTGAATTTCCTTGCCTTACCTTGCCATTTCCTTGAATTTCCTTGCCTTACCTTGCCATTTCCTTGAATTTCCTTGAATTTTCTTGCCATTTCCTTGAATTTCCCTGAATATCCTTTAATTTCCTGTCTATTGCCTTGAATTTCCTTGAATTTCTTTGCCATTTCCTTGAATTTCCTTGACTTTCCTTGCATTTCCTTGAATTTCCTTGCCATTTCCTTGAATTTCCTTGAATTTCCCTCAATTTCCTTGCCATTTCCTTAAATTTTCTTGAATTTCCTTGAATTTCCTTTCCATTTCCTTGAATTTCCTTTCCTTGCCTTGCCATTTCCTTGAATTTCCTTGAATTTCCTTGCAATTTCCTTGAATTTCCTTGATTTTCCTTGAATTTCCTTGTCATTTCCTTGAATTTCCTTGAATTTTCTTGCTTTTTCCTTGCCGTTTTCTTTAATTTCCTTGCCTTGCCTTGCCATTTCCTTGAATTTCCTTGAATTTCCTTGCCATTTCCTTGAATTTTCTTGAATTTCCTTGCCATTTCCTTGAATTTCCTTCAATTTCCTTGCCATTTCCTTGAATTTTCTTCAATTTCCCTTCCATTTCCTTGAATTTGCTTCAATTTCCTTGAAGTTCCTTGCCAATTCCTTGAATTTCCTTGAATTTCCTTGAATTTCCTTGCCTTGCCTTGCCATTTCCCTGAATGTCTTTGAATATCCTTGCCTTTTACTTGAATTTCCTTGAATTTTCTTGCCATTTCCTTGAATTTCCTTGAATATCCTTGCCATTTCCTTGAACTTCCTTGAATTTCTTTGCCATTTCCTTGAATTTCCTTGCCTTGCCTTGCCTTTCCCTGAATGTCTTTGAATTTCTTTGCCTTTTACTTGAATTTCCTTGAATTTTCTTGCCATTTCCTTGAATTTCTTTGACTTTCCTTTAATTTCCTTGCCATCGACCTGAATTTCCTTGAATTTCTTTGCCATTTTCTTGAATTTCCTTGAATTTCCTTGAATTTCCTTGCCATTTCCTTGCCATTTCCTTGAATTTCTTTGCCTTGCCTTCCCATTTCCTTGAATTTCCTTGAATTTTCTTGCCATTTCCTTGAATTTCCTTGATTTTCCTTGAATTTCCTTTCCATCGCCTTGAATTTCCTTGAATTTCTTTGCCATTTCCTTGAATTTCCTTGAATTTCCTTGCCATTTCCTCGAATTTCTTTCAATTTCCTTGCCATTTCCTTGAATTTTCATTGAACTTCCTTTAATTTCCTTGCCATTTCCTTGAATTTCCTTGAATTTCCTTGCCATTTCCTTTGATTTCTTTGAATTTCCTTGGATTTCCTTGAATTTCCTTGCCTTGCCTTGCCATTTCCTTGAATTTCCTTGAATTTCCTTCCATTTTTTTGAATTTCCTTGAATTTCCTTGCCATTTCCTTGAATTTCCTTGAATTTCCTTGAATTTCCTTGAATTTCCTTGCCATTTCCTTGAATTGCCTTGATATTCCTTGAATTTCCTTGACATTTCCTTGAATTTCCTTGAATTTTCTTGCCATTTCCTTGCCGTTTCCTTGAATTTCCTTGCCATTTCCTTGCCGTTTCCTTGAATTTCCTTTCCTTGCTTTGCCATTTCCTTGAATTTCGTTGAATTTCCTTGCGATTTCCTTGAATTTCCTTGAATTTCCTTGAATTTCCTGGAATTTCCTTGCCATTTCCTTGAATTTCCTTGAATTTTGTTTAATTTCCTTGCCATTGCCTTGAATTTCCTTGCAATTTCCTTGAATTTCCTTGATTTTCCTTGAATTTCCTTGTCATTTCCTTGAATTTCCTTGAATTTTCTTGCTTTTACCTTGCCGTTTTCTTGAATTTCCTTTCCTTGCCTTGCCATTTCCTTGAATTTCCTTGAATTTCCTTGCCATTTCCTTGAATTTCCTTGAATTTCCTTGCCATTTCCTTCAATTTCCCTGAATATCCTTGCATTTCCTTGAATTTCTTTGAATTTCCTTGTATTTCATTCCATTTCCTTGAATTTCCTTGAATTTCCTTGCCATTTCCTTGAATTACCTTGAATTTCCTTGCCATTTCCTTGAATTTCCTTCAATTTCCTTGAAGTTCCTTGCCATTTCCTTGAATTTCCTTGAATTTCCTTGAATATCCTTGCCATTTCCTTGAACTTCCTTGAACTTCCTTGAATTTCTTTGCCATTTCCTTGAATTTCCTTTCCTTGCCTTGCCATTTCCCTGAATGTCTTTGAATTTCCTTGCCATTTCCTTGAATTTTTTTGAATTTCCTTGCCATTTCCTTTAATTTCTTTGAATTTCCTTGAATTTCCTTGCCATTTGCTTTAATTTCCTTGCCATTTCCTTGAATTTCCTTGGATTTCCTTCCATTTTTTTGAATTTCCTTGAATTTCCTTGTCATTTCCTTGAATTTCCTTGCCATTTCCTTGAATTTCCTTGAATTTCCTTGCCATTTCCTTGAATTTCCTTGAATTTCCTTGAATTTCCTTCCCATTTCCTTGAATTTCCTTGAATTTCCTTGCCATTTCATTTAATTTTCTTTCCTTGCCTTCCATTTTCTTGAATTTCCTTGACATTCCTTGCCATTTCCTTGCATTTCCTTGAATTTCCTTGCCATTTCCTTGAATTTCCTTGAATTTTCTTTCCATGCTATGCCATTTCCTAAAATTTCCTTGAATTTCCTTGCCATTTCCTTGAATTTATTTGAATTTCCTTGAATTTCCTTGAATTTGCTTGAATTTCCTTGCTTTGCCTTGCCATTTCCTTGAATTTCCTTGAATTTCCTTGCAATTTCCTTGAATTTCCTTGAATTTCCTTGCCATTTCCTTGAATTTTTTTGAATTATGTTTAATTTCCTTGCCATTGCCTTGATTTTCCTTGAATTTCCTTGCAATTTCCTTGAATTTCCTTGAATTTCCTTGCCTTGCCTTGCCATTTCCTTGAATTTCCTTGAATTTCCTTGCCATTTTCTTTGAATATGCTTGAATTTCCTTGCCATTTCCTTCAATTTCCTTGAATATCCTTGCATTTCCTTGAATTTCTTTGAATTTCCTTGTATTTCGTTCCATTTCCTTGAATTTCCTTGAATTTCCTTGCCAGTTCCTTGAATTTCCTTGAATTACCTTGAATTTCCTTGCCTTGCCTTGCCATTTCCTTGAATTTCCTTGAATTTCCTTCCATTTTTTTGAATTTCCTTGAATTTCCTTGCCATTTCCTTAAATTTCCTTGAATTTCCTTGAATTTCCTTGCCATTTCCTTTCCATTTCCTTGAATTTTCTTTTCTTGCCTTCCATTTCCTTGAATTTCCCTCAATTTCCTTGCCATTTCTTTGTATTTCCTTGAATTTTCTTGCCATTTCTTTGCCATTTCCTTGAATATCCTTGAATTTCCTTGAATTTCCTTGCCATTTCCTTGAATTTCCTTGAATTTCCTTGAATTTCCTTGAATTTCCTTGCCATTTCCTTGAATTTCCTTGAATTTCCTTGAATTTCCTTTAATTTCCTTGCCATTGCCTTGAATTTCCTTGCAATTTCCTTGAATTTCCTTGATATTCCTTGAATTTCCTTGTCATTTCCTTGAATTTCCTTGAATTTTCTTGCCATTTCCTTGCCGTTTCCTTGAATTTCCTTTCCTTGCCTTGCCATTTCCTTGAATTTCGTTGAATTTCCTTGCCATTTCCTTGAATTTCCTTGAATTTCCTTGAATTTCCTTGAATTTCCTTGCCATTTCCTTCAATTTCCTTGAATTTCCTTGCCAGTTCCTTGAATTTCCTTGAATTTCTTTGAATTTCCTTGCCTTGCCTTGCCATTTCCTTCAATTTTCTTGCCATTTCCTTGAATTTCCTTGAATATCCTTGCCATTTCCTTGAATTTCCTTGAAATTCCTTGAATTTCCTTGCCATTTCCTTGAATTTCCTTGAATTTCCTTGCCATTTCCTTTAATTTCTTTGAATTTCCTTGGATTTCCTTGAATTTCCTTGCCTTGCCTTGCCATTTCCTTGAATTTCCTTGAATTTCCTTCCATTTTTTTGAATTTCCTTGAATTTCCTTGCCATTTCCTTGAATTTCCTTGAATTTCCTTGAATTTCCTTGAATTTCCTTGCCATTTCCTTGAATTTCCTTGATATTCCTTGAATTTCCTTGACATTTCCTTGAATTTCCTTGAATTTTCTTGCCATTTCCTTGCCGTTTCCTTGAATTTCCTTGCCATTTCCTTGCCGTTTCCTTGAATTTCCTTTCCTTGCTTTGCCATTTCCTTGAATTTCGTTGAATTTCCTTGCGATTTCCTTGAATTTCCTTGAATTTCCTTGAATTTCCTGGAATTTCCTTGCCATTTCCTTGAATTTCCTTGAATTTTGTTTAATTTCCTTGCCATTGCCTTGAATTTCCTTGCAATTTCCTTGAATTTCCTTGATTTTCCTTGAATTTCCTTGTCATTTCCTTGAATTTCCTTGAATTTTCTTGCTTTTTCCTTGCCGTTTTCTTGAATTACCTTTCCTTGCCTTGCCATTTCCTTGAATTTCCTTGAATTTCCTTGCCATTTCCTTGACTTTCCTTGAATTTCCTTGCCATTTCCTTCAATTTCCCTGAATATCCTTGCATTTCCTTGAATTTCTTTGAATTTCCTTGTATTTCATTCCATTTCCTTGAATTTCCTTGAATTTCCTTGAATTTCCTTGAATTTCCTTCAATTTCCTTGCCATTTCCTTGAATTTCCTTCAATTTCCTTGAAGTTCCTTGCCATTTCCTTGAATTTCCTTGAATTTCCTTGAATATCCTTGCCATTTCCTTGAACTTCCTTGAACTTCCTTGAATTTCTTTGCCATTTCCTTGAATTTCCTTTCCTTGCCTTGCCATTTCCCTGAATGTCTTTGAATTTCCTTGCCATTTCCTTGAATTTTTTTGAATTTCCTTGCCATTTCCTTTAATTTCTTTGAATTTCCTTGAATTTCCTTGCCATTTGCTTTAATTTCCTTGCCATTTCCTTGAATTTCCTTGGATTTCCTTCCATTTTTTTGAATTTCCTTGAATTTCCTTGTCATTTCCTTGAATTTCCTTGCCATTTCCTTGAATTTCCTTGAATTTCCTTGCCATTTCCTTGAATTTCCTTGAATTTCCTTGAATTTCCTTCCCATTTCCTTGAATTTCCTTGAATTTCCTTGCCATTTCATTTAATTTTCTTTCCTTGCCTTCCATTTTCTTGAATTTCCTTGACATTCCTTGCCATTTCCTTGCATTTCCTTGAATTTCCTTGCCATTTCCTTGAATTTCCTTGAATTTTCTTTCCATGCTATGCCATTTCCTAAAATTTCCTTGAATTTCCTTGCCATTTCCTTGAATTTATTTGAATTTCCTTGAATTTCCTTGAATTTGCTTGAATTTCCTTGCTTTGCCTTGCCATTTCCTTGAATTTCCTTGAATTTCCTTGCAATTTCCTTGAATTTCCTTGTATTTCCTTGCCATTTCCTTGAATTTTTTTGAATTATGTTTAATTTCCTTGCCATTGCCTTGAATTTCCTTGAATTTCCTTGCAATTTCCTTGAATTTCCTTGAATTTCCTTGCCTTGCCTTGCCATTTCCTTGAATTTCCTTGAATTTCCTTGCCATTTTCTTTGAATATGCTTGAATTTCCTTGCCATTTCCTTCAATTTCCTTGAATATCCTTGCATTTCCTTGAATTTCTTTGAATTTCCTTGTATTTCGTTCCATTTCCTTGAATTTCCTTGAATTTCCTTGCCAGTTCCTTGAATTTCCTTGAATTACCTTGAATTTCCTTGCCTTGCCTTGCCATTTCCTTGAATTTCCTTGAATTTCCTTCCATTTTTTTGAATTTCCTTGAATTTCCTTGCCATTTCCTTAAATTTCCTTGAATTTCCTTGAATTTCCTTGCCATTTCCTTTCCATTTCCTTGAATTTTCTTTTCTTGCCTTCCATTTCCTTGAATTTCCCTCAATTTCCTTGCCATTTCTTTGTATTTCCTTGAATTTTCTTGCCATTTCTTTGCCATTTCCTTGAATATCCTTGAATTTCCTTGAATTTCCTTGCCATTTCCTTGAATTTCCTTGAATTTCCTTGAATTTCCTTGAATTTCCTTGCCATTTCCTTGAATTTCCTTGAATTTCCTTGAATTTCCTTTAATTTCCTTGCCATTGCCTTGAATTTCCTTGCAATTTCCTTGAATTTCCTTGATATTCCTTGAATTTCCTTGTCATTTCCTTGAATTTCCTTGAATTTTCTTGCCATTTCCTTGCCGTTTCCTTGAATTTCCTTTCCTTGCCTTGCCATTTCCTTGAATTTCGTTGAATTTCCTTGCCATTTCCTTGAATTTCCTTGAATTTCCTTGAATTTCCTTGAATTTCCTTGCCATTTCCTTCAATTTCCTTGAATTTCCTTGCCATTGCCTTGAATTTCCCTCAATTTCCTTGAATTTCCTTGCCAGTTCCTTGAATTTCCTTGAATTTCTTTGAATTTCCTTGCCTTGCCTTGCCATTTCCTTCAATTTTCTTGCCATTTCCTTGAATTTCCTTGAATATCCTTGCCATTTCCTTGAATTTCCTTGAAATTCCTTGAATTTCCTTGCCATTTCCTTGAATTTCCTTGCCTTACCTTGCCATTTCCTTGAATTTCCTTGAATTTCCTTGCCATTTCCTTGAATTACCTTGAATTTCCTTGCCTTGCCTTGTTATTTCCCTGAATGTCTTTGAATTTCCTTGCCTTTTACTTGAATTTCCTTGAATTTTCTTGCCATTTCCTTGAATTTCCTTGAACTTCCTTGAATATCCTTGCCATTTCCTTGAACTTCCTTGAACTTCCTTGAATTTCTTTGCCATTTCCTTGAATTTCCTTTCCTTGCCTTGCCTTTCCCTGAATGTCTTTGAATTTCCTTGCCTTTTACTTGAATTTCCTTGAATTTTCTTGCCATTTCCTTGAATTTCTTTGACTTTCCTTTAATTTCCTTGCCATCGACCTGAATTTCCTTGAATTTCTTTGCCATTTTCTTGAATTTCCTTGAATTTCCTTGAATTTCCTTGCCATTTGCTTGAATTTCCTTGAATTTCCTTGAATTTCCTTGCCATTTCCTTGCCATTTCCTTGAATTTCTTTGCCTTGCCTTCCCATTTCCTTGAATTTCCTTGAATTTTCTTGCCATTTCCTTGAATTTCCTTGATTTTCCTTGAATTTCCTTTCCATCGCCTTGAATTTCCTTGAATTTCTTTGCCATTTCCTTGAATTTCCTTGAATTTCCTTGCCATTTCCTTGAATTTCCTTGAATTTCCTTGCCATTTCCTCGAATTTCTTTCAATTTCCTTGCCATTTCCTTGAATTTCCTTGAATTTCCTTTAATTTCCTTGCCATTGCCTTGAATTTCCTTGAATTTCCTTGCCATTTCCTTTAAGTTCTTTGAATTTCCTTGGATTTCCTTGAATATCCTTGCCTTGCCTTGCCATTTCCTTGAATTTACTTGAATTTCCTTCCATTTTTTTGAATTTCCTTGAATTTCCTTGCCATTTCGTTAAATTTCCTTGAATTTCCTTCAAATTCCTTGCCATTTCCTTGCCATTTCCTTGAATTTTCTTTACTTGCCTTCCATTTCCTTGAATTTCCCTCAATTTCCTTGCCATTTCTTTGTATTTCCTTGAATTTTTTTTGCCATTTCTTTGCCATTTCCTTGAATATCCTTGAATTTCCTTGAATTTCCTTGCCATTTCCTTGAATTTCCTTGAATTTCCTTGAATTTCCTTGCCATTTCCTTGAATTTCCTTGATTTTCCTTGAATTTCCTTGCCATTTCCTTGAATTTCCTTGAATTTCCTTGCCATTTCCTTCAATTTCCTTGAATATCCTTGCATTTCCTTGAATTTCTTTGAATTTCCTTGTATTTCATTCCATTTCCTTGAATTTCCTTGAATTTCCTTGAATTTCCTTCAATTTCCTTGCCATTTCCTTGAATTTCCTTCAATTTCCTTGAAGTTCCTTGCCAGTTCCTTGAATTTCCTTGAATTTCCTTGAATTTCCTTGCCTTGCCTTGCCATTTCCATGAATGTCTTTGAATTTCCTTGCCTTTTACTTGAATTTCCTTGAATTTTCTTGCCATTTCCTTGAATTTCCTTGAATTTCCTTGAATATCCTTGCCATTTCCTTGAACTTCCTTGAACTTCCTTGAATTTCTTTGCCATTTCCTTGAATTTCCTTTCCTTGCCTTGCCATTTCCCTGAATGTCTTTGAATTTCCTTGCAATTTCCTTGAATTTTTTTGAATATCCTTGCCATTTCCTTTAATTTCTTTGAATTTCCTTGAATTTCCTTGCCATTTGCTTTAATTTCCTTGCCATTTCCTTGAATTTCCTTGGATTTCCTTCCATTTTTTTGAATTTCCTTGAATTTCCTTGTCATTTCCTTGAATTTCCTTGCCATTTCCTTGAATATCCTTGAATTTCCTTGCCATTTCCTTGAATTTCCTTGAATTTCCTTGCCATTTCCTTGAATTTCCTTGAATTTCCTTGAATTTCCTTCCCATTTCCTTGAATTTCCTTGAATTTCCTTGCCATTTCATTTAATTTTCTTTCCTTGCCTTCCATTTCCTTGAATTTCCTTGCCATTTCCTTGAATATCCTTGAATTTCCTTGCCATTTCCTTGAATTTCCTTGAATTTCCTTGCCATTTCCTTGAATTTCCTTGAATTTCCTTGAATTTCTTTGCCATTTCCTTGAATTTCCTTGAATTTCATTGCCATTTCCTTGAATTTCCTTGAATTTCCTTGCCATTTCCTCGAATTTCTTTCAATTTCCTTGCCATTTCCTTGAATTTCCTTGAATTTCCTTTAATTTCCTTGCCATTGCCTTGAATTTCCTTGAATTTCCTTGCCATTTCCTTGAATTTCTTTGAATTTCCTTGGATTTCCTTGAATTTCCTTGCCTTGCCTTGCCATTTCCTTGAATTTCCTTGAATTTCCTTCCATTTTTTTGAATTTCCTTGAATTTCCTTGCCATTTCCTTAAATTTCCTTGAATTTCCTTCAATTTCCTTGCCATTTCCTTGCCATATCCTTGAATTTTCTTTACTTGCCTTCCATTTCCTTGAATTTCCCTCAATTTCCTTGCCATTTCTTTGTATTTCCTTGAATTTCCTTGCCATTTCTTTGCCATTTCCTTGAATATCCTTGAATTTCCTTGCAATTTCCTTGAATTTCCTTGATATTCCTTGAATTTCCTTGTCATTTCCTTGAATTTCCTTGAATTTTCTTGCCATTTCCTTGCCGTTTCCTTGAATTTCCTTTCCTTGCCTTGCCATTTCCTTGAATTTCGTTGAATTTCCTTGCCATTTCCTTGAATTTCCTTGAATTTCCTTGAATTTCCTTGAATTTCCTTGCCATTTCCTTCAATTTCCTTGAATTTCCTTGCCATTGCCTTGAATTTCCCTCAATTTCCTTGAATTTCCTTGCCAGTTCCTTGAATTTCCTTGAATTTCTTTGAATTTCCTTGCCTTGCCTTGCCATTTCCTTCAATTTTCTTGCCATTTCCTTGAATTTCCTTGAAATTCCTTGAATTTCCTTGCCATTTCCTTGAATTTCCTTGCCTTACCTTGCCATTTCCTTGAATTTCCTTGAATTTCCTTGCCATTTCCTTGAATTACCTTGAATTTCCTTGCCTTGCCTTGCCATTTCCCTGAATGTCTTTGAATTTCCTTGCCTTTTACTTGAATTTCTTTGAATTTTCTTGCCATTTCCTTGAATTTCCTTGAATTTCCTTGAATATCCTTGCCATTTCCTTGAACTTCCTTGAACTTCCTTGAATTTCTTTGCCATTTCCTTGAATTTCCTTTCCTTGCCTTGCCTTTCCCTGAATGTCTTTGAATTTCCTTTCCTTTTACTTGAATTTCCTTGAATTTTCTTGCCATTTCCTTGAATTTCTTTGACTTTCCTTTAATTTCCTTGCCATAGACCTGAATTTCCTTGAATTTCCTTGCCATTTTCTTGAATTTCCTTGAATTTCCTTGAATTTCCTTGCCTTGCCTTGCCATTTCCTTGAATTTCCTTGAATTTCCTTGAATTTCCTTGAATTTCCTTGCCATTTCCTTGCCATTTCCTTGAATTTTCTTTACTTGCCTTCCATTTCCTTGAATTTCCCTCAATTTCCTTGCCATTTCTTTGAATTTCCTTGAATTTCCTTGCCATTTCTTTGCCATTTCCTTGAATATCCTTGAATTTCCTTGAATTTCCTTGCCATTTCCTTGAATTTCCTTGAATTTCCTTGAATTTCCTTGAATTTCCTTGCCATTTCCTTGACTTTCCTTGAATTTCCTTGAATTTCCTTTAATTTCCTTGCCATTGCCTTGAATTTCCTTGAATTTCCTTGCAATTTCCTTGAATTTCCTTGATATTCCTTGAATTTCCTTGTCATTTCCTTGAATTTCCTTGAATTTTCTTGCCATTTCCTTGCCGTTTCCTTGAATTTCCTTTCCTTGCCTTGCCATTTCCTTGAATTTCATTGAATTTCCTTGCCATTTCCTTGAATTTCCTTGAATTTCCTTGAATTTCCTTGAATTTCCTTGCCTTGCCTTGCCATTTCCTTCAATTTTCTTGCCATTTCCTTGAATTTCCTTGAATTTCCTTGAATTTCCATGCCATTTCCTTGCCGTTTCCTTGAATTTAATTGAATTTTCTTGTATTTCCTTGAATTTCCTTGCTTTGCCTTGCCATTTCCTTGAATTTCCTTGAATTTCCTTGCCATTTCCTTGAATTTCCTTGAATTTCCTTGCCATTTCCTTGAATTTCCTTGAATTTTGTTTAATTTCCTTGCCATTGCCTTGAATTTCCTTGAATATCCTTGCCATTTCCTTGAATTTCCTTGAAATTCCTTGAATTTCCTTGCCATTTCCTTGAATTTCCTTGCCTTACCTTGCCATTTCCTTGAATTTCCTTGAATTTCCTTGCCATTTCCTTGAATTACCTTGAATTTCCTTGCCTTGCCTTGCCATTTCCCTGAATGTCTTTGAATTTCCTTGCCTTTTACTTGAATTTCCTTGAATTTTCTTGCCATTTCCTTGAATTTCCTTGAATTTCCTTGAATATCCTTGCCATTTCCTTGAACTTCCTTGAACTTCCTTGAATTTCTTTGCCATTTCCTTGAATTTCCTTTCCTTGCCTTGCCTTTCCCTGAATGTCTTTGAATTTCCTTTCCTTTTACTTGAATTTCCTTGAATTTTCTTGCCATTTCCTTGAATTTCTTTGACTTTCCTTTAATTTCCTTGCCATTGACCTGAATTTCCTTGAATTTCCTTGCCATTTCCTTGAATTTCCTTGAATTTCCTTGAATTTCCTTGCCATTTCCTCGAATTTTTTTAAATTTCCTTGACATTTCCTTGAATTTCCTTGAATTTCCTTTACTTTCCTTGCCATTGCCTTGAATTTCCTTGAATTTCCTTGCCATTTCCTTTAATTTCTTTGAATTTCCTTGGATTTCCTTGAATTTCCTTGCTTTGCCTTGCCATTTCCTTGAATTTCCTTGAATTTCCTTCCATTTTTTTGAATTTCCTTGAATTTCCTTGCCATTTCCTTAAATTTCCTTGAATTTCCTTGCCATTTGCTTTAATTTCCTTGCCATTTCCTTGAATTTCCTTGGATTTCCTTCCATTTTTTTGAATTTCCTTGAATTTCCTTGTCATTTCCTTGAATTTCCTTGCCATTTCCTTGAATATCCTTGAATTTCCTTGCCATTTCCTTGAATTTCCTTGAATTTCCTTGCCATTTCCTTGAATTTCCTTGAATTTCCTTGAATTTCCTTTCCATTTCCTTGAATTTCCTTGAATTTCCTTGCCATTTCATTTAATTTTCTTTCCTTGCCTTCCATTTCCTTGAATTTCCTTGACATTCCTTGCCATTTCCTTGCATTTCCTTGAATTTCCTTGCCATTTCCTTGAATTTCCTTGAATTTTCTTTCCATGCTATGCCATTTCCTAAAATTTCCTTGAATTTCCTTGCCATTTCCTTGAATTTCCTTGAATTTCCTTGAATTTTCTTGCCATTTCCTTGAATTTCCTTAAATATCCTTTAATTTCCTTGCCAGTTCCTTGAATTTCCTTGCCTTACCTTCCCATTTCCTTGAATTTCCTTGAATTTTGTTTAATTTCCTTGCCATTGCCTTGAATTTCCTTGAATTTCCTTGCAATTTCCTTGAATTTCCTTGATTTTCCTTGAATTTCCTTGTCATTTCCTTGAATTTCCTTGAATTTTCTTGCTTTTTCCTTGCCGTTTTCTTGAATTTCCTTGCCTTGCCTTGCCATTTCCTTGATTTTCCTTCAATTTCCTCGCCATTTCCTTGAATTTCCTTGAATTTCCTTGCCATTTCCTTCAATTTCCTTGAATATCCTTGCATTTCCTTGAATTTCTTTGAATTTCAATGTATTTCGTTCCATTTCGTTGAATTTCCTTGAATTTCCTTGCCAGTTCCTTGAATTTCCTTGAATTACCTTGAATTTCCTTGCCTTGCCTTGCCATTTCCCTGAATGTCTTTGAATTTCCTTGCCTTTTACTTGAATTTCCTTGAATTTTCTTGCCATTTCCTTGAATTTCCTTGAATATCCTTGCCATTTCCTTGAACTTCCTTGAACTTCCTTGAATTTCTTTGCCATTTCCTTGAATTTCCTTTCCTTGCCTTTCCCTGAATGTCTTTGAATTTCCTTGCCTTTTACTTGAATTTCCTTGAATTTCCTTGCCATTTCCTTGAATTTCTTTGAATTTCCTTGAATATCCTTGCCATTTCCTTGAACTTCCTTGAACTTCCTTGAATTTCTTTGCCATTTCCTTGAATTTCCTTTCCTTGCCTTGCCTTTCCCTGAATGTCTTTGAATTTCCTTGCCTTTTACTTGAATTTCCTTGAATTTTCTTGCCATTTCCTTGAATTTCTTTGACTTTCCTTTAATTTCCTTGCCATCGACCTGAATTTCCTTGAATTTCTTTGCCATTTTCTTGAATTTCCTTGAATTTCCTTGAATTTCCTTGCCATTTCATTGAATTTCCTTGAATTTCCTTGAATTTCCTTCCCATTTCCTTGAATTTCCTTGAATTTCCTTGCCATTTCATTTAATTTTCTTTCCTTGCCTTCCATTTTCTTGAATTTCCTTGACATTCCTTGCCATTTCCTTGCATTTCCTTGAATTTCCTTGCCATTTCCTTGAATTTCCTTGAATTTTCTTTCCATGCTATGCCATTTCCTAAAATTTCCTTGAATTTCCTTGCCATTTCCTTGAATTTATTTGAATTTCCTTGAATTTCCTTGAATTTGCTTGAATTTCCTTGCTTTGCCTTGCCATTTCCTTGAATTTCCTTGAATTTCCTTGCAATTTCCTTGAATTTCCTTGAATTTCCTTGCCATTTCCTTGAATTTTTTTGAATTATGTTTAATTTCCTTGCCATTGCCTTGAATTTCCTTGAATTTCCTTGCAATTTCCTTGAATTTCCTTGAATTTCCTTGCCTTGCCTTGCCATTTCCTTGAATTTCCTTGAATTTCCTTGCCATTTTCTTTGAATATGCTTGAATTTCCTTGCCATTTCCTTCAATTTCCTTGAATATCCTTGCATTTCCTTGAATTTCTTTGAATTTCCTTGTATTTCGTTCCATTTCCTTGAATTTCCTTGAATTTCCTTGCCAGTTCCTTGAATTTCCTTGAATTACCTTGAATTTCCTTGCCTTGCCTTGCCATTTCCTTGAATTTCCTTGAATTTCCTTCCATTTTTTTGAATTTCCTTGAATTTCCTTGCCATTTCCTTAAATTTCCTTGAATTTCCTTGAATTTCCTTGCCATTTCCTTTCCATTTCCTTGAATTTTCTTTTCTTGCCTTCCATTTCCTTGAATTTCCCTCAATTTCCTTGCCATTTCTTTGTATTTTCTTGAATTTTCTTGCCATTTCTTTGCCATTTCCTTGAATATCCTTGAATTTCCTTGAATTTCCTTGCCATTTCCTTGAATTTCCTTGAATTTCCTTGAATTTCCTTGAATTTCCTTGCCATTTCCTTGAATTTCCTTGAATTTCCTTGAATTTCCTTTAATTTCCTTGCCATTGCCTTGAATTTCCTTGCAATTTCCTTGAATTTCCTTGATATTCCTTGAATTTCCTTGTCATTTCCTTGAATTTCCTTGAATTTTCTTGCCATTTCCTTGCCGTTTCCTTGAATTTCCTTTCCTTGCCTTGCCATTTCCTTGAATTTCGTTGAATTTCCTTGCCATTTCCTTGAATTTCCTTGAATTTCCTTGAATTTCCTTGAATTTCCTTGCCATTTCCTTCAATTTCCTTGAATTTCCTTGCCAGTTCCTTGAATTTCCTTGAATTTCTTTGAATTTCCTTGCCTTGCCTTGCCATTTCCTTCAATTTTCTTGCCATTTCCTTGAATTTCCTTGAATATCCTTGCCATTTCCTTGAATTTCCTTGAAATTCCTTGAATTTCCTTGCCATTTCCTTGAATTTCCTTGAATTTCCTTGCCATTTCCTTTAATTTCTTTGAATTTCCTTGGATTTCCTTGAATTTCCTTGCCTTGCCTTGCCATTTCCTTGAATTTCCTTGAATTTCCTTCCATTTTTTTGAATTTCCTTGAATTTCCTTGCCATTTCCTTGAATTTCCTTGAATTTCCTTGAATTTCCTTGAATTTCCTTGCCATTTCCTTGAATTTCCTTGATATTCCTTGAATTTCCTTGACATTTCCTTGAATTTCCTTGAATTTTCTTGCCATTTCCTTGCCGTTTCCTTGAATTTCCTTGCCATTTCCTTGCCGTTTCCTTGAATTTCCTTTCCTTGCTTTGCCATTTCCTTGAATTTCGTTTAATTTCCTTGCGATTTCCTTGAATTTCCTTGAATTTCCTTGAATTTCCTGGAATTTCCTTGCCATTTCCTTGAATTTCCTTGAATTTTGTTTAATTTCCTTGCCATTGCCTTGAATTTCCTTGCAATTTCCTTGAATTTCCTTGATTTTCCTTGAATTTCCTTGTCATTTCCTTGAATTTCCTTGAATTTTCTTGCTTTTTCCTTGCCGTTTTCTTGAATTACCTTTCCTTGCCTTGCCATTTCCTTGAATTTCCTTGAATTTCCTTGCCATTTCCTTGAATTTCCTTGAATTTCCTTGCCATTTCCTTCAATTTCCCTGAATATCCTTGCATTTCCTTGAATTTCTTTGAATTTCCTTGTATTTCATTCCATTTCCTTGAATTTCCTTGAATTTCCTTGAATTTCCTTGAATTTCCTTCAATTTCCTTGCCATTTCCTTGAATTTCCTTCAATTTCCTTGAAGTTCCTTGCCATTTCCTTGAATTTCCTTGAATTTCCTTGAATATCCTTGCCATTTCCTTGAACTTCCTTGAACTTCCTTGAATTTCTTTGCCATTTCCTTGAATTTCCTTTCCTTGCCTTGCCATTTCCCTGAATGTCTTTGAATTTCCTTGCCATTTCCTTGAATTTTTTTGAATTTCTTTGCCATTTCCTTTAATTTCTTTGAATTTCCTTGAATTTCCTTGCCATTTGCTTTAATTTCCTTGCCATTTCCTTGAATTTCCTTGGATTTCCTTCCATTTTTTTGAATTTCCTTGAATTTCCTTGTCATTTCCTTGAATTTCCTTGCCATTTCCTTGAATTTCCTTGAATTTCCTTGCCATTTCCTTGAATTTCCTTGAATTTCCTTGAATTTCCTTCCCATTTCCTTGAATTTCCTTGAATTTCCTTGCCATTTCATTTAATTTTCTTTCCTTGCCTTCCATTTTCTTGAATTTCCTTGACATTCCTTGCCATTTCCTTGCATTTCCTTGAATTTCCTTGCCATTTCCTTGAATTTCCTTGAATTTTCTTTCCATGCTATGCCATTTCCTAAAATTTCCTTGAATTTCCTTGCCATTTCCTTGAATTTATTTGAATTTCCTTGAATTTCCTTGAATTTGCTTGAATTTCCTTGCTTTGCCTTGCCATTTCCTTGAATTTCCTTGAATTTCCTTGCAATTTCCTTGAATTTCCTTGTATTTCCTTGCCATTTCCTTGAATTTTTTTGAATTATGTTTAATTTCCTTGCCATTGCCTTGAATTTCCTTGAATTTCCTTGCAATTTCCTTGAATTTCCTTGAATTTCCTTGCCTTGCCTTGCCATTTCCTTGAATTTCCTTGAATTTCCTTGCCATTTTCTTTGAATATGCTTGAATTTCCTTGCCATTTCCTTCAATTTCCTTGAATATCCTTGCATTTCCTTGAATTTCTTTGAATTTCCTTGTATTTCGTTCCATTTCCTTGAATTTCCTTGAATTTCCTTGCCAGTTCCTTGAATTTCCTTGAATTACCTTGAATTTCCTTGCCTTGCCTTGCCATTTCCTTGAATTTCCTTGAATTTCCTTCCATTTTTTTGAATTTCCTTGAATTTCCTTGCCATTTCCTTAAATTTCCTTGAATTTCCTTGAATTTCCTTGCCATTTCCTTTCCATTTCCTTGAATTTTCTTTTCTTGCCTTCCATTTCCTTGAATTTCCCTCAATTTCCTTGCCATTTCTTTGTATTTCCTTGAATTTTCTTGCCATTTCTTTGCCATTTCCTTGAATATCCTTGAATTTCCTTGAATTTCCTTGCCATTTCCTTGAATTTCCTTGAATTTCCTTGAATTTCCTTGAATTTCCTTGCCATTTCCTTGAATTTCCTTGAATTTCCTTGAATTTCCTTTAATTTCCTTGCCATTGCCTTGAATTTCCTTGCAATTTCCTTGAATTTCCTTGATATTCCTTGAATTTCCTTGTCATTTCCTTGAATTTCCTTGAATTTTCTTGCCATTTCCTTGCCGTTTCCTTGAATTTCCTTTCCTTGCCTTGCCATTTCCTTGAATTTCGTTGAATTTCCTTGCCATTTCCTTGAATTTCCTTGAATTTCCTTGAATTTCCTTGAATTTCCTTGCCATTTCCTTCAATTTCCTTGAATTTCCTTGCCATTGCCTTGAATTTCCCTCAATTTCCTTGAATTTCCTTGCCAGTTCCTTGAATTTCCTTGAATTTCTTTGAATTTCCTTGCCTTGCCTTGCCATTTCCTTCAATTTTCTTGCCATTTCCTTGAATTTCCTTGAATATCCTTGCCATTTCCTTGAATTTCCTTGAAATTCCTTGAATTTCCTTGCCATTTCCTTGAATTTCCTTGCCTTACCTTGCCATTTCCTTGAATTTCCTTGAATTTCCTTGCCATTTCCTTGAATTACCTTGAATTTCCTTGCCTTGCCTTGTTATTTCCCTGAATGTCTTTGAATTTCCTTGCCTTTTACTTGAATTTCCTTGAATTTTCTTGCCATTTCCTTGAATTTCCTTGAACTTCCTTGAATATCCTTGCCATTTCCTTGAACTTCCTTGAACTTCCTTGAATTTCTTTGCCATTTCCTTGAATTTCCTTTCCTTGCCTTGCCTTTCCCTGAATGTCTTTGAATTTCCTTGCCTTTTACTTGAATTTCCTTGAATTTTCTTGCCATTTCCTTGAATTTCTTTGACTTTCCTTTAATTTCCTTGCCATCGACCTGAATTTCCTTGAATTTCTTTGCCATTTTCTTGAATTTCCTTGAATTTCCTTGAATTTCCTTGCCATTTGCTTGAATTTCCTTGAATTTCCTTGAATTTCCTTGCCATTTCCTTGCCATTTCCTTGAATTTCTTTGCCTTGCCTTCCCATTTCCTTGAATTTCCTTGAATTTTCTTGCCATTTCCTTGAATTTCCTTGATTTTCCTTGAATTTCCTTTCCATCGCCTTGAATTTCCTTGAATTTCTTTGCCATTTCCTTGAATTTCCTTGAATTTCCTTGCCATTTCCTTGAATTTCCTTGAATTTCCTTGCCATTTCCTCGAATTTCTTTCAATTTCCTTGCCATTTCCTTGAATTTCCTTGAATTTCCTTTAATTTCCTTGCCATTGCCTTGAATTTCCTTGAATTTCCTTGCCATTTCCTTTAAGTTCTTTGAATTTCCTTGGATTTCCTTGAATATCCTTGCCTTGCCTTGCCATTTCCTTGAATTTACTTGAATTTCCTTCCATTTTTTTGAATTTCCTTGAATTTCCTTGCCATTTCGTTAAATTTCCTTGAATTTCCTTCAAATTCCTTGCCATTTCCTTGCCATTTCCTTGAATTTTCTTTACTTGCCTTCCATTTCCTTGAATTTCCCTCAATTTCCTTGCCATTTCTTTGTATTTCCTTGAATTTTTTTTGCCATTTCTTTGCCATTTCCTTGAATATCCTTGAATTTCCTTGAATTTCCTTGCCATTTCCTTGAATTTCCTTGAATTTCCTTGAATTTCCTTGCCATTTCCTTGAATTTCCTTGATTTTCCTTGAATTTCCTTGCCATTTCCTTGAATTTCCTTGAATTTCCTTGCCATTTCCTTCAATTTCCTTGAATATCCTTGCATTTCCTTGAATTTCTTTGAATTTCCTTGTATTTCATTCCATTTCCTTGAATTTCCTTGAATTTCCTTGAATTTCCTTCAATTTCCTTGCCATTTCCTTGAATTTCCTTCAATTTCCTTGAAGTTCCTTGCCAGTTCCTTGAATTTCCTTGAATTTCCTTGAATTTCCTTGCCTTGCCTTGCCATTTCCATGAATGTCTTTGAATTTCCTTGCCTTTTACTTGAATTTCCTTGAATTTTCTTGCCATTTCCTTGAATTTCCTTGAATTTCCTTGAATATCCTTGCCATTTCCTTGAACTTCCTTGAACTTCCTTGAATTTCTTTGCCATTTCCTTGAATTTCCTTTCCTTGCCTTGCCATTTCCCTGAATGTCTTTGAATTTCCTTGCAATTTCCTTGAATTTTTTTGAATATCCTTGCCATTTCCTTTAATTTCTTTGAATTTCCTTGAATTTCCTTGCCATTTGCTTTAATTTCCTTGCCATTTCCTTGAATTTCCTTGGATTTCCTTCCATTTTTTTGAATTTCCTTGAATTTCCTTGTCATTTCCTTGAATTTCCTTGCCATTTCCTTGAATATCCTTGAATTTCCTTGCCATTTCCTTGAATTTCCTTGAATTTCCTTGCCATTTCCTTGAATTTCCTTGAATTTCCTTGAATTTCCTTCCCATTTCCTTGAATTTCCTTGAATTTCCTTGCCATTTCATTTAATTTTCTTTCCTTGCCTTCCATTTCCTTGAATTTCCTTGCCATTTCCTTGAATATCCTTGAATTTCCTTGCCATTTCCTTGAATTTCCTTGAATTTCCTTGCCATTTCCTTGAATTTCCTTGAATTTCCTTGAATTTCTTTGCCATTTCCTTGAATTTCCTTGAATTTCCTTGCCATTTCCTTGAATTTCCTTGAATTTCCTTGCCATTTCCTCGAATTTCTTTCAATTTCCTTGCCATTTCCTTGAATTTCCTTGAATTTCCTTTAATTTCCTTGCCATTGCCTTGAATTTCCTTGAATTTCCTTGCCATTTCCTTGAATTTCTTTGAATTTCCTTGGATTTCCTTGAATTTCCTTGCCTTGCCTTGCCATTTCCTTGAATTTCCTTGAATTTCCTTCCATTTTTTTGAATTTCCTTGAATTTCCTTGCCATTTCCTTAAATTTCCTTGAATTTCCTTCAATTTCCTTGCCATTTCCTTGCCATATCCTTGAATTTTCTTTACTTGCCTTCCATTTCCTTGAATTTCCCTCAATTTCCTTGCCATTTCTTTGTATTTCCTTGAATTTCCTTGCCATTTCTTTGCCATTTCCTTGAATATCCTTGAATTTCCTTGCAATTTCCTTGAATTTCCTTGATATTCCTTGAATTTCCTTGTCATTTCCTTGAATTTCCTTGAATTTTCTTGCCATTTCCTTGCCGTTTCCTTGAATTTCCTTTCCTTGCCTTGCCATTTCCTTGAATTTCGTTGAATTTCCTTGCCATTTCCTTGAATTTCCTTGAATTTCCTTGAATTTCCTTGAATTTCCTTGCCATTTCCTTCAATTTCCTTGAATTTCCTTGCCATTGCCTTGAATTTCCCTCAATTTCCTTGAATTTCCTTGCCAGTTCCTTGAATTTCCTTGAATTTCTTTGAATTTCCTTGCCTTGCCTTGCCATTTCCTTCAATTTTCTTGCCATTTCCTTGAATTTCCTTGAAATTCCTTGAATTTCCTTGCCATTTCCTTGAATTTCCTTGCCTTACCTTGCCATTTCCTTGAATTTCCTTGAATTTCCTTGCCATTTCCTTGAATTACCTTGAATTTCCTTGCCTTGCCTTGCCATTTCCCTGAATGTCTTTGAATTTCCTTGCCTTTTACTTGAATTTCTTTGAATTTTCTTGCCATTTCCTTGAATTTCCTTGAATTTCCTTGAATATCCTTGCCATTTCCTTGAACTTCCTTGAACTTCCTTGAATTTCTTTGCCATTTCCTTGAATTTCCTTTCCTTGCCTTGCCTTTCCCTGAATGTCTTTGAATTTCCTTTCCTTTTACTTGAATTTCCTTGAATTTTCTTGCCATTTCCTTGAATTTCTTTGACTTTCCTTTAATTTCCTTGCCATAGACCTGAATTTCCTTGAATTTCCTTGCCATTTTCTTGAATTTCCTTGAATTTCCTTGAATTTCCTTGCCTTGCCTTGCCATTTCCTTGAATTTCCTTGAATTTCCTTGAATTTCCTTGAATTTCCTTGCCATTTCCTTGCCATTTCCTTGAATTTTCTTTACTTGCCTTCCATTTCCTTGAATTTCCCTCAATTTCCTTGCCATTTCTTTGAATTTCCTTGAATTTCCTTGCCATTTCTTTGCCATTTCCTTGAATATCCTTGAATTTCCTTGAATTTCCTTGCCATTTCCTTGAATTTCCTTGAATTTCCTTGAATTTCCTTGAATTTCCTTGCCATTTCCTTGACTTTCCTTGAATTTCCTTGAATTTCCTTTAATTTCCTTGCCATTGCCTTGAATTTCCTTGAATTTCCTTGCAATTTCCTTGAATTTCCTTGATATTCCTTGAATTTCCTTGTCATTTCCTTGAATTTCCTTGAATTTTCTTGCCATTTCCTTGCCGTTTCCTTGAATTTCCTTTCCTTGCCTTGCCATTTCCTTGAATTTCATTGAATTTCCTTGCCATTTCCTTGAATTTCCTTGAATTTCCTTGAATTTCCTTGAATTTCCTTGCCTTGCCTTGCCATTTCCTTCAATTTTCTTGCCATTTCCTTGAATTTCCTTGAATTTCCTTGAATTTCCATGCCATTTCCTTGCCGTTTCCTTGAATTTAATTGAATTTTCTTGTATTTCCTTGAATTTCCTTGCTTTGCCTTGCCATTTCCTTGAATTTCCTTGAATTTCCTTGCCATTTCCTTGAATTTCCTTGAATTTCCTTGCCATTTCCTTGAATTTCCTTGAATTTTGTTTAATTTCCTTGCCATTGCCTTGAATTTCCTTGAATATCCTTGCCATTTCCTTGAATTTCCTTGAAATTCCTTGAATTTCCTTGCCATTTCCTTGAATTTCCTTGCCTTACCTTGCCATTTCCTTGAATTTCCTTGAATTTCCTTGCCATTTCCTTGAATTACCTTGAATTTCCTTGCCTTGCCTTGCCATTTCCCTGAATGTCTTTGAATTTCCTTGCCTTTTACTTGAATTTCCTTGAATTTTCTTGCCATTTCCTTGAATTTCCTTGAATTTCCTTGAATATCCTTGCCATTTCCTTGAACTTCCTTGAACTTCCTTGAATTTCTTTGCCATTTCCTTGAATTTCCTTTCCTTGCCTTGCCTTTCCCTGAATGTCTTTGAATTTCCTTTCCTTTTACTTGAATTTCCTTGAATTTTCTTGCCATTTCCTTGAATTTCTTTGACTTTCCTTTAATTTCCTTGCCATTGACCTGAATTTCCTTGAATTTCCTTGCCATTTCCTTGAATTTCCTTGAATTTCCTTGAATTTCCTTGCCATTTCCTCGAATTTTTTTAAATTTCCTTGACATTTCCTTGAATTTCCTTGAATTTCCTTTACTTTCCTTGCCATTGCCTTGAATTTCCTTGAATTTCCTTGCCATTTCCTTTAATTTCTTTGAATTTCCTTGGATTTCCTTGAATTTCCTTGCTTTGCCTTGCCATTTCCTTGAATTTCCTTGAATTTCCTTCCATTTTTTTGAATTTCCTTGAATTTCCTTGCCATTTCCTTAAATTTCCTTGAATTTCCTTGCCATTTGCTTTAATTTCCTTGCCATTTCCTTGAATTTCCTTGGATTTCCTTCCATTTTTTTGAATTTCCTTGAATTTCCTTGTCATTTCCTTGAATTTCCTTGCCATTTCCTTGAATATCCTTGAATTTCCTTGCCATTTCCTTGAATTTCCTTGAATTTCCTTGCCATTTCCTTGAATTTCCTTGAATTTCCTTGAATTTCCTTCCCATTTCCTTGAATTTCCTTGAATTTCCTTGCCATTTCATTTAATTTTCTTTCCTTGCCTTCCATTTCCTTGAATTTCCTTGACATTCCTTGCCATTTCCTTGCATTTCCTTGAATTTCCTTGCCATTTCCTTGAATTTCCTTGAATTTTCTTTCCATGCTATGCCATTTCCTAAAATTTCCTTGAATTTCCTTGCCATTTCCTTGAATTTCCTTGAATTTCCTTGAATTTTCTTGCCATTTCCTTGAATTTCCTTAAATATCCTTTAATTTCCTTGCCATTTCCTTGAATTTCCTTGCCTTACCTTCCCATTTCCTTGAATTTCCTTGAATTTTGTTTAATTTCCTTGCCATTGCCTTGAATTTCCTTGAATTTCCTTGCAATTTCCTTGAATTTCCTTGATTTTCCTTGAATTTCCTTGTCATTTCCTTGAATTTCCTTGAATTTTCTTGCTTTTTCCTTGCCGTTTTCTTGAATTTCCTTGCCTTGCCTTGCCATTTCCTTGATTTTCCTTCAATTTCCTCGCCATTTCCTTGAATTTCCTTGAATTTCCTTGCCATTTCCTTCAATTTCCTTGAATATCCTTGCATTTCCTTGAATTTCTTTGAATTTCAATGTATTTCGTTCCATTTCGTTGAATTTCCTTGAATTTCCTTGCCAGTTCCTTGAATTTCCTTGAATTACCTTGAATTTCCTTGCCTTGCCTTGCCATTTCCCTGAATGTCTTTGAATTTCCTTGCCTTTTACTTGAATTTCCTTGAATTTTCTTCCCATTTCCTTGAATTTCCTTGAATATCCTTGCCATTTCCTTGAACTTCCTTGAACTTCCTTGAATTTCTTTGCCATTTCCTTGAATTTCCTTTCCTTGCCTTTCCCTGAATGTCTTTGAATTTCCTTGCCTTTTACTTGAATTTCCTTGAATTTCCTTGCCATTTCCTTGAATTTCTTTGAATTTCCTTGAATATCCTTGCCATTTCCTTGAACTTCCTTGAACTTCCTTGAATTTCTTTGCCATTTCCTTGAATTTCCTTTCCTTGCCTTGCCTTTCCCTGAATGTCTTTGAATTTCCTTGCCTTTTACTTGAATTTCCTTGAATTTTCTTGCCATTTCCTTGAATTTCTTTGACTTTCCTTTAATTTCCTTGCCATCGACCTGAATTTCCTTGAATTTCTTTGCCATTTTCTTGAATTTCCTTGAATTTCCTTGAATTTCCTTGCCATTTCATTGAATTTCCTTGAATTTCCTTGAATTTCCTTGCCATTTCCTTGCCATTTCCTTGAATTTCTTTGCCTTGCCTTCCCATTTCCTTGAATTTCCTTGAATTTTCTTGCCATTTCCTTGAATTTCCTTGATTTTCCTTGAATTTCCTTTCCATCACCTTGAATTTCCTTGAATTTCTTTGCCATTTCCTTGAATTTCCTTGAATTTCCTTGCCATTTCCTTGAATTTCCTTGAATTTCCTTGCCATTTCCTCGAATTTCTTTCAATTTCCTTGCCATTTCCTTGAATTTCCTTGAATTTCCTTTAATTTCCTTGCCATTGCCTTGAATTTCCTTGAATTTCCTTGCCATTTCCTTGAATTTCTTTGAATTTCCTTGGATTTCCTTGAATTTCCTTGCCTTGCCTTGCCATTTCCTTGAATTTCCTTGAATTTCCTTCCATTTTTTTGAATTTCCTTGAATTTCCTTGCCATTTCCTTAAATTTCCTTGAATTTCCTTCAATTTCCTTGCCATTTCCTTGCCATTTCCTTGAATTTTCTTTACTTGCCTTCCATTTCCTTGAATTTCCCTCAATTTCCTTGCCATTTCTTTGTATTTCCTTGAATTTCCTTTAATTTCCTTGCCATTGCCTTGAATTTCCTTGAATTTCCTTGCAATTTCCTTGAATTTCCTTGATATTCCTTGAATTTCCTTGTCATTTCCTTGAATTTCCTTGAATTTTCTTGCCATTTCCTTGCCGTTTCCTTGAATTTCCTTTCCTTGCCTTGCCATTTCCTTGAATTTCGTTGAATTTCCTTGCCATTTCCTTGAATTTCCTTGAATTTCCTTGAATTTCCTTGAATTTCCTTGCCATTTCCTTCAATTTCCTTGAATTTCCTTGCCATTGCCTTGAATTTCCCTCAATTTCCTTGAATTTCCTTGCCAGTTCCTTGAATTTCCTTGAATTTCTTTGAATTTCCTTGCCTTGCCTTGCCATTTCCTTCAATTTTCTTGCCATTTCCTTGAATTTTCTTGAATTTCCTTGCCATTTCCTTGCCATTTCCTTGAATTTTCTTTACTTGCCTTCCATTTCCTTGAATTTCCCTCAATTTCCTTGCCATTTCTTTGTATTTCCTTGAATTTCCTTGCCATTTCTTTGCCATTTCCTTGAATATCCTTGAATTTCCTTGAATTTCCTTGCCATTTCCTTGAATTTCCTTGAATTTCCTTGAATTTCCTTGAATTTCCTTGCCATTTCCTTGAATTTCCTTGAATTTCCTTGAATTTCCTTGAATTTCCTTGCCATTTCCTTCAATTTCCTTGAATTTCCTTGCAATTTCCTTGAATTTCCTTGATATTCCTTGAATTTCCTTGTCATTTCCTTGAATTTCCTTGAATTTCCTTGCCATTTCCTTGCCATTTCCTTGAATTTCTTTGCCTTGCCTTCCCATTTCCTTGAATTTCCTTGAATTTTCTTGCCATTTCCTTGAATTTCCTTGAAATTCCTTGCCATTTCCTTGAATTTCCTTGAAATTCCTTGAATTTCCTTGCCATTTCCTTGAATTTCCTTGCCTTACCTTGCCATTTCCTTGAATTTCCTTCAATTTCCTTGCCATTTCCTTGAATTACCTTGAATTTCCTTGCCTTGCCTTGCCATTTCCCTGAATGTCTTTGAATTTCCTTGCCTTTTACTTGAATTTCTTTGAATTTTCTTGCCATTTCCTTGAATTTCCTTGAATTTCCTTGAATATCCTTGCCATTTCCTTGAACTTCCTTGAACTTCCTTGAATTTCTTTGCCATTTCCTTGAATTTCCTTTCCTTGCCTTGCCTTTCCCTGAATGTCTTTGAATTTCCTTTCCTTTTACTTGAATTTCCTTGAATTTTCTTGCCATTTCCTTGAATTTCTTTGACTTTCCTTTAATTTCCTTGCCATCGACCTGAATTTCCTTGAATTTCTTTGCCATTTTCTTGAATTTCCTTGAATTTCCTTGAATTTCCTTGCCTTGCCTTGCCATTTCCTTGAATTTCCTTGAATTGCCTTCCATTTTTTTGAATTTCCTTGAATTTCCTTGCCATTTCCTTAAATTTCCTTGAATTTCCTTGAATTTTCTTGAATTTCCTTGCCATTTCCTTGCCATTTCCTTGAATTTTCTTTTCTTGCCTTCCATTTCCTTGAATTTCCCTCAATTTCCTTGCCATTTCTTTGTATTTCCTTGAATTTCCTTGCCATTTCTTTGCCATTTCCTTGAATATCCTTGAATTTCCTTGAATTTCCTTGCCATTTCCTTGAATTTCCTTGAATTTCCTTGAATTTCCTTGCCATTTCCTTGACTTTCCTTGAATTTCCTTGAATTTCCTTTAATTTCCTTGCCATTGCCTTGAATTTCCTTGAATTTCCTTGCAATTTCCTTGAATTTCCTTGATATTCCTTGAATTTCCTTGTCATTTCCTTGAATTTCCTTGAATTTCCTTGCCATTTCCTTGCCATTTCCTTGAATTTCTTTGCCTTGCCTTTCCATTTCCTTGAATTTCCTTGAATTTTCTTTCCATTTCCTTGAATTTCCTTGAAATTCCTTGCCATTTCCTTGAATTTCCTTGAATTTCCTTGAATTTCCTTGAATTTCCTTGCCTTGCCTTGCCATTTCCTTCAATTTTCTTGCCATTTCCTTGAATTTCCTTGAATTTCCTTGAATTTCCATGCCATTTCCTTGCCATTTCCTTGAATTTAATTGAATTTTCTTGTATTTCCTTGAATTTCCTTGAATTTCCTTGCCATTTCCTACAATTTCCTTAAATATCCTTGCATTTCCTTGAATTTCTTTGAATTTCCTTGTATTTCGTTCCATTTCCTTGAATTTCCTTGAATTTCCTTGCCAGTTCCTTGAATTTCCTTGAATTACCTTGAATTTCCTTGCCTTGCCTTGCCATTTCCCTGAATGTCTTTGAATTTCCTTGCCTTTTACTTGAATTTCCTTGAATTTTCTTGCCATTTCCTTGAATTTCTTTGACTTTCCTTTAATTTCCTTGCCATCGACCTGAATTTCCTTGAATTTCTTTGCCATTTTCTTGAATTTCCTTGAATTTCCTTGAATTTCCTTGCCATTTCCTTGAATTTCCTTGAATTTCCTTGAATTTCCTTGCCATTTCCTTGCCATTTCCTTGAATTTCTTTGCCTTGCCTTCCCATTTCCTTGAATTTCCTTGAATTTTCTTGCCATTTCCTTGAATTTCCTTGATTTTCCTTGAATTTCCTTTCCATCGCCTTGAATTTCCTTGAATTTCTTTGCCATTTCCTTGAATTTCCTTGAATTTCCTTGCCATTTCCTTGAATTTCCTTGAATTTCCTTGCCATTTCCTCGAATTTCTTTCAATTTCCTTGCCATTTCCTTGAATTTCCTTGAATTTCCTTTAATTTCCTTGCCATTGCCTTGAATTTCCTTGAATTTCCTTGCCATTTCCTTTAATTTCTTTGAATTTCCTTGGATTTCCTTGAATTTCCTTGCCTTGCCTTGCCATTTCCTTGAATTTCCTTGAATTTCCTTCCATTTTTTTGAATTTCCTTGAATTTCCTTGCCGTTTCCTTAAATTTCCTTGAATTTCCTTCAATTTCCTTGCCATTTCCTTGCCATATCCTTGAATTTTCTTTACTTGCCTTCCATTTCCTTGAATTTCCCTCAATTTCCTTGCCATTTCTTTGTATTTCCTTGAATTTCCTTGCCATTTCTTTGCCATTTCCTTGAATATCCTTGAATTTCCTTGCAATTTCCTTGAATTTCCTTGATATTCCTTGAATTTCCTTGTCATTTCCTTGAATTTCCTTGAATTTTCTTGCCATTTCCTTGCCGTTTCCTTGAATTTCCTTTCCTTGCCTTGCCATTTCCTTGAATTTCGTTGAATTTCCTGGCCATTTCCTTGAATTTCCTTGAATTTCCTTGAATTTCCTTGAATTTCCTTGCCATTTCCTTCAATTTCCTTGAATTTCCTTGCCATTGCCTTGAATTTCCCTCAATTTCCTTGAATTTCCTTGCCAGTTCCTTGAATTTCCTTGAATTTCTTTGAATTTCCTTGCCTTGCCTTGCCATTTCCTTCAATTTTCTTGCCATTTCCTTGAATTTCCTTGAATATCCTTGCCATTTCCTTGAATTTCCTTGAAATTCCTCGAATTTCCTTGCCATTTCCTTGAATTTCCTTGCCTTACCTTGCCATTTCCTTGAATTTCCTTGAATTTCCTTGCCATTTCCTTGAATTACCTTGAATTTCCTTGCCTTGCCTTGCCATTTCCCTGAATGTCTTTGAATTTCCTTGCCTTTTACTTGAATTTTTTTGAATATCCTTGCCATTTCCTTGAATTTCCTTGAATTTCCTTGAATATCCTTGCCATTTCCTTGAACTTCCTTGAACTTCCTTGAATTTCTTTGCCATTTCCTTGAATTTCCTTTCCTTGCCTTGCCTTTCCCTGAATGTCTTTGAATTTCCTTTCCTTTTACTTGAATTTCCTTGAATTTTCTTGCCATTTCCTTGAATTTCTTTGACTTTCCTTTAATTTCCTTGCCATTGACCTGAATTTCCTTGAATTTCCTTGCCATTTCCTTGAATTTCCTTGATTTTCCTTGAATTTCCTTGCCATTTCCTCGAATTTTTTTAAATTTCCTTGACATTTCCTTGAATTTCCTTGAATTTCCTTTACTTTCCTTTCCATTGCCTTGAATTTCCTTGAATTTCCTTGCCATTTCCTTTAATTTCTTTGAATTTCCTTGGATTTCCTTGAATTTCCTTGCCTTGCCTTGCCATTTCCTTGAATTTCCTTGAATTTCCTTCCATTTTTTTGAATTTCCTTGAATTTCCTTGCCATTTCCTTAAATTTCCTTGAATTTCCTTGAATTTCCTTGAATTTCCTTGCCATTTCCTTGCCATTTCCTTGAATTTTCTTTACTTGCCTTCCATTTCCTTGAATTTCGCTCAATTTCCTTGCCATTTCTTTGTATTTCCTTGAATTTCCTTGCCATTTCTTTGCCATTTCCTTGAATATCCTTGAATTTTCTTGAATTTCCTTGCCATTTCCTTGAAGTTCCTTGAATTTCCTTGAATTTCCTTGCCATTTCCTTGCCATTTCCTTGAATTTCCTTTAATTTCCTTGAATTTCCTTTAATTTCCTTGCCATTGCCTTGAATTTCCTTGAATTTCCTTGCAATTTCCTTGAATTTCCTTGAAATTCCTTGAATTTCCTTGTCATTTCCTTGAATTTCCTTGAATTTCCTTGCCATTTCCTTGCCATTTCCTTGAATTTCTTTGCCTTGCCTTCCCATTTCTTTGAATTTCCTTGAATTTTCTTGCCATTTCCTTGAATTTCCTTCATTTTCCTTGAATTTCCTTTCCATCGCCTTGAATTTCCTTGAATTTCTTTGCCATTTCCTTGAATTTCCTTGAATTTCCTTGCCATTTCCTTGAATTTCCTTGAATTTCCTTGCCATTTCCTCGAATTTCTTTCAATTTCCTTGACATTTCCTTGAATTTCCTTGAATTTCCTTTAATTTCCTTGCCATTGCCTTGAATTTCCTTGAATTTCCTTGCCATTTCCTTGAATTTCCTTGCCTTACCTTGCCATTTCCTTGAATTTCCTTGAATTTCCTTGCCATTTCCTTGAATTACCTTGAATTTCCTTGCCTTGCCTTGCCATTTCCCTGAATGTCTTTGAATTTCCTTGCCTTTTACTTGAATTTCTTTGAATTTTCTTGCCATTTCCTTGAATTTCCTTGAATTTCCTTGAATATCCTTGCCATTTCCTTGAACTTCCTTGAACTTCCTTGAATTTCTTTGCCATTTCCTTGAATTTCCTTTCCTTGCCTTGCCTTTCCCTGAATGTCTTTGAATTTCCTTTCCTTTTACTTGAATTTCCTTGAATTTTCTTGCCATTTCCTTGAATTTCTTTGACTTTCCTTTAATTTCCTTGCCATCGACCTGAATTTCCTTGAATTTCTTTGCCATTTTCTTGAATTTCCTTGAATTTCCTTGAATTTCCTTGCCTTGCCTTGCCATTTCCTTGAATTTCCTTGAATTTCCTTCCATTTTTTTGAATTTCCTTGAATTTCCTTGCCATTTCCTTAAATTTCCTTGAATTTCCTTGAATTTCCTTGAATTTCCTTGCCATTTCCTTGCCATTTCCTTGAATTTTCTTTACTTGCCTTCCATTTCCTTGAATTTCCCTCAATTTCCTTGCCATTTCTTTGTATTTCCTTGAATTTCCTTGCCATTTCCTTGCCATTTCCTTGAATATCCTTGAATTTCCTTGAATTTCCTTGCATTTTCTTGAATTTCCTTGCCGTTTCCTTGAATTTCCTTTCCTTGCCTTGCCATTTCCTTGAATTTCGTTGAATTTCCTTGCCATTTCCTTGAATTTCCTTGAATTTCCTTGAATTTCCTTGAATTTCCTTGCCATTTCCTTCAATTTCCTTGAATTTCCTTGCCATTTCCTTGAATTTCCCTCAATTTCCTTGAATTTCCTTGCCAGTTCCTTGAATTTCCTTGAATTTCTTTGAATTTCCTTGCCATTTCCTTCAATTTTCTTGCCATTTCCTTGAATTTCCTTGAATATCCTTGCCATTACCTTGAATTTCCTTGAAATTCCTTGAATTTCCTTGCCATTTCCTTGAATTTCCTTGCCTTACCTTGCCATTTCCTTGAATTTCCTTGAATTTCCTTGCCATTTCCTTGAATTTCCTTGAATTTCCTTAAATTTCCATGCCATTTCCTTGCCATTCCCTTGAATTTAATTGAATTTCCTTGAATTTCCTTGAATTTTTTTGCTTTGCCTTGCCATTTCCTTGAATTTCCTTGAATTTCCTTGCCATTTCCTTGAATTTCCTTGAATTTCCTTGCCATTTCCTTGAATTTCCTTGAATTTTGTTTAATTTCCTTGCCATTGCCTTGAATTTCCTTGAATTTCCTTGCAATTTCCTTGAATTTCCTTGATTTTCCTTGAATTTCCTTGTCTTTTTTTTGAATTTCCTTGAATTTTCTTGCTTTTTCCTTGCCGTTTCCTTGAATTTCCTTGAATTTCCTTGCCATTTCCTTGAATTTCCTTGAATTTCCTTGCCATTTCCTTGAATTTCCTTGAATATCCTTGCATTTCCTTGAATTTCTTTGAATTTCCTTGTATTTCGTTCCATTTCCTTGAATTTCCTTCAATTTCCTTGCCATTTCCTTGAATTTCCTTGAATTACCTTGAATTTCCTTGCCTTGCCTTGCCATTTCCCTGAATGTCTTTGAATTTCCTTGCCTTTTACTTGAATTTCCTTGAATTTTCTTGCCATTTCCTTGAATTTCCTTGAATTTCCTTGAATATCCTTGCCATTTCCTTGAACTTCCTTGAACTTCCTTGAATTTCTTTGCCATTTCCTTGAATTTCCTTTCCTTGCCTTGCCTTTCCCTGAATGTCTTTGAATTTCCTTGCCTTTTACTTGAATTTCCTTGAATTTTCTTGCCATTTCCTTGAATTTCTTTGACTTTCCTTTAATTTCCTTGCCATCGACCTGAATTTCCTTCAATTTCTTTGCCATTTTCTTGAATTTCCTTGAATTTCCTTGAATTTCCTTGCCATTTGCTTGAATTTCCTTGAATTTCCTTGAATTTCCTTGCCATTTCCTTGCCATTTCCTTGAATTTCTTTGCCTTGCCTTCCCATTTCCTTGAATTTCCTTGAATTTTCTTGCCATTTCCTTGAATTTCCTTGATTTTCCTTGAATTTCCTTTCCATCGCCTTGAATTTCCTTGAATTTCTTTGCCATTTCCTTGAATTTCCTTGAATTTCCTTGCCATTTCCTTGAATTTCCTTGAATTTCCTTGCCATTTCCTCGAATTTCTTTCAATTTCCTTGACATTTCCTTGAATTTCCTTGAATTTCCTTTAATTTCCTTGCCATTGCCTTGAATTTCCTTGAATTTCCTTGCCATTTCCTTGAATTTCCTTGCCTTACCTTGCCATTTCCTTGAATTTCCTTGAATTTCCTTGCCATTTCCTTGAATTACCTTGAATTTCCTTGCCTTGCCTTGCCATTTCCCTGAATGTCTTTGAATTTCCTTGCCTTTTACTTGAATTTCTTTGAATTTTCTTGCCATTTCCTTGAATTTCCTTGAATTTCCTTGAATATCCTTGCCATTTCCTTGAACTTCCTTGAACTTCCTTGAATTTCTTTGCCATTTCCTTGAATTTCCTTTCCTTGCCTTGCCTTTCCCTGAATGTCTTTGAATTTCCTTTCCTTTTACTTGAATTTCCTTGAATTTTCTTGCCATTTCCTTGAATTTCTTTGACTTTCCTTTAATTTCCTTGCCATCGACCTGAATTTCCTTGAATTTCTTTGCCATTTTCTTGAATTTCCTTGAATTTCCTTGCCTTGCCTTGCCATTTCCTTGAATTTCCTTGAATTTCCTTCCATTTTTTTGAATTTCCTTGAATTTCCTTGCCATTTCCTTAAATTTCCTTGAATTTCCTTGAATTTCCTTGAATTTCCTTGCCATTTCCTTGCCATTTCCTTGAATTTTCTTTACTTGCCTTCCATTTCCTTGAATTTCCCTCAATTTCCTTGCCATTTCTTTGTATTTCCTTGAATTTCCTTGCCATTTCTTTGCCATTTCCTTGAATATCCTTGAATTTCCTTGAATTTCCTTGCCATTTCCTTGAATTTCCTTGAATTTCCTTGAATTTCCTTGAATTTCCTTGCCATTTCCTTGAATTTCCTTGAATTTCCTTGAATTTCCTTTAATTTCCTTGCCATTGCCTTGAATTTCCTTCAATTTCCTTGCAATTTCCTTGAATTTCCTTGATATTCCTTGAATTTCCTTGTCATTTTTTTGAATTTCCTTGAATTTTCTTGCCATTTCCTTGCCGTTTCCTTGAATTTCCTTTCCTTGCCTTGCCATTTCCTTGAATTTCCTTGAATTTCCTTGCCATTTCCTTGAATTTCCTTGAATTTCCTTGAATTTCCTTGAATTTCCTTGCCTTGCCTTGCCATTTCCTTCAATTTTCTTGCCATTTCCTTGAATTTCCTTGAATTTCCTTGAATTTCCATGCCATTTCCTTGCCGTTTCCTTGAATTTAATTGAATTTTCTTGTATTTCCTTGAATTTCCTTGCTTTGCCTTGCCATTTCCTTGAATTTCCTTGAATTTCCTTGCCATTTCCTTGAATTTCCTTGAATTTCCTTGCCATTTCCTTGAATTTCCTTGAATTTTGTTTAATTTCCTTGCCATTGCCTTGAATTTCCTTGAATTTCCTTGCAATTTCCTTGAATTTCCTTGATTTTCCTTGAATTTCCTTGTCATTTCCTTGAATTTCCTTGAATTTCCTTGCCATTTCCTTGCCATTGCCTTGAATTTCTTTGCCTTGCCTTCCCATTTCCTTGAATTTCCTTGAATTTTCTTGCCATTTCCTTGAATTTCCTTGAAATTCCTTGCCATTTCCTTGAATTTCCTTGAATTTCCTTGAATTTCCTTGAATTTCCTTGCCTTGCCTTGCCATTTCCTTCAATTTTCTTGCCATTTCCTTGAATTTCCTTGAATTTCCTTGAATTTCCATGCCATTTCCTTGCCATTTCCTTGAATTTAATTGAATTTTCTTGTATTTCCTTGAATTTCCTTGAATTTCCTTGCCATTTCCTTCAATTTCCTTGAATATCCTTGCATTTCCTTGAATTTCTTTGAATTTCCTTGTATTTCGTTCCATTTCCTTGAATTTCCTTGAATTTCCTTGCCAGTTCCTTGAATTTCCTTGAATTACCTTGAATTTCCTTGCCTTGCCTTGCCATTTCCCTGAATGTCTTTGAATTTCCTTGCCTTTTACTTGAATTTCCTTGAATTTTCTTGCCATTTCCTTGAATTTCCTTGAATTTCCTTGAATATCCTTGCCATTTCCTTGAGCTTCCTTGAACTTCCTTGAAATTCTTTGCCATTTCCTTGAATTTCCTTTCCTTGCCTTGCCTTTCCCTGAATGTCTTTGAATTTCCTTGCCTTTTACTTGAATTTCCTTGAATTTTCTTGCCATTTCCTTGAATTTCTTTGACTTTCCTTTAATTTCCTTGCCATCGACCTGAATTTCCTTGAATTTCTTTGCCATTTCCTTGAATTTCCTTGAATTTCCTTGCCTTTTACTTGAATTTCCTTGAATTTTCTTGCCATTTCCTTGAATTTCTTTGACTTTCCTTTAATTTCCTTGCCATCGACCTGAATTTCCTTGAATTTCTTTGCCATTTTCTTGAATTTCCTTGAATTTCCTTGAATTTCCTTGCCATTTCCTTGAATTTCCTTGAATTTCCTTGAATTTCCTTGCCATTTCCTTGCCATTTCCTTGAATTTCTTTGCCTTGCCTTCCCATTTCCTTGAATTTCCTTGAATTTTCTTGCCATTTCCTTGAATTTCCTTGATTTTCCTTGAATTTCCTTTCCATCGCCTTGAATTTCCTTGAATTTCCTTGCCATTTCCTTGAATTTCCTTGAATTTCCTTGCCATTTCCTTGAATTTCCTTGAATTTCCTTGCCATTTCCTCGAATTTCTTTCAATTTCCTTGCCATTTCCTTGAATTTCCTTGAATTTCCTTGCCATTTCCTTTAATTTCTTTGAATTTCCTTGGATTTCCTTGAATTTCCTTGCCTTGCCTTGCCATTTCCTTGAATTTCCTTGAATTTCCTTCCATTTTTTTGAATTTCCTTGAATTTCCTTGCCATTTCCTTAAATTTCCTTGAATTTCCTTCAATTTCCTTGCCATTTCCTTGCCATATCCTTGAATTTTCTTTACTTGCCTTCCATTTCCTTGAATTTCCCTCAATTTCCTTGCCATTTCTTTGTATTTCCTTGAATTTCCTTGCCATTTCTTTGCCATTTTCTTGAATATCCTTGAATTTCCTTGCAATTTCCTTGAATTTCCTTGATATTCCTTGAATTTCCTTGTCATTTCCTTGAATTTCCTTGAATTTTCTTGCCATTTCCTTGCCGTTTCCTTGAATTTCCTTTCCTTGCCTTGCCATTTCCTTGAATTTCGTTGAATTTCCTTGCCATTTCCTTGAATTTCCTTGAATTTCCTTGAATTTCCTTGAATTTCCTTGCCATTTCCTTCAATTTCCTTGAATTTCCTTGCCATTGCCTTGAATTTCCCTCAATTTCCTTGAATTTCCTTGCCAGTTCCTTGAATTTCCTTGAATTTCTTTGAATTTCCTTGCCTTGCCTTGCCATTTCCTTCAATTTTCTTGCCATTTCCTTGAATTTCCTTGAATATCCTTGCCATTTCCTTGAATTTCCTTGAAATTCCTTGAATTTCCTTGCCATTTCCTTGAATTTCCTTGCCTTACCTTGCCATTTCCTTGAATTTCCTTGAATTTCCTTGCCATTTCCTTGAATTACCTTGAATTTCCTTGCCTTGCCTTGCCATTTCCCTGAATGTCTTTGAATTTCCTTGCCTTTTACTTGAATTTCCTTGAATTTTCTTGCCATTTCCTTGAATTTCTTTGACTTTCCTTTAATTTCCTTGCCATCGACCTGAATTTCCTTGAATTTCTTTGCCATTTTCTTGAATTTCCTTGAATTTCCTTGAATTTCCTTGCCTTGCCTTGCCATTTCCTTGAATTTCCTTGAATTTCCTTCCATTTTTTTGAATTTCCTTGAATTTCCTTGCCATTTCCTTAAATTTCCTTGAATTTCCTTGAATTTCCTTGAATTTCCTTGCCATTTCCTTGCCATTTCCTTGAATTTTCTTTACTTGCCTTCCATTTCCTTGAATTTCCCTCAATTTCCTTGCCATTTCTTTGTATTTCCTTGAATTTCCTTGCCATTTCTTTGCCATTTCCTTGAATATCCTTGAATTTCCTTGAATTTCCTTGCCATTTCCTTGAATTTCCTTGAATTTCCTTGAATTTCCTTGAATTTCCTTGCCATTTCCTTGAATTTCCTTGAATTTCCTTGAATTTCCTTTAATTTCCTTGCCATTGCCTTGAATTTCCTTCAATTTCCTTGCAATTTCCTTGAATTTCCTTGATATTCCTTGAATTTCCTTGTCATTTTTTTTAATTTCCTTGAATTTTCTTGCCATTTCCTTGCCGTTTCCTTGAATTTCCTTTCCTTGCCTTGCCATTTCCTTGAATTTCATTGAATTTCCTTGCCATTTCCTTGAATTTCCTTGAATTTCCTTGAATTTCCTTGAATTTCCTTGCCTTGCCTTGCCATTTCCTTCAATTTTCTTGCCATTTCCTTGAATTTCCTTGAATTTCCTTGAATTTCCATGCCATTTCCTTGCCGTTTCCTTGAATTTAATTGAATTTTCTTGTATTTCCTTGAATTTCCTTGCTTTGCCTTGCCATTTCCTTGAATTTCCTTGAATTTCCTTGCCATTTCCTTGAATTTCCTTGAATTTCCTTGAATTTTGTTTAATTTCCTTGCCATTGCCTTGAATTTCCTTGAATTTCCTTGCAATTTCCTTGAATTTCCTTGATTTTCCTTGAATTTCCTTGTCATTTCCTTGAATTTCCTTGAATTTCCTTGCCATTTCCTTGCCATTTCCTTGAATTTCTTTGCCTTGCCTTCCAATTTCCTTGAATTTCCTTGAATTTTCTTGCCATTTCCTTGAATTTCCTTGAAATTCCTTGCCTTGCCTTGCCATTTCCTTCAATTTTCTTGCCATTTCCTTGAATTTCCTTGAATTTCCTTGAATTTCCATGCCATTTCCTTGCCATTTCCTTGAATTTAATTGAATTTTCTTGTATTTCCTTGAATTTCCTTGAATTTCCTTGCCATTTCCTTCAATTTCCTTGAATATCCTTGCATTTCCTTGAATTTCTTTGAATTTCCTTGTATTTCGTTCCATTTCCTTGAATTTCCTTGAATTTCCTTGCCAGTTCCTTGAATTTCCTTGAATTACCTTGAATTTCCTTGCCTTGCCGTGCCATTTCCCTGAATGTCTTTGAATTTCCTTGCCTTTTACTTGAATTTCCTTGAATTTTCTTGCCATTTCCTTGAATTTCCTTGAATTTCCTTGAATATCCTTGCCATTTCCTTGAGCTTCCTTGAACTTCCTTGAATTTCTTTGCCATTTCCTTGAATTTCCTTTCCTTGCCTTGCCTTTCCCTGAATGTCTTTGAATTTCCTTGCCTTTTACTTGAATTTCCTTGAATTTTCTTGCCATTTCCTTGAATTTCTTTGACTTTCCTTTAATTTCCTTGCCATCGACCTGAATTTCCTTGAATTTCTTTGCCATTTTCTTGAATTTCCTTGAATTTCCTTGAATTTCCTTGCCATTTCCTTGAATTTCCTTGAATTTCCTTGAATTTCCTTGCCATTTCCTTGCCATTTCCTTGAATTTCTTTGCCTTGCCTTCCCATTTCCTTGAATTTCCTTGAATTTTCTTGCCATTTCCTTGAATTTCCTTGATTTTCCTTGAATTTCCTTTCCATCGCCTTGAATTTCCTTGAATTTCCTTGCCATTTCCTTGAATTTCCTTGAATTTCCTTGCCATTTCCTTGAATTTCCTTGAATTTCCTTGCCATTTCCTCGAATTTCTTTCAATTTCCTTGCCATTTCCTTGAATTTCCTTGAATTTCCTTTAATTTCCTTGCCATTGCCTTGAATTTCCTTGAATTTCCTTGCCATTTCCTTGAATTTCTTTGAATTTCCTTGGATTTCCTTGAATTTCCTTGCCTTGCCTTGCCATTTCCTTGAATTTCCTTGAATTTCCTTCCATTTTTTTGAATTTCCTTGAATTTCCTTGCCATTTCCTTAAATTTCCTTGAATTTCCTTCAATTTCCTTGCCATTTCCTTGCCATATCCTTGAATTTTCTTTACTTGCCTTCCATTTCCTTGAATTTCCCTCAATTTCCTTGCCATTTCTTTGTATTTCCTTGAATTTCCTTCCCATTTCTTTGCCATTTCCTTGAATATCCTTGAATTTCCTTGCAATTTCCTTGAATTTCCTTGATATTCCTTGAATTTCCTTGTCATTTCCTTGAATTTCCTTGAATTTTCTTGCCATTTCCTTGCCGTTTCCTTGAATTTCCTTTCCTTGCCTTGCCATTTCCTTGAATTTCGTTGAATTTCCTTGCCATTTCCTTGAATTTCCTTGAATTTCCTTGAATTTCCTTGAATTTCCTTGCCATTTCCTTCAATTTCCTTGAATTTCCTTGCCATTGCCTTGAATTTCCCTCAATTTCCTTGAATTTCCTTGCCAGTTCCTTGAATTTCCTTGAATTTCTTTGAATTTCCTTGCCTTGCCTTGCCATTTCCTTCAATTTTCTTGCCATTTCCTTGAATTTCCTTGAATATCCTTGCCATTTCCTTGAATTTCCTTGAAATTCCTTGAATTTCCTTGCCATTTCCTTGAATTTCCTTGCCTTACCTTGCCATTTCCTTGAATTTCCTTGAATTTCCTTGCCATTTCCTTGAATTACCTTGAATTTCCTTGCCTTGCCTTGCCATTTCCCTGAATGTCTTTGAATTTCCTTGCCTTTTACTTGAATTTCCTTGAATTTTCTTGCCATTTCCTTGAATTTCCTTGAATTTCCTTGAATATCCTTGCCATTTCCTTGAACTTCCTTGAACTTCCTTGAATTTCTTTGCCATTTCCTTGAATTTCCTTTCCTTGCCTTGCCTTTCCCTGAATGTCTTTGAATTTCCTTTCCTTTTACTTGAATTTCCTTGAATTTTCTTGCCATTTCCTTGAATTTCTTTGACTTTCCTTTAATTTCCTTGCCATCGACCTGAATTTCCTTGAATTTCTTTGCCATTTTCTTGAATTTCCTTGAATTTCCTTGAATTTCCTTGCCTTGCCTTGCCATTTCCTTGAATTTCCTTGAATTTCCTTCCATTTTTTTGAATTTCCTTGAATTTCCTTGCCATTTCCTTAAATTTCCTTGAATTTCCTTGAATTTCCTTGAATTTCCTTGCCATTTCCTTGCCATTTCCTTGAATTTTCTTTACTTGCCTTCCATTTCCTTGAATTTCCCTCAATTTCCTTGCCATTTCTTTGTATTTCCTTGAATTTCCTTGCCATTTCTTTGCCATTTCCTTGAATATCCTTGAATTTCCTTGAATTTCCTTGCCATTTCCTTGAATTTCCTTGAATTTCCTTGAATTTCCTTGAATTTCCTTGCCATTTCCTTGAATTTCCTTGAATTTCCTTGAATTTCCTTTAATTTCCTTGCCATTGCCTTGAATTTCCTTCAATTTCCTTGCAATTTCCTTGAATTTCCTTGATATTCCTTGAATTTCCTTGTCATTTTTTTGAATTTCCTTGAATTTTCTTGCCATTTCCTTGCCGTTTCCTTGAATTTCCTTTCCTTGCCTTGCCATTTCCTTGAATTTCATTGAATTTCCTTGCCATTTCCTTGAATTTCCTTGAATTTCCTTGAATTTCCTTGAATTTCCTTGCCTTGCCTTGCCATTTCCTTCAATTTTCTTGCCATTTCCTTGAATTTCCTTGAATTTCCTTGAATTTCCATGCCATTTCCTTGCCGTTTCCTTGAATTTAATTGAATTTTCTTGTATTTCCTTGAATTTCCTTGCTTTGCCTTGCCATTTCCTTGAATTTCCTTGAATTTCCTTGCCATTTCCTTCAATTTCCTTGAAGTTCCTTGCCATTTCCTTGAATTTCCTTGAATTTCCTTGCCATTTCCTTGAATTTCCTTGAATTTTGTTTAATTTCCTTGCCATTGCCTTGAATTTCCTTGAATTTCCTTGAAATTTCCTTGAATTTCCTTGATTTTCCTTGAATTTCCTTGTCATTTCCTTGAATTTCCTTGAATTTCCTTGCCATTTCCTTGCCATTTCCTTGAATTTCTTTGCCTTGCCTTCCAATTTCCTTGAATTTCCTTGAATTTTCTTGCCATTTCCTTGAATTTCCTTGAAATTCCTTGCCATTTCCTTGAATTTCCTTGAATTTCCTTGAATTTCCTTGAATTTCCTTGCCTTGCCTTGCCATTTCCTTCAATTTTCTTGCCATTTCCTTGAATTTCCTTGAATTTCCTTGAATTTCCATGCCATTTCCTTGCCATTTCCTTGAATTTAATTGAATTTTCTTGTATTTCCTTGAATTTCCTTGAATTTCCTTGCCATTTCCTTCAATTTCCTTGAATATCCTTGCATTTCCTTGAATTTCTTTGAATTTCTTTGTATTTCGTTCCATTTCCTTGAATTTCCTTGAATTTCCTTGCCAGTTCCTTGAATTTCCTTGAATTACCTTGAATTTCCTTGCCTTGCCGTGCCATTTCCCTGAATGTCTTTGAATTTCCTTGCCTTTTACTTGAATTTCCCTGAATATCCTTGCCATTTCCTTGAACTTCCTTGAACTTCTTTGCCATTTCCTTGAATTTACTTTCCTTGCCTTGCCATTTCCCTGAATGTCTTTGAATTTCCTTGCCTTTTACTTGAATTTCCTTGAATTTTCTTGCCATTTCCTTGAATTTCTTTGACTTTCCTTTAATTTCCTTGCCATCGACCTGAATTTCCTTGAATTTCCTTGAAATTTTCTTGAATTTCCTTGAATTTCCTTGAATTTCCTTGCCATTTGCTTGAATTTCCTTGAATTTCCTTGAATTTCCTTGCCATTTCCTTGCCATTTCCTTGAATTTCTTTGCCTTGCCTTCCCATTTCCTTGAATTTCCTTGAATTTTCTTGCCATTTCCTTGAATTTCCTTGATTTTCCTTGAATTTCCTTTCCATCGCCTTGAATTTCCTTGAATTTCTTTGCCATTTCCTTGAATTTCCTTGAATTTCCTTGCCATTTCCTTGAATTTCCTTGAATTTCCTTGCCATTTCCTCGAATTTCTTTCAATTTCCTTTCCATTTCCTTGAATTTCCTTGAATTTCCTTTAATTTCCTTGCCATTGCCTTGAATTTCCTTGAATTTCCTTGCCATTTCCTTGAATTTCTTTGAATTTCCTTGGATTTCCTTGAATTTCCTTGCCTTGCCTTGCCATTTCCTTGAATTTCCTTGAATTTCCTTCCATTTTTTTGAATTTCCTTGAATTTCCTTGCCATTTCCTTAAATTTCCTTGAATTTCCTTCAATTTCCTTGCCATTTCCTTGCCATATCCTTGAATTTTCTTTACTTGCCTTCCATTTCCTTGAATTTCCCTCAATTTCCTTGCCATTTCTTTGTATTTCCTTGAATTTCCTTGCCATTTCTTTGCCATTTCCTTGAATATCCTTGAATTTCCTTGCAATTTCCTTGAATTTCCTTGATATTCCTTGAATTTCCTTGTCATTTCCTTGAATTTCCTTGAATTTTCTTGCCATTTCCTTGCCGTTTCCTTGAATTTCCTTTCCTTGCCTTGCCATTTCCTTGAATTTCGTTGAATTTCCTTGCCATTTCCTTGAATTTCCTTGAATTTCCTTGAATTTCCTTGAATTTCCTTGCCATTTCCTTCAATTTCCTTGAATTTCCTTGCCATTGCCTTGAATTTCCCTCAATTTCCTTGAATTTCCTTGCCAGTTCCTTGAATTTCCTTGAATTTCTTTGAATTTCCTTGCCTTGCCTTGCCATTTCCTTCAATTTTCTTGCCATTTCCTTGAATTTCCTTGAATATCCTTGCCATTTCCTTGAATTTCCTTGAAATTCCTTGAATTTCCTTGCCATTTCCTTGAATTTCCTTGCCTTACCTTGCCATTTCCTTGAATTTCCTTGAATTTCCTTGCCATTTCCTTGAATTACCTTGAATTTCCTTGCCTTGCCTTGCCATTTCCCTGAATGTCTTTGAATTTCCTTGCCTTTTACTTGAATTTCCTTGAATTTTCTTGCCATTTCCTTGAATTTCCTTGAATTTCCTTGAATATCCTTGCCATTTCCTTGAACTTCCTTGAACTTCCTTGAATTTCTTTGCCATTTCCTTGAATTTTCTTTCCTTGCCTTGCCTTTCCCTGAATGTCTTTGAATTTCCTTTCCTTTTACTTGAATTTCCTTGAATTTTCTTGCCATTTCCTTGAATTTCTTTGACTTTCCTTTAATTTCCTTGCCATTGACCTGAATTTCCTTGAATTTCTTTGCCATTTTCTTGAATTTCCTTGAATTTCCTTGAATTTCCTTGCCATTTCCTTGAATTTCCTTGAATTTCCTTGAATTTCCATGCCATTTCCTTGCCGTTTCCTTGAATTTAATTGAATTTTCTTGTATTTCCTTGAATTTCTTTGCCTTGCCTTCCCATTTCCTTGAATTTCCTTGAATTTTCTTGCCATTTCCTTGAATTTCCTTGATTTTCCTTGAATTTCCTTTCCATCGCCTTGAATTTCCTTGAATTTCTTTGCCATTTCCTTGAATTTCCTTGAATTTCCTTGCCATTTCCTCGAATTTTTTTAAATTTCCTTGACATTTCCTTGAATTTCCTTGAATTTCCTTTACTTTCCTTGCCATTGCCTTGAATTTCCTTGAATTTCCTTGCCATTTCCTTTAATTTCTTTGAATTTCCTTGGATTTCCTTGAATTTCCTTGCCTTGCCTTGCCATTTCCTTGAATTTCCTTGAATTTCCTTCCATTTTTTTGAATTTCCTTGAATTTCCTTGCCATTTCCTTAAATTTCCTTGAATTTCCTTGAATTTCCTTGAATTTCCTTGCCATTTCCTTGCCATTTCCTTGAATTTTCTTTACTTGCCTTCCATTTCCTTGAATTTCGCTCAATTTCCTTGCCATTTCTTTGTATTTCCTTGAATTTCCTTGCCATTTCTTTGCCATTTCCTTGAATATCCTTGAATTTTCTTGAATTTCCTTGCCATTTCCTTGAAGTTCCTTGAATTTCCTTGAATTTCCTTGCCATTTCCTTGCCATTTCCTTGAATTTCCTTTAATTTCCTTGAATTTCCTTTAATTTCCTTGCCATTGCCTTGAATTTCCTTGAATTTCCTTGCAATTTCCTTGAATTTCCTTGAAATTCCTTGAATTTCCTTGTCATTTCCTTGAATTTCCTTGAATTTTCTTGCCATTTCCTTGAATTTCCTTGAATATCCTTGCCATTTCCTTGAATTACCTTGAATTTCCTTGCCTTGCCTTGCCATTTCCCTGAATGTCTTTGAATTTCCTTGCCTTTTACTTGAATTTCCTTGAATTTTCTTGCCATTTCCTTGAATTTCCTTGAATTTCCTTGAATATCCTTGCCATTTCCTTGAACTTTCTTGAACTTCCTTGAATTTCTTTGCCATTTCCTTGAATTTCCTTTCCTTGCCTTGCCTTTCCCTGAATGTCTTTGAATTTCCTTGCCTTTTACTTGAATTTCCTTGAATTTTCTTGCCATTTCCTTGAATTTTTTGACTTTCCTTTAATTTCCTTCCCATCGACCTGAATTTCCTTGAATTTCTTTGCCATTTTCTTGAATTTCCTTGAATTTCCTTGAATTTCCTTGCCATTTCCTTGCCATTTCCTTGAATTTCTTTGCCTTGCCTTCCCATTTCCTTGAATTTCCTTGAATTTTCTTGCCATTTCCTTGAATTTCCTTGATTTTCCTTGAATTTCCTTTCCATCGCCTTGAATTTCCTTGAATTTCTTTGCCATTTCCTTGAATTTCCTTGAATTTCCTTGCCATTTCCTTGAATTTCCTTGAATTTCCTTGCCATTTCCTCGAATTTCTTTCAATTTCCTTGCCATTTCCTTGAATTTCCTTGAATTTCCTTTAATTTCCTTGCCATTGCCTTGAATTTCCTTGAATTTCCTTGCCATTTCCTTTAATTTCTTTGAATTTCCTTGGATTTCCTTGAATTTCCTTGCCTTGCCTTGCCATTTCCTTGAATTTCCTTGAACTTCCTTCCATTTTTTTGAATTTCCTTGAATTTCCTTGCCATTTCCTTAAATTTCCTTGAATTTCCTTGAATTTCCTTGCCATTTCCTTGCCATTTCCTTGAATTTTCTTTACTTGCCTTCCATTTCCTTGAATTTCCCTCAATTTCCTTGCCATTTCTTTGTATTTCCTTGAATTTCCTTGCCATTTCTTTGCCATTTCCTTGAATATCCTTGAATTTCCTTGAATTTCCTTGCCATTTCCTTGAATTTCCTTGAATTTCCTTGAATTTCCTTGAATTTCCTTGCCATTTCCTTGAATTTCCATGAAATTCCTTGAATTTCCTTTAATTTCCTTGCCATTGCCTTGAATTTCCTTGAATTTCCTTGCAATTTCCTTGAATTTCCTTGATATTCCTTGAATTTCCTTGTCATTTCCTTGAATTTCCTTGAATTTTCTTGCCATTTCCTTGCCGTTTCCTTGAATTTCCTTTCCTTGCCTTGCCATTTCCTTGAATTTCGTTGAATTTCCTTGCCATTTCCTTGAATTTCCTTGAATTTCCTTGAATTTCCTTGAATTTCCTTGCCTTGCCTTGCCATTTCCTTCAATTTTCTTGCCATTTCCTTGAATTTCCTTGAATTTCCTTGAATTTCCATGCCATTTCCTTGCCATTTCCTTGAATTTAATTGAATTTTCTTGTATTTCCTTGAATTTCCTTGCTTTGCCTTGCCATTTCCTTGAATTTCCTTGAATTTCCTTGCCATTTCCTTGAATTTCCTTGCCATTTCCTTGAATTTCCTTGAATTTTGTTTAATTTCCTTGCCATTGCCTTGAATTTCCTTGAATTTCCTTGCAATTTCCTTGAATTTCCTTGATTTTCCTTGAATTTCCTTGTCATTTCCTTGAATTTCCTTGAATTTCCTTGCCATTTCCTTGCCATTTCCTTGAATTTCTTTGCCTTGCCTTCCCATTTCCTTGAATTTCCTTGAATTTTCTTGCCATTTCCTTGAATTTCCTTCATTTTCCTTGAATTTCCTTTCCATCGCCTTGAATTTCCTTGAATTTCTTTGCCATTTCCTTGAATTTCCTTGAATTTCCTTGCCATTTCCTTGAATTTCCTTGAATTTCCTTGCCATTTCCTTGAATTTCTTTCAATTTCCTTGACATTTCCTTGAATTTCCTTGAATTTCCTTTAATTTCCTTGCCATTGCCTTGAATTTCCTTGAATTTCCTTGCCATTTCCTTTAATTTCTTTGAATTTTATTGGATTTCCTTGAATTTTCTTACCATTTCCTTGCCATTTCCTTGAATTTTCTTTACTTGCCTTCCATTTCCTTGAATTTCCCTCAATTTCCTTGCCATTTCTTTGTATTTCCTTGAATTTCCTTGCCATTTCTTTGCCATTTCCTTGAATATCCTTGAATTTCCTTGAATTTCCTTGCCATTTCCTTGAATTTCCTTGAATTTCCTTGAATTTCCTTGAATTTCCTTGCCATTTCCTTGAATTTCCTTTAATTTCCTTGCCATTGCCTTGAATTTCCTTGAATTTCCTTGCAATTTCCTTGAATTTCCTTGATATTCCTTGAATTTCCTTGTCATTTTATTGAATTTCCTTGCATTTTCTTGAATTTCCTTGCCGTTTCCTTGAATTTCCTTTCCTTGCCTTGCCATTTCCTTGAATTTCGTTGAATTTCCTTGCCATTTCCTTGAATTTCCTTGAATTTCCTTGAATTTCCTTGAATTTCCTTGCCATTTCCTTCAATTTCCTTGAATTTCCTTGCCATTTCCTTGAATTTCCCTCAATTTCCTTGAATTTCCTTGCCATTTCCTTGAATTTCCTTGAATTTCTTTGAATTTCCTTGCCATTTCCTTCAATTTTCTTGCCATTTCCTTGAATTTCCTTGAATATCCTTGCCATTTCCTTGAATTTCCTTGAAATTCCTTGAATTTCCTTGCCATTTCCTTGAATTTCCTTGCCTTACCTTGCCATTTCCTTGAATTTTGTTTAATTTCCTTGCCATTTCCTTGAATTTCCTTGAATTTCCTTAAATTTCCATGCCATTTCCTTGCCATTCCCTTGAATTTAATTGAATTTCCTTGAATTTCCTTGAATTTTTTTGCTTTGCCTTGCCATTTCCTTGAATTTCCTTGAATTTCCTTGCCATTTCCTTGAATTTCCTTGAATTTCCTTGCCATTTCCTTGAATTTCCTTGAATTTTGTTTAATTTCCTTGCCATTGCCTTGAATTTCCTTGAATTTCCTTGCAATTTCCTTGAATTTCCTTGATTTTCCTTGAATTTCCTTGTCTTTTTTTTGAATTTCCTTGAATTTTCTTGCTTTTTCCTTGCCGTTTCCTTGAATTTCCTTGAATTTCCTTGCCATTTCCTTGAATTTCCTTGAATTTCCTTGCCATTGCCTTGAATTTCCTTGAATATCCTTGCATTTTCTTGAATTTCTTTGAATTTCCTTGTATTTCGTTCCATTTCCTTGAATTTCCTTCAATTTCCTTGCCAGTTCCTTGAATTTCCTTGAATTACCTTGAATTTCCTTGCCTTGCCTTGCCATTTCCCTGAATGTCTTTGAATTTCCTTGCCTTTTACTTGAATTTCCTTGAATTTTCTTGCCATTTCCTTGAATTTCCTTGAATTTCCTTGAATATCCTTGCCATTTCCTTGAACTTCCTTGAACTTCCTTGAATTTCTTTGCCATTTCCTTGAATTTCCTTTCCTTGCCTTGCCTTTCCCTGAATGTCTTTGAATTTCCTTGCCTTTTACTTGAATTTCCTTGAATTTTCTTGCCATTTCCTTGAATTTCTTTGACTTTCCTTTAATTTCCTTGCCATCGACCTGAATTTCCTTGAATTTCTTTGCCATTTTCTTGAATTTCCTTGAATTTCCTTGAATTTCCTTGCCATTCCCTTGAATTTAATTGAATTTTCTTGTATTTCCTTGAATTTCCTTGCTTTGCCTTGCCATTTCCTTGAATTTCCTTGAATTTCCTTGCCATTTCCTTCAATTTCCTTGAATTTCCTTGCCATTTCCTTGAATTTCCTTGAATTTCCTTGCCATTTCCTTGAATTTCCTTGAATTTTGTTTAATTTCCTTGCCATTGCCTTGAATTTCCTTGAATTTCCTTGCAATTTCCTTGAATTTCCTTGATTTTCCTTGAATTTCCTTGTCATTTCCTTGAATTTCCTTGAATTTCCTTGCCATTTCCTTGCCATTTCCTTGAATTTCTTTGCCTTGCCTTCCAATTTCCTTGAATTTCCTTGAATTTTCTTGCCATTTCCTTGAATTTCCTTGAAATTCCTTGCCATTTCCTTGAATTTCCTTGAATTTCCTTGAATTTCCTTGAATTTCCTTGCCTTGCCTTGCCATTTCCTTCAATTTTCTTGCCATTTCCTTGAATTTCCTTGAATTTCCTTGAATTTCCATGCCATTTCCTTGCCATTTCCTTGAATTTAATTGAATTTTCTTGTATTTCCTTGAATTTCCTTGAATTTTCTTGCCATTTCCTTGAATTTCCTTGATTTTCCTTGAATTTCCTTTCCATCGCCTTGAATTTCCTTGAATTTCTTTGCCATTTCCTTGAATTTCCTTGAATTTCCTTGCCATTTCCTTGAATTTCCTTGAATTTCCTTGCCATTTCCTCGAATTTCTTTCAATTTCCTTGCCATTTCCTTGAATTTCCTTGAATTTCCTTTAATTTCCTTGCCATTGCCTTGAATTTCCTTGAATTTCCTTGCCATTTCCTTTAATTTCTTTGAATTTCCTTGGATTTCCTTGAATTTCCTTGCCTTGCCTTGCCATTTCCTTGAATTTCCTTGAACTTCCTTCCATTTTTTTGAATTTCCTTGAATTTCCTTGCCATTTCCTTAAATTTCCTTGAATTTCCTTGAATTTCCTTGCCATTTCCTTGCCATTTCCTTGAATTTTCTTTACTTGCCTTCCATTTCCTTGAATTTCCCTCAATTTCCTTGCCATTTCTTTGTATTTCCTTGAATTTCCTTGCCATTTCTTTGCCATTTCCTTGAATATCCTTGAATTTCCTTGAATTTCCTTGCCATTTCCTTGAATTTCCTTGAATTTCCTTGAATTTCCTTGAATTTCCTTGCCATTTCCTTGAATTTCCATGAAATTCCTTGAATTTCCTTTAATTTCCTTGCCATTGCCTTGAATTTCCTTGAATTTCCTTGCAATTTCCTTGAATTTCCTTGATATTCCTTGAATTTCCTTGTCATTTCCTTGAATTTCCTTGAATTTTCTTGCCATTTCCTTGCCGTTTCCTTGAATTTCCTTTCCTTGCCTTGCCATTTCCTTGAATTTCGTTGAATTTCCTTGCCATTTCCTTGAATTTCCTTGAATTTCCTTGAATTTCCTTAAATTTCCTTGCCTTGCCTTGCCATTTCCTTCAATTTTCTTGCCATTTCCTTGAATTTCCTTGAATTTCCTTGAATTTCCATGCCATTTCCTTGCCATTTCCTTGAATTTAATTGAATTTTCTTGTATTTCCTTGAATTTCCTTGCTTTGCCTTGCCATTTCCTTGAATTTCCTTGAATTTCCTTGCCATTTCCTTGAATTTCCTTGCCATTTCCTTGAATTTCCTTGAATTTTGTTTAATTTCCTTGCCATTGCCTTGAATTTCCTTGAATTTCCTTGCAATTTCCTTGAATTTCCTTGATTTTCCTTGAATTTCCTTGTCATTTCCTTGAATTTCCTTGAATTTCCTTGCCATTTCCTTGCCATTTCCTTGAATTTCTTTGCCTTGCCTTCCCATTTCCTTGAATTTCCTTGAATTTTCTTGCCATTTCCTTGAATTTCCTTGATTTTCCTTGAATTTCCTTTCCATCGCCTTGAATTTCCTTGAATTTCTTTGCCATTTCCTTGAATTTCCTTGAATTTCCTTGCCATTTCCTTGAATTTCCTTGAATTTCCTTGCCATTTCCTTGAATTTCTTTCAATTTCCTTGCCTTGCCTTGCCATTTCCTTGAATTTCCTTGAACTTCCTTCCATTTTTTTGAATTTCCTTGAATTTCCTTGCCATTTCCTTAAATTTCCTTGAATTTCCTTGAATTTCCTTGCCATTTCCTTGCCATTTCCTTGAATTTTCTTTACTTGCCTTCCATTTCCTTGAATTTCCCTCAATTTCCTTGCCATTTCTTTGTATTTCCTTGAATTTCCTTGCCATTTCTTTGCCATTTCCTTGAATATCCTTGAATTTCCTTGAATTTCCTTGCCATTTCCTTGAATTTCCTTGAATTTCCTTGAATTTCCTTGAATTTCCTTGCCATTTCCTTGAATTTCCTTTAATTTCCTTGCCATTGCCTTGAATTTCCTTGAATTTCCTTGCAATTTCCTTGAATTTCCTTGATATTCCTTGAATTTCCTTGTCATTTTATTGAATTTCCTTGCATTTTCTTGAATTTCCTTGCCGTTTCCTTGAATTTCCTTTCCTTGCCTTGCCATTTCCTTGAATTTCGTTGAATTTCCTTGCCATTTCCTTGAATTTCCTTGAATTTCCTTGAATTTCCTTGAATTTCCTTGCCATTTCCTTCAATTTCCTTGAATTTCCTTGCCATTTCCTTGAATTTCCCTCAATTTCCTTGAATTTCCTTGCCATTTCCTTGAATTTCCTTGAATTTCTTTGAATTTCCTTGCCATTTCCTTCAATTTTCTTGCCATTTCCTTGAATTTCCTTGAATATCCTTGCCATTTCCTTGAATTTCCTTGAAATTCCTTGAATTTCCTTGCCATTTCCTTGAATTTCCTTGCCTTACCTTGCCATTTCCTTGAATTTTGTTTAATTTCCTTGCCATTTCCTTGAATTTCCTTGAATTTCCTTAAATTTCCATGCCATTTCCTTGCCATTCCCTTGAATTTAATTGAATTTCCTTGAATTTCCTTGAATTTTTTTGCTTTGCCTTGCCATTTCCTTGAATTTCCTTGAATTTCCTTGCCATTTCCTTGAATTTCCTTGAATTTCCTTGCCATTTCCTTGAATTTCCTTGAATTTTGTTTAATTTCCTTGCCATTGCCTTGAATTTCCTTGAATTTCCTTGCAATTTCCTTGAATTTCCTTGATTTTCCTTGAATTTCCTTGTCTTTTTTTTGAATTTCCTTGAATTTTCTTGCTTTTTCCTTGCCGTTTCCTTGAATTTCCTTGAATTTCCTTGCCATTTCCTTGAATTTCCTTGAATTTCCTTGCCATTGCCTTGAATTTCCTTGAATATCCTTGCATTTTCTTGAATTTCTTTGAATTTCCTTGTATTTCGTTCCATTTCCTTGAATTTCCTTCAATTTCCTTGCCAGTTCCTTGAATTTCCTTGAATTACCTTGAATTTCCTTGCCTTGCCTTGCCATTTCCCTGAATGTCTTTGAATTTCCTTGCCTTTTACTTGAATTTCCTTGAATTTTCTTGCCATTTCCTTGAATTTCCTTGAATTTCCTTGAATATCCTTGCCATTTCCTTGAACTTCCTTGAACTTCCTTGAATTTCTTTGCCATTTCCTTGAATTTCCTTTCCTTGCCTTGCCTTTCCCTGAATGTCTTTGAATTTCCTTGCCTTTTACTTGAATTTCCTTGAATTTTCTTGCCATTTCCTTGAATTTCTTTGACTTTCCTTTAATTTCCTTGCCATCGACCTGAATTTCCTTGAATTTCTTTGCCATTTTCTTGAATTTCCTTGAATTTCCTTGAATTTCCTTGCCATTCCCTTGAATTTAATTGAATTTTCTTGTATTTCCTTGAATTTCCTTGCTTTGCCTTGCCATTTCCTTGAATTTCCTTGAATTTCCTTGCCATTTCCTTCAATTTCCTTGAATTTCCTTGCCATTTCCTTGAATTTCCTTGAATTTCCTTGCCATTTCCTTGAATTTCCTTGAATTTTGTTTAATTTCCTTGCCATTGCCTTGAATTTCCTTGAATTTCCTTGCAATTTCCTTGAATTTCCTTGATTTTCCTTGAATTTCCTTGTCATTTCCTTGAATTTCCTTGAATTTCCTTGCCATTTCCTTGCCATTTCCTTGAATTTCTTTGCCTTGCCTTCCAATTTCCTTGAATTTCCTTGAATTTTCTTGCCATTTCCTTGAATTTCCTTGAAATTCCTTGCCATTTCCTTGAATTTCCTTGAATTTCCTTGAATTTCCTTGAATTTCCTTGCCTTGCCTTGCCATTTCCTTCAATTTTCTTGCCATTTCCTTGAATTTCCTTGAATTTCCTTGAATTTCCATGCCATTTCCTTGCCATTTCCTTGAATTTAATTGAATTTTCTTGTATTTCCTTGAATTTCCTTGAATTTTCTTGCCATTTCCTTGAATTTCCTTGATTTTCCTTGAATTTCCTTTCCATCGCCTTGAATTTCCTTGAATTTCTTTGCCATTTCCTTGAATTTCCTTGAATTTCCTTGCCATTTCCTTGAATTTCCTTGAATTTCCTTGCCATTTCCTCGAATTTCTTTCAATTTCCTTGCCATTTCCTTGAATTTCCTTGAATTTCCTTTAATTTCCTTGCCATTGCCTTGAATTTCCTTGAATTTCCTTGCCATTTCCTTTAATTTCTTTGAATTTCCTTGGATTTCCTTGAATTTCCTTGCCTTGCCTTGCCATTTCCTTGAATTTCCTTGAACTTCCTTCCATTTTTTTGAATTTCCTTGAATTTCCTTGCCATTTCCTTAAATTTCCTTGAATTTCCTTGAATTTCCTTGCCATTTCCTTGCCATTTCCTTGAATTTTCTTTACTTGCCTTCCATTTCCTTGAATTTCCCTCAATTTCCTTGCCATTTCTTTGTATTTCCTTGAATTTCCTTGCCATTTCTTTGCCATTTCCTTGAATATCCTTGAATTTCCTTGAATTTCCTTGCCATTTCCTTGAATTTCCTTGAATTTCCTTGAATTTCCTTGAATTTCCTTGCCATTTCCTTGAATTTCCATGAAATTCCTTGAATTTCCTTTAATTTCCTTGCCATTGCCTTGAATTTCCTTGAATTTCCTTGCAATTTCCTTGAATTTCCTTGATATTCCTTGAATTTCCTTGTCATTTCCTTGAATTTCCTTGAATTTTCTTGCCATTTCCTTGCCGTTTCCTTGAATTTCCTTTCCTTGCCTTGCCATTTCCTTGAATTTCGTTGAATTTCCTTGCCATTTCCTTGAATTTCCTTGAATTTCCTTGAATTTCCTTGAATTTCCTTGCCTTGCCTTGCCATTTCCTTCAATTTTCTTGCCATTTCCTTGAATTTCCTTGAATTTCCTTGAATTTCCATGCCATTTCCTTGCCATTTCCTTGAATTTAATTGAATTTTCTTGTATTTCCTTGAATTTCCTTGCTTTGCCTTGCCATTTCCTTGAATTTCCTTGAATTTCCTTGCCATTTCCTTGAATTTCCTTGCCATTTCCTTGAATTTCCTTGAATTTTGTTTAATTTCCTTGCCATTGCCTTGAATTTCCTTGAATTTCCTTGCAATTTCCTTGAATTTCCTTGATTTTCCTTGAATTTCCTTGTCATTTCCTTGAATTTCCTTGAATTTCCTTGCCATTTCCTTGCCATTTCCTTGAATTTCTTTGCCTTGCCTTCCCATTTCCTTGAATTTCCTTGAATTTTCTTGCCATTTCCTTGAATTTCCTTGATTTTCCTTGAATTTCCTTTCCATCGCCTTGAATTTCCTTGAATTTCTTTGCCATTTCCTTGAATTTCCTTGAATTTCCTTGCCATTTCCTTGAATTTCCTTGAATTTCCTTGCCATTTCCTTGAATTTCTTTCAATTTCCTTGCCTTGCCTTGCCATTTCCTTGAATTTCCTTGAACTTCCTTCCATTTTTTTGAATTTCCTTGAATTTCCTTGCCATTTCCTTAAATTTCCTTGAATTTCCTTGAATTTCCTTGCCATTTCCTTGCCATTTCCTTGAATTTTCTTTACTTGCCTTCCATTTCCTTGAATTTCCCTCAATTTCCTTGCCATTTCTTTGTATTTCCTTGAATTTCCTTGCCATTTCTTTGCCATTTCCTTGAATATCCTTGAATTTCCTTGAATTTCCTTGCCATTTCCTTGAATTTCCTTGAATTTCCTTGAATTTCCTTGAATTTCCTTGCCATTTCCTTGAATTTTGTTTAATTTCCTTGCCATTGCCTTGAATTTCCTTGAATTTCCTTGCAATTTCCTTGAATTTCCTTGATATTCCTTGAATTTCCTTGTCATTTTATTGAATTTCCTTGCATTTTCTTGAATTTCCTTGCCGTTTCCTTGAATTTCCTTTCCTTGCCTTGCCATTTCCTTGAATTTCGTTGAATTTCCTTGCCATTTCCTTGAATTTCCTTGAATTTCCTTGAATTTCCTTGAATTTCCTTGCCATTTCCTTCAATTTCCTTGAATTTCCTTGCCATTTCCTTGAATTTCCCTCAATTTCCTTGAATTTCCTTGCCACTTCCTTGAATTTCCTTGAATTTCTTTGAATTTCCTTGCCATTTCCTTCAATTTTCTTGCCATTTCCTTGAATTTCCTTGAATATCCTTGCCATTACCTTGAATTTCCTTGAAATTCCTTGAATTTCCTTGCCATTTCCTTGAATTTCCTTGCCTTACCTTGCCATTTCCTTGAATTTCCTTGAATTTCCTTGCCATTTCCTTGAATTTCCTTGAATTTCCTTAAATTTCCATGCCATTTCCTTGCCATTCCCTTGAATTTAATTGAATTTCCTTGAATTTCCTTGAATTTTTTTGCTTTGCCTTGCCATTTCCTTGAATTTCCATGAATTTCCTTGCCATTTCCTTGAATTTCCTTGAATTTTGTTTAATTTCCTTGCCATTGCCTTGAATTTCCTTGAATTTCCTTGCAATTTCCTTGAATTTCCTTGATTTTCCTTGAATTTCCTTGTCATTTCCTTGAATTTCCTTGAATTTCCTTGCCATTTCCTTGCCATTTCCTTGAATTTCTTTGCCTTGCCTTCCCATTTCCTTGAATTTCCTTGAATTTTCTTGCCATTTCCTTGAATTTCCTTCATTTTCCTTGAATTTCCTTTCCATCGCCTTGAATTTCCTTGAATTTCTTTGCCATTTCCTTGAATTTCCTTGAATTTCCTTGCCATTTCCTTGAATTTCCTTGAATTTCCTTGCCATTTCCTTGAATTTCTTTCAATTTCCTTGACATTTCCTTGAATTTCCTTGAATTTCCTTTAATTTCCTTGCCATTGCCTTGAATTTCCTTGAATTTCCTTGCCATTTCCTTTAATTTCTTTGAATTTTATTGGATTTCCTTGAATTTTCTTACCATTTCCTTGCCATTTCCTTGAATTTTCTTTACTTGCCTTCCATTTCCTTGAATTTCCCTCAATTTCCTTGCCATTTCTTTGTATTTCCTTGAATTTCCTTGCCATTTCTTTGCCATTTCCTTGAATATCCTTGAATTTCCTTGAATTTCCTTGCCATTTCCTTGAATTTCCTTGAATTTCCTTGAATTTCCTTGCCATTTCCTTGAATTTCCTTTAATTTCCTTGCCATTGCCTTGAATTTCCTTGAATTTCCTTGCAATTTCCTTGAATTTCCTTGATATTCCTTGAATTTCCTTGTCATTTTATTGAATTTCCTTGCATTTTCTTGAATTTCCTTGCCGTTTCCTTGAATTTCCTTTCCTTGCCTTGCCATTTCCTTGAATTTCCTTGAATTTCCTTGAATTTCCTTGAATTTCCTTGCCATTTCCTTCAATTTCCTTGAATTTCCTTGCCATTTCCTTGAATTTCCCTCAATTTCCTTGAATTTCCTTGCCAGTTCCTTGAATTTCCTTGAATTTCTTTGAATTTCCTTGCCATTTCCTTCAATTTTCTTGCCATTTCCTTGAATTTCCTTGAATATCCTTGCCATTTCCTTGAATTTCCTTGAAATTCCTTGAATTTCCTTGCCATTTCCTTGAATTTCCTTGCCTTACCTTGCCATTTCCTTGAATTTTGTTTAATTTCCTTGCCATTTCCTTGAATTTCCTTGAATTTCCTTAAATTTCCATGCCATTTCCTTGCCATTCCCTTGAATTTAATTGAATTTCCTTGAATTTCCTTGAATTTTTTTGCTTTGCCTTGCCATTTCCTTGAATTTCCTTGAATTTCCTTGCCATTTCCTTGAATTTCCTTGAATTTCCTTGCCATTTCCTTGAATTTCCTTGAATTTTGTTTAATTTCCTTGCCATTGCCTTGAATTTCCTTGAATTTCCTTGCAATTTCCTTGAATTTCCTTGATTTTCCTTGAATTTCCTTGTCTTTTTTTTGAATTTCCTTGAATTTTCTTGCTTTTTCCTTGCCGTTTCCTTGAATTTCCTTGAATTTCCTTGCCATTTCCTTGAATTTCCTTGAATTTCCTTGCCATTGCCTTGAATTTCCTTGAATATCCTTGCATTTTCTTGAATTTCTTTGAATTTCCTTGTATTTCGTTCCATTTCCTTGAATTTCCTTCAATTTCCTTGCCAGTTCCTTGAATTTCCTTGAATTACCTTGAATTTCCTTGCCTTGCCTTGCCATTTCCCTGAATGTCTTTGAATTTCCTTGCCTTTTACTTGAATTTCCTTGAATTTTCTTGCCATTTCCTTGAATTTCCTTGAATTTCCTTGAATATCCTTGCCATTTCCTTGAACTTCCTTGAACTTCCTTGAATTTCTTTGCCATTTCCTTGAATTTCCTTTCCTTGCCTTGCCTTTCCCTGAATGTCTTTGAATTTCCTTGCCTTTTACTTGAATTTCCTTGAATTTTCTTGCCATTTCCTTGAATTTCTTTGACTTTCCTTTAATTTCCTTGCCATCGACCTGAATTTCCTTGAATTTCTTTGCCATTTTCTTGAATTTCCTTGAATTTCCTTGAATTTCCTTGCCATTCCCTTGAATTTAATTGAATTTTCTTGTATTTCCTTGAATTTCCTTGCTTTGCCTTGCCATTTCCTTGAATTTCCTTGAATTTCCTTGCCATTTCCTTCAATTTCCTTGAATTTCCTTGCCATTTCCTTGAATTTCCTTGAATTTCCTTGCCATTTCCTTGAATTTCCTTGAATTTTGTTTAATTTCCTTGCCATTGCCTTGAATTTCCTTGAATTTCCTTGCAATTTCCTTGAATTTCCTTGATTTTCCTTGAATTTCCTTGTCATTTCCTTGAATTTCCTTGAATTTCCTTGCCATTTCCTTGCCATTTCCTTGAATTTCTTTGCCTTGCCTTCCAATTTCCTTGAATTTCCTTGAATTTTCTTGCCATTTCCTTGAATTTCCTTGAAATTCCTTGCCATTTCCTTGAATTTCCTTGAATTTCCTTGAATTTCCTTGAATTTCCTTGCCTTGCCTTGCCATTTCCTTCAATTTTCTTGCCATTTCCTTGAATTTCCTTGAATTTCCTTGAATTTCCATGCCATTTCCTTGCCATTTCCTTGAATTTAATTGAATTTTCTTGTATTTCCTTGAATTTCCTTGAATTTTCTTGCCATTTCCTTGAATTTCCTTGATTTTCCTTGAATTTCCTTTCCATCGCCTTGAATTTCCTTGAATTTCTTTGCCATTTCCTTGAATTTCCTTGAATTTCCTTGCCATTTCCTTGAATTTCCTTGAATTTCCTTGCCATTTCCTCGAATTTCTTTCAATTTCCTTGCCATTTCCTTGAATTTCCTTGAATTTCCTTTAATTTCCTTGCCATTGCCTTGAATTTCCTTGAATTTCCTTGCCATTTCCTTTAATTTCTTTGAATTTCCTTGGATTTCCTTGAATTTCCTTGCCTTGCCTTGCCATTTCCTTGAATTTCCTTGAACTTCCTTCCATTTTTTTGAATTTCCTTGAATTTCCTTGCCATTTCCTTAAATTTCCTTGAATTTCCTTGAATTTCCTTGCCATTTCCTTGCCATTTCCTTGAATTTTCTTTACTTGCCTTCCATTTCCTTGAATTTCCCTCAATTTCCTTGCCATTTCTTTGTATTTCCTTGAATTTCCTTGCCATTTCTTTGCCATTTCCTTGAATATCCTTGAATTTCCTTGAATTTCCTTGCCATTTCCTTGAATTTCCTTGAATTTCCTTGAATTTCCTTGAATTTCCTTGCCATTTCCTTGAATTTCCATGAAATTCCTTGAATTTCCTTTAATTTCCTTGCCATTGCCTTGAATTTCCTTGAATTTCCTTGCAATTTCCTTGAATTTCCTTGATATTCCTTGAATTTCCTTGTCATTTCCTTGAATTTCCTTGAATTTTCTTGCGATTTCCTTGCCGTTTCCTTGAATTTCCTTTCCTTGCCTTGCCATTTCCTTGAATTTCGTTGAATTTCCTTGCCATTTCCTTGAATTTCCTTGAATTTCCTTGAATTTCCTTGAATTTCCTTGCCTTGCCTTGCCATTTCCTTCAATTTTCTTGCCATTTCCTTGAATTTCCTTGAATTTCCTTGAATTTCCATGCCATTTCCTTGCCATTTCCTTGAATTTAATTGAATTTTCTTGTATTTCCTTGAATTTCCTTGCTTTGCCTTGCCATTTCCTTGAATTTCCTTGAATTTCCTTGCCATTTCCTTGAATTTCCTTGCCATTTCCTTGAATTTCCTTGAATTTTGTTTAATTTCCTTGCCATTGCCTTGAATTTCCTTGAATTTCCTTGCAATTTCCTTGAATTTCCTTGATTTTCCTTGAATTTCCTTGTCATTTCCTTGAATTTCCTTGAATTTCCTTGCCATTTCCTTGCCATTTCCTTGAATTTCTTTGCCTTGCCTTCCCATTTCCTTGAATTTCCTTGAATTTTCTTGCCATTTCCTTGAATTTCCTTGATTTTCCTTGAATTTCCTTTCCATCGCCTTGAATTTCCTTGAATTTCTTTGCCATTTCCTTGAATTTCCTTGAATTTCCTTGCCATTTCCTTGAATTTCCTTGAATTTCCTTGCCATTTCCTTGAATTTCTTTCAATTTCCTTGCCTTGCCTTGCCATTTCCTTGAATTTCCTTGAACTTCCTTCCATTTTTTTGAATTTCCTTGAATTTCCTTGCCATTTCCTTAAATTTCCTTGAATTTCCTTGAATTTCCTTGCCATTTCCTTGCCATTTCCTTGAATTTTCTTTACTTGCCTTCCATTTCCTTGAATTTCCCTCAATTTCCTTGCCATTTCTTTGTATTTCCTTGAATTTCCTTGCCATTTCTTTGCCATTTCCTTGAATATCCTTGAATTTCCTTGAATTTCCTTGCCATTTCCTTGAATTTCCTTGAATTTCCTTGAATTTCCTTGAATTTCCTTGCCATTTCCTTGAATTTCCTTTAATTTCCTTGCCATTGCCTTGAATTTCCTTGAATTTCCTTGCAATTTCCTTGAATTTCCTTGATATTCCTTGAATTTCCTTGTCATTTTATTGAATTTCCTTGCATTTTCTTGAATTTCCTTGCCGTTTCCTTGAATTTCCTTTCCTTGCCTTGCCATTTCCTTGAATTTCGTTGAATTTCCTTGCCATTTCCTTGAATTTCCTTGAATTTCCTTGAATTTCCTTGAATTTCCTTGCCATTTCCTTCAATTTCCTTGAATTTCCTTGCCATTTCCTTGAATTTCCCTCAATTTCCTTGAATTTCCTTGCCACTTCCTTGAATTTCCTTGAATTTCTTTGAATTTCCTTGCCATTTCCTTCAATTTTCTTGCCATTTCCTTGAATTTCCTTGAATATCCTTGCCATTACCTTGAATTTCCTTGAAATTCCTTGAATTTCCTTGCCATTTCCTTGAATTTCCTTGCCTTACCTTGCCATTTCCTTGAATTTCCTTGAATTTCCTTGCCATTTCCTTGAATTTCCTTGAATTTCCTTAAATTTCCATGCCATTTCCTTGCCATTCCCTTGAATTTAATTGAATTTCCTTGAATTTCCTTGAATTTTTTTGCTTTGCCTTGCCATTTCCTTGAATTTCCTTGAATTTCCTTGCCATTTCCTTGAATTTCCTTGAATTTTGTTTAATTTCCTTGCCATTGCCTTGAATTTCCTTGAATTTCCTTGCAATTTCCTTGAATTTCCTTGATTTTCCTTGAATTTCCTTGTCTTTTTTTTGAATTTCCTTGAATTTTCTTGCTTTTTCCTTGCCGTTTCCTTGAATTTCCTTGAATTTCCTTGCCATTTCCTTGAATTTCCTTGAATTTCCTTGCCATTTCCTTGAATTTCCTTGAATATCCTTGCATTTTCTTGAATTTCTTTGAATTTCCTTGTATTTCGTTCCATTTCCTTGAATTTCCTTCAATTTCCTTGCCAGTTCCTTGAATTTCCTTGAATTACCTTGAATTTCCTTGCCTTGCCTTGCCATTTCCCTGAATGTCTTTCAATTTCCTTGCCTTTTACTTGAATTTCCTTGAATTTTCTTGCCATTTCCTTGAATTTCCTTGAATTTCCTTGAATATCCTTGCCATTTCCTTGAACTTCCTTGAACTTCCTTGAATTTCTTTGCCATTTCCTTGAATTTCCTTTCCTTGCCTTGCCTTTCCCTGAATGTCTTTGAATTTCCTTGCCTTTTACTTGAATTTCCTTGAATTTTCTTGCCATTTCCTTGAATTTCTTTGACTTTCCTTTAATTTCCTTGCCATCGACCTGAATTTCCTTGAATTTCTTTGCCATTTTCTTGAATTTCCTTGAATTTCTTTGAATTTCCTTGCCATTCCCTTGAATTTAATTGAATTTTCTTGTATTTCCTTGAATTTCCTTGCTTTGCCTTGCCATTTCCTTGAATTTCCTTGAATTTCCTTGCCATTTCCTTCAATTTCCTTGAATTTCCTTGCCATTTCCTTGAATTTCCTTGAATTTCCTTGCCATTTCCTTGAATTTCCTTGAATTTTGTTTAATTTCCTTGCCATTGCCTTGAATTTCCTTGAATTTCCTTGAAATTTCCTTGAATTTCCTTGATTTTCCTTGAATTTCCTTGTCATTTCCTTGAATTTCCTTGAATTTCCTTGCCATTTCCTTGCCATTTCCTTGAATTTCCTTGAAATTCCTTGCCATTTCCTTGAATTTCCTTGAATTTCCTTGAATTTCCTTGAATTTCCTTGCCTTGCCTTGCCATTTCCTTCAATTTTCTTGCCATTTCCTTGAATTTCCTTGAATTTCCTTGAATTTCCATGCCATTTCCTTGCCATTTCCTTGAATTTAATTGAATTTTCTTGTATTTCCTTGAATTTCCTTGAATTTCCTTGCCATTTCCTTCAATTTCCTTGAATATCCTTGCATTTCCTTGAATTTCTTTGAATTTCCTTGTATTTCGTTCCATTTCCTTGAATTTCCTTGAATTTCCTTGCCAGTTCCTTGAATTTCCTTGAATTACCTTGAATTTCCTTGCCTTGCCGTGCCATTTCCCTGAATGTCTTTGAATTTCCTTGCCTTTTATTTGAATTTCCCTGAATATCCTTGCCATTTCCTTGAACTTCCTTGAACTTCCTTGAATTTCTTTGCCATTTCCTTGAATTTCCTTTCCTTGCCTTGCCTTTCCCTGAATGTCTTTGAATTTCCTTGCCTTTTACTTGAATTTCCTTGAATTTTCTTGCCATTTCCTTGAATTTCTTTGACTTTCCTTTAATTTCCTTGCCATCGACCTGAATTTCCTTGAATTTCTTTGCCATTTTCTTGAATTTCCTTGAATTTCCTTGAATTTCCTTGCCATTTGCTTGAATTTCCTTGAATTTCCTTGAATTTCCTTGCCATTTCCTTGCCATTTCCTTGAATTTCTTTGCCTTGCCTTCCCATTTCCTTGAATTTCCTTGATTTTCCTTGAATTTCCTTTCCATCGCCTTGAATTTCCTTGAATTTCTTTGCCATTTCCTTGAATTTCCTTGAATTTCCTTGCCATTTCCTTGAATTTCCTTGAATTTCCTTGCCATTTCCTCGAATTTCTTTCAATTTCCTTGACATTTCCTTGAATTTCCTTGAATTTCCTTTAATTTCCTTGCCATTGCCTTGAATTTCCTTGAATTTCCTTGCCATTTCCTTGAATTTCTTTGAATTTCCTTGGATTTCCTTGAATTTCCTTGCCTTGCCTTGCCATTTCCTTGAATTTCCTTGAACTTCCTTCCATTTTTTTGAATTTCCTTAAATTTCCTTGCCATTTCCTTAAATTTCCTTGAATTTCCTTCAATTTCCTTGCCATTTCCTTGCCATATCCTTGAATTTTCTTTACTTGCCTTCCATTTCCTTGAATTTCCCTCAATTTCCTTGCCATTTCTTTGTATTTCCTTGAATTTCCTTGCCATTTCTTTGCCATTTCCTTGAATATCCTTGAATTTCCTTGCAATTTCCTTGAATTTCCTTGATATTCCTTGAATTTCCTTGTCATTTCCTTGAATTTCCTTGAATTTTCTTGCCATTTCCTTGCCGTTTCCTTGAATTTCCTTTCCTTGCCTTGCCATTTCCTTGAATTTCGTTGAATTTCCTTGCCATTTCCTTGAATTTCCTTGAATTTCCTTGAATTTCCTTGAATTTCCTTGCCATTTCCTTCAATTTCCTTGAATTTCCTTGCCATTGCCTTGAATTTCCCTCAATTTCCTTGAATTTCCTTGCCAGTTCCTTGAATTTCCTTGAATTTCTTTGAATTTCCTTGCCTTGCCTTGCCATTTCCTTCAATTTTCTTGCCATTTCCTTGAATTTCCTTGAATATCCTTGCCATTTCCTTGAATTTCCTTGAAATTCCTTGAATTTCCTTGCCATTTCCTTGAATTTCCTTGCCTTACCTTGCCATTTCCTTGAATTTCCTTGAATTTCCTTGCCATTTCCTTGAATTACCTTGAATTTCCTTGCCTTGCCTTGCCATTTCCCTGAATGTCTTTGAATTTCCTTGCCTTTTACTTGAATTTCCTTGAATTTTCTTGCCATTTCCTTGAATTTCCTTGAATATCCTTGCCATTTCCTTGAACTTCCTTGAACTTCCTTGAATTTCTTTGCCATTTCCTTGAATTTCCTTTCCTTGCCTTGCCTTTCCCTGAATGTCTTTGAATTTCCTTTCCTTTTACTTGAATTTCCTTGAATTTTCTTGCCATTTCCTTGAATTTCTTTGACTTTCCTTTAATTTCCTTGCCATTGACCTGAATTTCCTTGAATTTCTTTGCCATTTTCTTGAATTTCCTTGAATTTCCTTGAATTTCCTTGCCATTTCCTTGAATTTCCTTGAATTTCCTTGAATTTCCATGCCATTTCCTTGCCGTTTCCTTGAATTTAATTGAATTTTCTTGTATTTCCTTGAATTTCTTTGCCTTGCCTTCCCATTTCCTTGAATTTCCTTGAATTTTCTTGCCATTTCCTTGAATTTCCTTGATTTTCCTTGAATTTCCTTTCCATCGCCTTGAATTTCCTTGAATTTCTTTGCCATTTCCTTGAATTTCCTTGAATTTCCTTGCCATTTCCTCGAATTTTTTTAAATTTCCTTGACATTTCCTTGAATTTCCTTGAATTTCCTTTACTTTCCTTGCCATTGCCTTGAATTTCCTTGAATTTCCTTGCCATTTCCTTTAATTTCTTTGAATTTCCTTGGATTTCCTTGAATTTCCTTGCCTTGCCTTGCCATTTCCTTGAATTTCCTTGAATTTCCTTCCATTTTTTTGAATTTCCTTGAATTTCCTTGCCATTTCCTTAAATTTCCTTGAATTTCCTTGAATTTCCTTGAATTTCCTTGCCATTTCCTTGCCATTTCCTTGAATTTTCTTTACTTGCCTTCCATTTCCTTGAATTTCGCTCAATTTCCTTGCCATTTCTTTGTATTTCCTTGAATTTCCTTGCCATTTCTTTGCCATTTCCTTGAATATCCTTGAATTTCCTTGAATTTCCTTGCCATTTCCTTGAAGTTCCTTGAATTTCCTTGAATTTCCTTGCCATTTCCTTGACATTTCCTTGCCATTTCCTTGAATTTCCTTTAATTTCCTTGAATTTCCTTTAATTTCCTTGCCATTGCCTTGAATTTCCTTGAATTTCCTTGCAATTTCCTTGAATTTCCTTGAAATTCCTTGAATTTCCTTGTCATTTCCTTGAATTTCCTTGAATTTTCTTGCCATTTCCTTGAATTTCCTTGAATATCCTTGCCATTTCCTTGAATTACCTTGAATTTCCTTGCCTTGCCTTGCCATTTCCCTGAATGTCTTTGAATTTCCTTGCCTTTTACTTGAATTTCCTTGAATTTTCTTGCCATTTCCTTGAATTTCCTTGAATTTCCTTGAATATCCTTGCCATTTCCTTGAACTTTCTTGAACTTCCTTGAATTTCTTTGCCATTTCCTTGAATTTACTTTCCTTGCCTTGCCTTTCCCTGAATGTCTTTGAATTTCCTTGCCTTTTACTTGAATTTCCTTGAATTTTCTTGCCATTTCCTTGAATTTTTTGACTTTCCTTTAATTTCCTTGCCATCGACCTGAATTTCCTTGAATTTCTTTGCCATTTTCTTGAATTTCCTTGAATTTCCTTGAATTTCCTTGCCATTTCCTTGCCATTTCCTTGAATTTCTTTGCCTTGCCTTCCCATTTCCTTGAATTTCCTTGAATTTTCTTGCCATTTCCTTGAATTTCCTTGATTTTCCTTGAATTTCCTTTCCATCGCCTTGAATTTCCTTGAATTTCTTGGCCATTTCCTTGAATTTCCTTGAATTTCCTTCCCATTTCCTTGAATTTCCTTGAATTTCCTTGCCATTTCCTCGAATTTCTTTCAATTTCCTTGCCATTTCCTTGAATTTCCTTGAATTTCCTTTAATTTCCTTGCCATTGCCTTGAATTTCCTTGAATTTCCTTGCCATTTCCTTTAATTTCTTTGAATTTCCTTGGATTTCCTTGAATTTCCTTGCCTTGCCTTGCCATTTCCTTGAATTTCCTTGAACTTCCTTCCATTTTTTTGAATTTCCTTGAATTTCCTTGCCATTTCCTTAAATTTCCTTGAATTTCCTTCAATTTCCTTCCATTTCCTTGCCATTTCCTTGAATTTTCTTTACTTGCCTTCCATTTCCTTGAATTTCCCTCAATTTCCTTGCCATTTCTTTGTATTTCCTTGAATTTCCTTGCCATTTCTTTGCCATTTCCTTGAATATCCTTGAATTTCCTTGAATTTCCTTGCCATTTCCTTGAATTTCCTTGAATTTCCTTGAATTTCCTTGAATTTCCTTGCCATTTCCTTGAATTTCCATGAAATTCCTTGAATTTCCTTTAATTTCCTTGCCATTGCCTTGAATTTCCTTGAATTTCCTTGCAATTTCCTTGAATTTCCTTGATATTCCTTGAATTTCCTTGTCATTTCCTTGAATTTCCTTGAATTTTCTTGCCATTTCCTTGCCGTTTCCTTGAATTTCCTTTCCTTGCCTTGCCATTTCCTTGAATTTCGTTGAATTTCCTTGCCATTTCCTTGAATTTCCTTGAATTTCCTTGAATTTCCTTGAATTTCCTTGCCTTGCCTTGCCATTTCCTTCAATTTTCTTGCCATTTCCTTGAATTTCCTTGAATTTCCTTGAATTTCCATGCCATTTCCTTGCCATTTCCTTGAATTTAATTGAATTTTCTTGTATTTCCTTGAATTTCCTTGCTTTGCCTTGCCATTTCCTTGAATTTCCTTGAATTTCCTTGCCATTTCCTTGAATTTCCTTGCCATTTCCTTGAATTTCCTTGAATTTTGTTTAATTTCCTTGCCATTGCCTTGAATTTCCTTGAATTTCCTTGCAATTTCCTTGAATTTCCTTGATTTTCCTTGAATTTCCTTGTCATTTCCTTGAATTTCCTTGAATTTCCTTGCCATTTCCTTGCCATTTCCTTGAATTTCTTTGCCTTGCCTTCCCATTTCCTTGAATTTCCTTGAATTTTCTTGCCATTTCCTTGAATTTCCTTCATTTTCCTTGAATTTCCTTTCCATCGCCTTGAATTTCCTTGAATTTCTTTGCCATTTCCTTGAATTTCCTTGAATTTCCTTGCCATTTCCTTGAATTTCCTTGAATTTCCTTGCCATTTCCTTGAATTTCTTTCAATTTCCTTGACATTTCCTTGAATTTCCTTGAATTTCCTTTAATTTCCTTGCCATTGCCTTGAATTTCCTTGAATTTCCTTGCCATTTCCTTTAATATCTTTGAATTTTATTGGATTTCCTTGAATTTTCTTACCATTTCCTTGCCATTTCCTTGAATTTTCTTTACTTGCCTTCCATTTCCTTGAATTTCCCTCAATTTCCTTGCCATTTCTTTGTATTTCCTTGAATTTCCTTGCCATTTCTTTGCCATTTCCTTGAATATCCTTGAATTTCCTTGAATTTCCTTGCCATTTCCTTGAATTTCCTTGAATTTCCTTGAATTTCCTTGAATTTCCTTGCCATTTCCTTGAATTTCCTTGAATTTCCTTGAATTTCCTTTAATTTCCTTGCCATTGCCTTGAATTTCCTTGAATTTCCTTGCAATTTCCTTGAATTTCCTTGATATTCCTTGAATTTCCTTGTCATTTTATTGAATTTCCTTGCATTTTCTTGAATTTCCTTGCCGTTTCCTTGAATTTCCTTTCCTTGCCTTGCCATTTCCTTGAATTTCGTTGAATTTCCTTGCCATTTCCTTGAATTTCCTTGAATTTCCTTGAATTTCCTTGAATTTCCTTGCCATTTCCTTCAATTTCCTTGAATTTCCTTGCCATTTCCTTGAATTTCCCTCAATTTCCTTGAATTTCCTTGCCAGTTCCTTGAATTTCCTTGAATTTCTTTGAATTTCCTTGCCATTTCCTTCAATTTTCTTGCCATTTCCTTGAATTTCCTTGAATTTCCTTGCCATTTCCTTGAATTTCCTTGCCTTACCTTGCCATTTCCTTGAATTTCCTTGAATTTCCTTGCCATTTCCTTGAATTTCCTTGAATTTCCTTAAATTTCCATGCCATTTCCTTGCCATTCCCTTGAATTTAATTGAATTTCCTTGAATTTCCTTGAATTTTTTTGCTTTGCCTTGCCATTTCCTTGAATTTCCTTGAATTTCCTTGCCATTTCCTTGAATTTCCTTGAATTTCCTTGCCATTTCCTTGAATTTCCTTGAATTTTGTTTAATTTCCTTGCCATTGCCTTGAATTTCCTTGAATTTCCTTGCAATTTCCTTGAATTTCCTTGATTTTCCTTGAATTTCCTTGTCATTTCCTTGAATTTCCTTGAATTTTCTTGCTTTTTCCTTGCCGTTTTTTGAATTTCCTTTCCTTGCCTTGCCATTTCCTTGAATTTCCTTGAATTTCCTTGCCATTTCCTTGAATTTCCTTGAATTTCCTTGCCATTTCCTTCAATTTCCTTGAATATCCTTGCATTTCCTTGAATTTCTTTGAATTTCCTTGTATTTCGTTCCATTTCCTTGAATTTCCTTGAATTTCCTTGAATTTCCTTCAATTTCCTTGAAGTTCCTTGCCAGTTCCTTGAATTTCCTTGAATTTCCTTGAATTTCCTTGCCTTGCCTTGCCATTTCCCTGAATGTCTTTGAATTTCCTTGCCTTTTACTTGAATTTCCCTGAATATCCTTGCCATTTCCTTGAACTTCCTTGAACTTCCTTGAATTTCTTTGCCATTTCCTTGAATTTACTTTCCTTGCCTTGCCATTTCCCTGAATGTCTTTGAATTTCCTTGCCTTTTACTTGAATTTCCTTGAATTTTCTTGCCATTTCCTTGAATTTCTTTGACTTTCCTTTAATTTCCTTGCCATCGACCTGAATTTCCTTGAATTTCTTTGCCATTTTCTTGAATTTCCTTGAATTTCCTTGAATTTCCTTGCCATTTCCTTGAATTTCCTTGAATTTCCTTGAATTTCCTTGCCATTTCCTTGCCATTTCCTTGAATTTCTTTGCCTTGCCTTCCCATTTCCTTGAATTTCCTTGAATTTTCTTGCCATTTCCTTGAATTTCCTTGATTTTCCTTGAAATTCCTTTCCATCGCCTTGAATTTCCTTGAATTTCTTTGCCATTTCCTTGAATTTCCTTGAATTTCCTTGCCATTTCCTCGAATTTCTTTCAATTTCCTTGACATTTCCTTGAATTTCCTTGAATTTCCTTTAATTTCCTTGCCATTGCCTTGAATTTCCTTGAATTTCCTTGCCATTTCCTTTAATTTCTTTGAATTTCCTTGGATTTCCTTGAATTTCCTTGCCTTGCCTTGCCATTTCCTTGAATTTCCTTGAATTTCCTTCCATTTTTTTGAATTTCCTTGAATTTCCTTGCCATTTCCTTAAATTTCCTTGAATTTCCTTGAATTTCCTTGCCATTTCCTTGCCATTTCCTTGAATTTTCTTTACTTGCCTTCCATTTCCTTGAAATTCCCTCAATTTCCTTGCCATTTCTTTGTATTTCCTTGAATTTTCTTGCCATTTCTTTTCCATTTCCTTGAATATCCTTGAATTTCCTCTAATTTCCTTGCCATTTCCTTGAATTTCCTTGAATTTCCTTGAATTTCCTTGAATTTCCTTGAATTTCCTTGCCATTTCCTTGAATTTCCTTGAGTTTCTTTGAATTTCCTTTAATTTCCTTGCCATTGCCTTGAATTTCCTTGAATATCCTTGCAATTTCCTTGAATTTCCTTGAAATTCCTTGAATTTCCTTGCCATGTCCTTGAATTTCCTTGCCTTACCTTGCCATTTCCTTGAATTTCCTTGAATTTTCTTGCCATTGCCTTGAATTTCCTTGAATTTCCTTGCCATTTCCTTTAATTTCTTTGAATTTCCTTGGATTTCCTTGAATTTCTTTGCCTTGCCTTGCCATTTCCTTGAATTTCCTTGAATTTCCTTCCATTTTTTTGAGTTTCCTTGAATTTCCTTGCCATTTCCTTGAATTTCCTTGAATTTTTTTGAATTTCCTTCAATTTCCTTGCCATTTCCTTGCCATTTCCTTGAATTTTCTTTACTTGCCTTCCATTTCCTTGAATTTCGCTCAATTTCCTTGCCATTTCTTTGTATTTCCTTGAATTTCCTTGCCATTTCTTTGCCATTTCCTTGAATATCCTTGAATTTCCTTGAATTTCCTTGCCATTTCCTTGAAGTTCCTTGAATTTCCTTGAATTTCCTTGCCATTTCCTTGCCATTTCCTTGAATTTAATTGAATTTTCTTGTATTTCCTTGAATTTCCTTGCTTTGCCTTGCCATTTCCTTGAATTTCCTTGAATTTCCTTGCCATTTCCTTGAATTTCCTTGAATTTCCTTGCCATTTCCTTGAATTTCCTTGAATTTTGTTTAATTTCCTTGCCATTGCCTTGAATTTCCTTGAATTTCCTTGCAATTTCCTTGAATTTCCTTGATTTTCCTTGAATTTCCTTGTCATTTCCTTGAATTTCCTTGAATTTCCTTGCCATTTCCTTGCCATTTCCTTGAATTTCTTTGCCTTGCCTTCCCATTTCCTTGAATTTCCTTGAATTTTCTTGCCATTTCCTTGAATTTCCTTCATTTTCCTTGAATTTCCTTTCCATCGCCTTGAATTTCCTTGAATTTCTTTGCCATTTCCTTGAATTTCCTTGAATTTCCTTGCCATTTCCTTGAATTTCCTTGAATTTCCTTGCTATTTCCTTGAATTTCTTTCAATTTCCTTGACATTTCCTTGAATTTCCTTGAATTTCCTTTAATTTCCTTGCCATTGCCTTGAATTTCCTTGAATTTCCTTGCCATTTCCTTTAATTTCTTTGAATTTTATTGGATTTCCTTGAATTTTCTTACCATTTCCTTGCCATTTCCTTGAATTTTCTTTACTTGCCTTCCATTTCCTTGAATTTCCCTCAATTTCCTTGCCATTTCTTTGTATTTCCTTGAATTTCCTTGCCATTTCTTTGCCATTTCCTTGAATATCCTTGAATTTCCTTGAATTTCCTTGCCATTTCCTTGAATTTCCTTGAATTTCCTTGAATTTCCTTGAATTTCCTTGCCATTTCCTTGAATTTCCTTGAATTTCCTTGAATTTCCTTTAATTTCCTTGCCATTGCCTTGAATTTCCTTGAATTTCCTTGCAATTTCCTTGAATTTCCTTGATATTCCTTGAATTTCCTTGTCATTTTATTGAATTTCCTTGCATTTTCTTGAATTTCCTTGCCGTTTCCTTGAATTTCCTTTCCTTGCCTTGCCATTTCCTTGAATTTCCCTCAATTTCCTTGCCATTTCTTTGTATTTCCTTGAATTTCCTTGCCATTTCTTTGCCATTTCCTTGAATATCCTTGAATTTCCTTGAATTTCCTTGCCATTTCCTTGCCATTTCCTTGAATTTCCTTGAATTTCCTTGCTTTGCCTTGCCATTTCCTTGAATTTCCTTGAATTTCCTTGCCATTTCCTTGAATTTCCTTGAATTTCCTTGCCATTGCCTTGAATTTCCTTGAATTTCCTTGCAATTTCTTTGAATTTCCTTGATTTTCCTTGAATTTCCTTGTCATTTCCTTGAATTTCCTTGAATTTTCTTGCCATTTCCTTGCCGTTTCCTTGAATTTCCTTTCCTTGCCTTGCCATTTCCTTGAATTTCGTTGAATTTCCTTGCCATTTCCTTGAATTTCCTTGAATTTCCTTGAATTTCCTTGAATTTCCTTGACATTTCCTTCAATTTCCTTGAATTTCCTTGCCATTTCCTTGAATTTCCCTCAATTTCCTTGAATTTCCTTGCCAGTTCCTTGAATTTCCTTGAATTTCTTTGAATTTCCTTGCCATTTCCTTCAATTTTCTTGCCATTTCCTTGAATTTCCTTGAATATCCTTACCATTTCCTTGAATTTCCTTGAAATTCCTTGAATTTCCTTGCCATTTCCTTGAATTTCCTTGCCTTACCTTGCCATTTCCTTGAATTTCCTTGAATTTCCTTGCCATTTCCTTGAATTTCCTTGAATTTCCTTAAATTTCCATGCCATTTCCTTGCCATTCCCTTGAATTTAATTGAATTTCCTTGAATTTCCTTGAATTTTTTTGCTTTGCCTTGCCATTTCCTTGAATTTCCTTGAATTTCCTTGCCATTTCCTTGAATTTCCTTGAATTTCCTTGCCATTTCCTTGAATTTACTTGAATTTTGTTTAATTTCCTTGCCATTGCCTTGAATTTCCTTGAATTTCCTTGCAATTTCCTTGAATTTCCTTGATTTTCCTTGAATTTCCTTGTCATTTCCTTGAATTTCCTTGAATTTTCTTGCTTTTTCCTTGCCGTTTTTTGAATTTCCTTTCCTTGCCTTGCCATTTCCTTGAATTTCCTTGAATTTCCTTGCCATTTCCTTGAATTTCCTTGAATTTCCTTGCCATTTCCTTCAATTTCCTTGAATATTCTTGCATTTCCTTGAATTTCTTTGAATTTCCTTGTATTTCGTTCCATTTCCTTGAATTTCCTTGAATTTCCTTGAATTTCCTTCAATTTCCTTGCCATTTCCTTGAATTTCCTTCAATTTCCTTGAAGTTCCTTGCCAGTTCCTTGAATTTCCTTGAATTTCCTTGAATTTCCTTGCCTTGCCTTGCCATTTCCCTGAATGTCTTTGAATTTCCTTGCCTTTTACTTGAATTTCCCTGAATATCCTTGCCATTTCCTTGAACTTCCTTGAACTTCCTTGAATTTCTTTGCCATTCCCTTGAATTTCCTTGCCTTGCCTTGCCATTTCCCTGAATGTCTTTGAATTTCCTTGCCTTTTACTTGAATTTCCTTGAATTTTCTTGCCATTTCCTTGAATTTCTTTGACTTTCCTTTAATTTCCTTGCCATCGACCTGAATTTCCTTGAATTTCTTTGCCATTTTCTTGAATTTCCTTGAATTTCCTTGAATTTCCTTGCCATTTCCTTGAATTTCCTTGAATTTCCTTGCCATTTCCTTGCCATTTCCTTGAATTTCTTTGCCTTGCCTTCCCATTTCCTTGAATTTCCTTGAATTTTCTTGCCATTTCCTTGAATTTCCTTGATTTTCCTTGAATTTCCTTTCCATCGCCTTGAATTTCCTTGAATTTCTTTGCCATTTCCTTAAATTTCCTTGAATTTCCTTGCCATTTCCTCGAATTTCTTTCAATTTCCTTGACATTTCCTTGAATTTCCTTGAATTTCCTTTAATTTCCTTGCCATTGCCTTGAATTTCCTTGAATTTCCTTGCCATTTCCTTTAATTTCTTTGAATTTCCTTGGATTTCCTTGAATTTCCTTGCCTTGCCTTGCCATTTCCTTGAATTTCCTTGAACTTCCTTCCATTTTTTTGAATTTCCTTGAATTTCCTTGCCATTTCCTTGAATTTCCTTGAATTTCCTTGAATTTCCTTGCCATTTCCTTGCCATTTCCTTGAATTTTCTTTACTTGCCTTCCATTTCCTTGAAATTCCCTCAATTTCCTTGCCATTTCTTTGTATTTCCTTGAATTTTCTTGCCATTTCTTTGCCATTTCCTTGAATATCCTTGAATTTCCTCTAATTTCCTTGCCATTCCCTTGAATTTCCTTGAATTTCCTTGAATTTCCTTGAATTTCCTTGCCATTTCCTTGAATTTCCTTGAGTTTCTTTGAATTTCCTTTAATTTCCTTGCCATTGCCTTGAATTTCCTTGAATATCCTTGCAATTTCCTTGAATTTCCTTGAAATTCCTTGAATTTCCTTGCCATGTCCTTGAATTTCCTTGCCTTACCTTGCCATTTCCTTGAATTTCCTTGAATTTTCTTGCCATTGCCTTGAATTTCCTTGAATTTCCTTGCCATTTCCTTTAATTTCTTTGAATTTCCTTGGATTTCCTTGAATTTCTTTGCCTTGCCTTGCCATTTCCTTGAATTTCCTTGAATTTCCTTCCATTTTTTTGAATTTCCTTGAATTTCCTTGCCATTTCCTTGGATTTCCTTGAATTTTTTTGAATTTTCTTCAATTTCCTTGCCATTTCCTTGCCATTTCCTTGAATTTTCTTTACTTGCCTTCCATTTCCTTGAATTTCACTCAATTTCCTTGCCATTTCTTTGTATTTCCTTGAATTTCCTTGCCATTTCTTTGCCATTTCCTTGAATATCCTTGAATTTCCTTGAATTTCCTTGCCATTTCCTTGAAGTTCCTTGAATTTCCTTGAATTTCCTTGCCATTTCCTTGCCATTTCCTTGAATTTCCTTTAATTTCTTTGAATTTCCTTTAATTTCCTTGCCATTGCCTTGAATTTCCTTGAATTTCCTTGCCATTTCCTTGAATTTCCTTGCCTTACCTTGCCATTTCCTTGAATTTCCTTGAATTTCCTTGCCATTTCCTTGAATTTCCTTGAATTTCCTTAAATTTCCATGCCATTTCCTTGCCATTCCCTTGAATTTAATTGAATTTCCTTGAATTTCCTTGAATTTTTTTGCTTTGCCTTGCCATTTCCTTGAATTTCCTTGAATTTCCTTGCCATTTCCTTGAATTTCCTTGAATTTCCTTGCCATTTCCTTGAATTTCCTTGAATTTTGTTTAATTTCCTTGCCATTGCCTTGAATTTCCTTGAATTTCCTTGCAATTTCCTTGAATTTCCTTGATTTTCCTTGAATTTCCTTGTCATTTCCTTGAATTTCCTTGAATTTTCTTGCTTTTTCCTTGCCGTTTTTTGAATTTCCTTTCCTTGCCTTGCCATTTCCTTGAATTTCCTTGAATTTCCTTGCCATTTCCTTGAATTTCCTTGAATTTCCTTGCCATTTCCTTCAATTTCCTTGAATATTCTTGCATTTCCTTGAATTTCTTTGAATTTCCTTGTATTTCGTTCCATTTCCTTGAATTTCCTTGAATTTCCTTGAATTTCCTTCAATTTCCTTGCCATTTCCTTGAATTTCCTTCAATTTCCTTGAAGTTCCTTGCCAGTTCCTTGAATTTCCTTGAATTTCCTTGAATTTCCTTGCCTTGCCTTGCCATTTCCCTGAATGTCTTTGAATTTCCTTGCCTTTTACTTGAATTTCCCTGAATATCCTTGCCATTTCCTTGAACTTCCTTGAACTTCCTTGAATTTCTTTGCCATTTCCTTGAATTTCCTTTCCTTGCCTTGCCATTTCCCTGAATGTCTTTGAATTTCCTTGCCTTTTACTTGAATTTCCTTGAATTTTCTTGCCATTTCCTTGAATTTCTTTGACTTTCCTTTAATTTCCTTGCCATCGAGCTGAATTTCCTTGAATTTCTTTGCCATTTTCTTGAATTTCCTTGAATTTCCTTGAATTTCCTTGCCATTTCCTTGAATTTCCTTGAATTTCCTTGAATTTCCTTGCCATTTCCTTGCCATTTCCTTGAATTTCTTTGCCTTGCCTTCCCATTTCCTTGAATTTCCTTGAATTTTCTTGCCATTTCCTTGAATTTCCTTGATTTTCCTTGAATTTCCTTTCCATCGCCTTGAATTTCCTTGAATTTCTTTGCCATTTCCTTGAATTTCCTTGAATTTCCTTGCCATTTCCTCGAATTTCTTTCAATTTCCTTGACATTTCCTTGAATTTCCTTGAATTTCCTTTAATTTCCTTGCCATTGCCTTGAATTTCCTTGAATTTCCTTGCCATTTCCTTTAATTTCTTTGAATTTCCTTGGATTTCCTTGAATTTCCTTGCCTTGCCTTGCCATTTCCTTGAATTTCCTTGAATTTCCTTCCATTTTTTTGAATTTCCTTGAATTTCCTTGCCATTTCCTTGAATTTCCTTGAATTTCCTTGAATTTCCTTGCCATTTCCTTGCCATTTCCTTGAATTTTCTTTACTTGCCTTCCATTTCCTTGAAATTCCCTCAATTTCCTTGCCATTTCTTTGTATTTCCTTGAATTTTCTTGCCATTTCTTTGCCATTTCCTTGAATATCCTTGAATTTCCTCTAATTTCCTTGCCATTCCCTTGAATTTCCTTGAATTTCCTTGAATTTCCTTGAATTTCCTTGCCATTTCCTTGAATTTCCCTGAGTTTCTTTGAATTTCCTTTAATTTCCTTGCCATTGCCTTGAATTTCCTTGAATATCCTTGCAATTTTTTTGAATTTCCTTGAAATTCCTTGAATTTCCTTGCCATGTCCTTGAATTTCCTTGCCTTACCTTGCCATTTCCTTGAATTTCCTTGAATTTTCTTGCCATTGCCTTGAATTTCCTTGAATTTCCTTGCCATTTCCTTTAATTTCTTTGAATTTCCTTGGATTTCCTTGAATTTCTTTGCCTTGCCTTGCCATTTCCTTGAATTTCCTTGAATTTCCTTCCATTTTTTTGAATTTCCTTGAATTTCCTTGCCATTTCCTTGAATTTCCTTGAATTTTTTTGAATTTCCTTCAATTTCCTTGCCATTTCCTTGCCATTTCCTTGAATTTTCTTTACTTGCCTTCCATTTCCTTGAATTTCGCTCAATTTCCTTGCCATTTCTTTGTATTTCCTTGAATTTCCTTGCCATTTCTTTGCCATTTCCTTGAAGTTCCTTGAATTTCCTTGAATTTCCTTGCCATTTCCTTGCCATTTCCTTGAATTTCCTTTAATTTCTTTGAATTTCCTTTAATTTCCTTGCCATTGCCTTGAATTTCCTTGAATTTCCTTGCAATTTCCTTGAATTTCCTTGAAATTCCTTGAATTTCCTTGCCATTTCCTTGAATTTCCTTGAATTTTCTTGCCATTTCCTTGAATTTCCTTGAATATCCTTGCCATTTACTTGAATTACCTTGAATTTCCTTGCCTTGCCTTGCCATTTCCCTGAATGTCTTTGAATTTCCTTGCCTTTTACTTGAATTTCCTTGAATTTTCTTGCCATTTCCTTGAATTTCCTTGAATTTCCTTGAATATCCTTGCCATTTCCTTGAACTTTCTTGAACTTCCTTGAATTTCTTTGCCATTTCCTTGAATTTCCTTTCCTTGCCTTGCCTTTCCCTGAATGTCTTTGAATTTCCTTGCCTTTTACTTGAATTTCCTTGAATTTTCTTGCCATTTCCTTGAATTTCTTTGACTTTCCTTTAATTTCCTTGCCATCGAGCTGAATTTCCTTGAATTTCTTTGCCATTTTCTTGAATTGCCTTGAATTTCTTTGAATTTCCTTGCCATTTCCTTTAATTTCTTTGAATTTTATTGGATTTCCTTGAATTTTCTTACCATTTCCTTGCCATTTCCTTGAATTTTCTTTACTTGCCTTCCATTTCCTTGAATTTCCCTCAATTTCCTTGCCATTTCTTTGTATTTCCTTGAATTTCCTTGCCATTTCTTTGCCATTTCCTTGAATATCCTTGAATTTCCTTGAATTTCCTTGCCATTTCCTTGAATTTCCTTGAATTTCCTTGAATTTCCTTGAATTTCCTTGCCATTTCCTTGAATTTCCTTGAATTTCCTTGAATTTCCTTTAATTTCCTTGCCATTGCCTTGAATTTCCTTGAATTTCCTTGCAATTTCCTTGAATTTCCTTGATATTCCTTGAATTTCCTTGTCATTTTATTGAATTTCCTTGCATTTTCTTGAATTTCCTTGCCGTTTCCTTGAATTTCCTTTCCTTGCCTTGCCATTTCCTTGAATTTCGTTGAATTTCCTTGCCATTTCCTTGAATTTCCTTGAATTTCCTTGAATTTCCTTGAATTTCCTTGCCATTTCCTTCAATTTCCTTGAATTTCCTTGCCATTTCCTTGAATTTCCCTCAATTTCCTTGAATTTCCTTGCCAGTTCCTTGAATTTCCTTGAATTTCTTTGAATTTCCTTGCCATTTCCTTCAATTTTCTTGCCATTTCCTTGAATTTCCTTGAATTTCCTTGCCATTTCCTTGAATTTCCTTTCCTTACCTTGCCATTTCCTTGAATTTCCTTGAATTTCCTTGCCATTTCCTTGAATTTCCTTGAATTTCCTTAAATTTCCATGCCATTTCCTTGCCATTCCCTTGAATTTAATTGAATTTCCTTGAATTTCCTTGAATTTTTTTGCTTTGCCTTGCCATTTCCTTGAATTTCCTTGAATTTCCTTGCCATTTCCTTGAATTTCCTTGAATTTCCTTGCCATTTCCTTGAATTTCCTTGAATTTTGTTTAATTTCCTTGCCATTGCCTTGAATTTCCTTGAATTTCCTTGCAATTTCCTTGAATTTCCTTGATTTTCCTTGAATTTCCTTGTCATTTCCTTGAATTTCCTTGAATTTTCTTGCTTTTTCCTTGCCGTTTTTTGAATTTCCTTTCCTTGCCTTGCCATTTCCTTGAATTTCCTTGAATTTCCTTGCCATTTCCTTGAATTTCCTTGAATTTCCTTGCCATTTCCTTCAATTTCCTTGAATATCCTTGCATTTCCTTGAATTTCTTTGAATTTCCTTGTATTTCGTTCCATTTCCTTGAATTTCCTTGAATTTCCTTGAATTTCCTTCAATTTCCTTGCCATTTCCTTGAATTTCCTTCAATTTCCTTGAAGTTCCTTGCCAGTTCCTTGAATTTCCTTGAATTTCCTTGAATTTCCTTGCCTTGCCTTGCCATTTCCCTGAATGTCTTTGAATTTCCTTGCCTTTTACTTGAATTTCCCTGAATATCCTTGCCATTTCCTTGAACTTCCTTGAACTTCCTTGAATTTCTTTGCCATTTCCTTGAATTTACTTTCCTTGCCTTGCCATTTCCCTGAATGTCTTTGAATTTCCTTGCCTTTTACTTGAATTTCCTTGAATTTTCTTGCCATTTCCTTGAATTTCTTTGACTTTCCTTTAATTTCCTTGCCATCGAGCTGAATTTCCTTGAATTTCTTTGCCATTTTCTTTGCCATTTTCTTGAATTTCCTTGAATTTCCTTGATTTTCCTTGAATTTCCTTGAATTTCCTTGAATTTCCTTGCCATTTCCTTGCCATTTCCTTGAATTTCTTTGCCTTGCCTTCCCATTTCCTTGAATTTCCTTGAATTTTCTTGCCATTTCCTTGAATTTCCTTGATTTTCCTTGAATTTCCTTTCCATCGCCTTGAATTTCCTTGAATTTCTTTGCCATTTCCTTGAATTTCCTTGAATTTCCTTGCCATTTCCTCGAATTTCTTTCAATTTCCTTGCCATTTCCTTGAATTTCCTTGAATTTCCTTTAATTTCCTTGCCATTGCCTTGAATTTCCTTGAATTTCCTTGCCATTTCCTTTAATTTCTTTGAATTTCCTTGGATTTCCTTGAATTTCCTTGCCTTGCCTTGCCATTTCCTTGAATTTCCTTGAATTTCCTTCCATTTTTTTGAATTTCCTTGAATTTCCTTGCCATTTCCTTAAATTTCCTTGAATTTCCTTGAATTTCCTTGCCATTTCCTTGCCATTTCCTTGAATTTTCTTTACTTGCCTTCCATTTCCTTGAAATTCCCTCAATTTCCTTGCCATTTCCTTGAATTTCCTTGAATTTTCTTGCCATTTCCTTGAATTTCCTTGAATATCCTTGCCATTTCCTTGAATTACCTTGAATTTCCTTGCCTTGCCTTGCCATTTCCCTGAATGTCTTTGAATTTCCTTGCCTTTTACTTGAATTTCCTTGAATTTTCTTGCCATTTCCTTGAATTTCCTTGAATTTCCTTGAATATCCTTGCCATTTCCTTGAACTTTCTTGAACTTCCTTGAATTTCTTTGCCATTTCCTTGAATTTCCTTTCCTTGCCTTGCCTTTCCCTGAATGTCTTTGAATTTCCTTGCCTTTTACTTGAATTTCCTTGAATTTTCTTGCCATTTCCTTGAATTTCTTTGACTTTCCTTTAATTTCCTTGCCATCGAGCTGAATTTCCTTGAATTTCTTTGCCATTTTCTTGAATTGCCTTGAATTTCCTTGAATTTCCTTGCCATTTCCTTTAATTTCTTTGAATTTTATTGGATTTCCTTGAATTTTCTTACCATTTCCTTGCCATTTCCTTGAATTTTCTTTACTTGCCTTCCATTTCCTTGAATTTCCCTCAATTTCCTTGCCATTTCTTTGTATTTCCTTGAATTTCCTTGCCATTTCTTTGCCATTTCCTTGAATATCCTTGAATTTCCTTGAATTTCCTTGCCATTTCCTTGAATTTCCTTGAATTTCCTTGAATTTCCTTTAATTTCCTTGCCATTGCCTTGAATTTCCTTGAATTTCCTTGCAATTTCCTTGAATTTCCTTGATATTCCTTGAATTTCCTTGTCATTTTATTGAATTTCCTTGCATTTTCTTGAATTTCCTTGCCGTTTCCTTGAATTTCCTTTCCTTGCCTTGCCATTTCCTTGAATTTCGTTGAATTTCCTTGCCATTTCCTTGAATTTCCTTGAATTTCCTTGAATTTCCTTGAATTTCCTTGCCATTTCCTTCAATTTCCTTGAATTTCCTTGCCATTTCCTTGAATTTCCCTCAATTTCCTTGAATTTCCTTGCCAGTTCCTTGAATTTCCTTGAATTTCTTTGAATTTCCTTGCCATTTCCTTCAATTTTCTTGCCATTTCCTTGAATTTCCTTGAATTTCCTTGCCATTTCCTTGAATTTCCTTGCCTTACCTTGCCATTTCCTTGAATTTCCTTGAATTTCCTTGCCATTTCCTTGAATTTCCTTGAATTTCCTTAAATTTCCATGCCATTTCCTTGCCATTCCCTTGAATTTAATTGAATTTCCTTGAATTTCCTTGAATTTTTTTGCTTTGCCTTGCCATTTCCTTGAATTTCCTTGCCATTTCCTTGCCATTTCCTTGAATTTCTTTGCCTTGCCTTCCCATTTCCTTGAATTTCCTTGAATTTTCTTGCCATTTCCTTGAATTTCCTTGATTTTCCTTGAATTTCCTTTCCATCGCCTTGAATTTCCTTGAATTTCTTTGCCATTTCCTTGAATTTCCTTGAATTTCCTTGCCATTTCCTCGAATTTCTTTCAATTTCCTTGCCATTTCCTTGAATTTCCTTGAATTTCCTTTAATTTCCTTGCCATTGCCTTGAATTTCCTTGAATTTCCTTGCCATTTCCTTTAATTTCTTTGAATTTCCTTGGATTTCCTTGAATTTCCTTGCCTTGCCTTGCCATTTCCTTGAATTTCCTTGAATTTCCTTCCATTTTTTTGAATTTCCTTGAATTTCCTTGCCATTTCCTTAAATTTCCTTGAATTTCCTTGAATTTCCTTGCCATTTCCTTGCCATTTCCTTGAATTTTCTTTACTTGCCTTCCATTTCCTTGAAATTCCCTCAATTTCCTTGCCATTTCCTTGAATTTCCTTGAATTTTCTTGCCATTTCCTTGAATTTCCTTGAATATCCTTGCCATTTCCTTGAATTACCTTGAATTTCCTTGCCTTGCCTTGCCATTTCCCTGAATGTCTTTGAATTTCCTTGCCTTTTACTTGAATTTCCTTGAATTTTCTTGCCATTTCCTTGAATTTCCTTGAATTTCCTTGAATATCCTTGCCATTTCCTTGAACTTTCTTGAACTTCCTTGAATTTCTTTGCCATTTCCTTGAATTTCCTTTCCTTGCCTTGCCTTTCCCTGAATGTCTTTGAATTTCCTTGCCTTTTACTTGAATTTCCTTGAATTTTCTTGCCATTTCCTTGAATTTCTTTGACTTTCCTTTAATTTCCTTGCCATCGAGCTGAATTTCCTTGAATTTCTTTGCCATTTTCTTGAATTGCCTTGAATTTCCTTGAATTTCCTTGCCATTTCCTTTAATTTCTTTGAATTTTATTGGATTTCCTTGAATTTTCTTACCATTTCCTTGCCATTTCCTTGAATTTTCTTTACTTGCCTTCCATTTCCTTGAATTTCCCTCAATTTCCTTGCCATTTCTTTGTATTTCCTTGAATTTCCTTGCCATTTCTTTGCCATTTCCTTGAATATCCTTGAATTTCCTTGAATTTCCTTGCCATTTCCTTGAATTTCCTTGAATTTCCTTGAATTTCCTTTAATTTCCTTGCCATTGCCTTGAATTTCCTTGAATTTCCTTGCAATTTCCTTGAATTTCCTTGATATTCCTTGAATTTCCTTGTCATTTTATTGAATTTCCTTGCATTTTCTTGAATTTCCTTGCCGTTTCCTTGAATTTCCTTTCCTTGCCTTGCCATTTCCTTGAATTTCGTTGAATTTCCTTGCCATTTCCTTGAATTTCCTTGAATTTCCTTGAATTTCCTTGAATTTCCTTGCCATTTCCTTCAATTTCCTTGAATTTCCTTGCCATTTCCTTGAATTTCCCTCAATTTCCTTGAATTTCCTTGCCAGTTCCTTGAATTTCCTTGAATTTCTTTGAATTTCCTTGCCATTTCCTTCAATTTTCTTGCCATTTCCTTGAATTTCCTTGAATTTCCTTGCCATTTCCTTGAATTTCCTTGCCTTACCTTGCCATTTCCTTGAATTTCCTTGAATTTCCTTGCCATTTCCTTGAATTTCCTTGAATTTCCTTAAATTTCCATGCCATTTCCTTGCCATTCCCTTGAATTTAATTGAATTTCCTTGAATTTCCTTGAATTTTTTTGCTTTGCCTTGCCATTTCCTTGAATTTCCTTGAATTTCCTTGCCATTTCCTTGAATTTCCTTGAATTTCCTTGCCATTTCCTTGAATTTCCTTGAATTTTGTTTAATTTCCTTGCCATTGCCTTGAATTTCCTTGAATTTCCTTGCAATTTCCTTGAATTTCCTTGATTTTCCTTGAATTTCCTTGTCATTTCCTTGAATTTCCTTGAATTTTCTTGCTTTTTCCTTGCCGTTTTTTGAATTTCCTTTCCTTGCCTTGCCATTTCCTTGAATTTCCTTGAATTTCCTTGCCATTTCCTTGAATTTCCTTGAATTTCCTTGCCATTTCCTTCAATTTCCTTGAATATCCTTGCATTTCCTTGAATTTCTTTGAATTTCCTTGTATTTCGTTCCATTTCCTTGAATTTCCTTGAATTTCCTTGAATTTCCTTCAATTTCCTTGCCATTTCCTTGAATTTCCTTCAATTTCCTTGAAGTTCCTTGCCAGTTCCTTGAATTTCCTTGAATTTCCTTGAATTTCCTTGCCTTGCCTTGCCATTTCCCTGAATGTCTTTGAATTTCCTTGCCTTTTACTTGAATTTCCCTGAATATCCTTGCCATTTCCTTGAACTTCCTTGAACTTCCTTGAATTTCTTTGCCATTTCCTTGAATTTACTTTCCTTGCCTTGCCATTTCCCTGAATGTCTTTGAATTTCCTTGCCTTTTACTTGAATTTCCTTGAATTTTCTTGCCATTTCCTTGAATTTCTTTGACTTTCCTTTAATTTCCTTGCCATCGAGCTGAATTTCCTTGAATTTCTTTGCCATTTTCTTTGCCATTTTCTTGAATTTCCTTGAATTTCCTTGCCATTTCCTTGAATTTCCTTGAATTTCCTTGAATTTCCTTGCCATTTCCTTGCCATTTCCTTGAATTTCTTTGCCTTGCCTTCCCATTTCCTTGAATTTCCTTGAATTTTCTTGCCATTTCCTTGAATTTCCTTGATTTTCCTTGAATTTCCTTTCCATCGCCTTGAATTTCCTTGAATTTCTTTGCCATTTCCTTGAATTTCCTTGAATTTCCTTGCCATTTCCTCGAATTTCTTTCAATTTCCTTGCCATTTCCTTGAATTTCCTTGAATTTCCTTTAATTTCCTTGCCATTGCCTTGAATTTCCTTGAATTTCCTTGCCATTTCCTTTAATTTCTTTGAATTTCCTTGGATTTCCTTGAATTTCCTTGCCTTGCCTTGCCATTTCCTTGAATTTCCTTGAATTTCCTTCCATTTTTTTGAATTTCCTTGAATTTCCTTGCCATTTCCTTAAATTTCCTTGAATTTCCTTGAATTTCCTTGCCATTTCCTTGCCATTTCCTTGAATTTTCTTTACTTGCCTTCCATTTCCTTGAAATTCCCTCAATTTCCTTGCCATTTCCTTGAATTTCCTTGAATTTTCTTGCCATTTCCTTGAATTTCCTTGAATATCCTTGCCATTTCCTTGAATTACCTTGAATTTCCTTGCCTTGCCTTGCCATTTCCCTGAATGTCTTTGAATTTCCTTGCCTTTTACTTGAATTTCCTTGAATTTTCTTGCCATTTCCTTGAATTTCCTTGAATTTCCTTGAATATCCTTGCCATTTCCTTGAACTTTCTTGAACTTCCTTGAATTTCTTTGCCATTTCCTTGAATTTCCTTTCCTTGCCTTGCCTTTCCCTGAATGTCTTTGAATTTCCTTGCCTTTTACTTGAATTTCCTTGAATTTTCTTGCCATTTCCTTGAATTTCTTTGACTTTCCTTTAATTTCCTTGCCATCGAGCTGAATTTCCTTGAATTTCTTTGCCATTTTCTTGAATTGCCTTGAATTTCCTTGAATTTCCTTGCCATTTCCTTTAATTTCTTTGAATTTTATTGGATTTCCTTGAATTTTCTTACCATTTCCTTGCCATTTCCTTGAATTTTCTTTACTTGCCTTCCATTTCCTTGAATTTCCCTCAATTTCCTTGCCATTTCTTTGTATTTCCTTGAATTTCCTTGCCATTTCTTTGCCATTTCCTTGAATATCCTTGAATTTCCTTGAATTTCCTTGCCATTTCCTTGAATTTCCTTGAATTTCCTTGAATTTCCTTGAATTTCCTTGCCATTTCCTTGAATTTCCTTGAATTTCCTTGAATTTCCTTTAATTTCCTTGCCATTGCCTTGAATTTCCTTGAATTTCCTTGCAATTTCCTTGAATTTCCTTGATATTTCTTGAATTTCCTTGTCATTTTATTGAATTTCCTTGCATTTTCTTGAATTTCCTTGCCGTTTCCTTGAATTTCCTTTCCTTGCCTTGCCATTTCCTTGAATTTCGTTGAATTTCCTTGCCATTTCCTTGAATTTCCTTGAATTTCCTTGAATTTCCTTGAATTTCCTTGCCATTTCCTTCAATTTCCTTGAATTTCCTTGCCATTTCCTTGAATTTCCCTCAATTTCCTTGAATTTCCTTGCCAGTTCCTTGAATTTCCTTGAATTTCTTTGAATTTCCTTGCCATTTCCTTCAATTTTCTTGCCATTTCCTTGAATTTCCTTGAATTTCCTTGCCATTTCCTTGAATTTCCTTGCCTTACCTTGCCATTTCCTTGAATTTCCTTGAATTTCCTTGCCATTTCCTTGAATTTCCTTGAATTTCCTTAAATTTCCATGCCATTTCCTTGCCATTCCCTTGAATTTAATTGAATTTCCTTGAATTTCCTTGAATTTTTTTGCTTTGCCTTGCCATTTCCTTGAATTTCCTTGAATTTCCTTGCCATTTCCTTGAATTTCCTTGAATTTCCTTGCCATTTCCTTGAATTTCCTTGAATTTTGTTTAATTTCCTTGCCATTGCCTTGAATTTCCTTGAATTTCCTTGCAATTTCCTTGAATTTCCTTGATTTTCCTTGAATTTCCTTGTCATTTCCTTGAATTTCCTTGAATTTTCTTGCTTTTTCCTTGCCGTTTTTTGAATTTCCTTTCCTTGCCTTGCCATTTCCTTGAATTTCCTTGAATTTCCTTGCCATTTCCTTGAATTTCCTTGAATTTCCTTGCCATTTCCTTCAATTTCCTTGAATATCCTTGCATTTCCTTGAATTTCTTTGAATTTCCTTGTATTTCGTTCCATTTCCTTGAATTTCCTTGAATTTCCTTGAATTTCCTTCAATTTCCTTGCCATTTCCTTGAATTTCCTTCAATTTCCTTGAAGTTCCTTGCCAGTTCCTTGAATTTCCTTGAATTTCCTTGAATTTCCTTGCCTTGCCTTGCCATTTCCCTGAATGTTATTGAATTTCCTTGCCTTTTACTTGAATTTCCCTGAATATCCTTGCCATTTCCTTGAACTTCCTTGAACTTCCTTGAATTTCTTTGCCATTTCCTTGAATTTACTTTCCTTGCCTTGCCATTTCCCTGAATGTCTTTGAATTTCCTTGCCTTTTACTTGAATTTCCTTGAATTTTCTTGCCATTTCCTTGAATTTCTTTGACTTTCCTTTAATTTCCTTGCCATCGAGCTGAATTTCCTTGAATTTCTTTGCCATTTTCTTGAATTTCCTTGAATTTCCTTGAATTTCCTTGCCATTTCCTTGAATTTCCTTGAATTTCCTTGAATTTCCTTGCCATTTCCTTGCCATTTCCTTGAATTTCTTTGCCTTGCCTTCCCATTTCCTTGAATTTCCTTGAATTTTCTTGCCATTTCCTTGAATTTCCTTGATTTTCCTTGAATTTCCTTTCCATCGCCTTGAATTTCCTTGAATTTCTTTGCCATTTCCTTGAATTTCCTTGAATTTCCTTGCCATTTCCTCGAATTTCTTTCAATTTCCTTGACATTTCCTTGAATTTCCTTGAATTTCCTTTAATTTCCTTGCCATTGCCTTGAATTTCCTTGAATTTCCTTGCCATTTCCTTTAATTTCTTTGAATTTCCTTGGATTTCCTTGAATTTCCTTGCCTTGCCTTGCCATTTCCTTGAATTTCCTTGAATTTCCTTCCATTTTTTTGAATTTCCTTGAATTTCCTTGCCATTTCCTTGCCATTTCCTTGAATTTTCTTTACTTGCCTTCCATTTCCTTGAAATTCCCTCAATTTCCTTGCCATTTCTTTGTATTTCCTTGAATTTTCTTGCCATTTCTTTGCCATTTCCTTGAATATCCTTGAATTTCCTCTAATTTCCTTGCCATTTCCTTGAATTTCCTTGAATTTCCTTGAATTTCCTTGAATTTCCTTGCCATTTCCTTGAATTTCCTTGAGTTTCTTTGAATTTCCTTTAATTTCCTTGCCATTGCCTTGAATTTCCTTGAATATCCTTGCAATTTCCTTGAATTTCCTTGAAATTCCTTGAATTTCCTTGCCATGTCCTTGAATTTCCGTGCCTTACCTTGCCATTTCCTTGAATTTCCTTGAATTTTCTTGCCATTGCCTTGAATTTCCTTGAATTTCCTTGCCATTTCCTTTAATTTCTTTGAATTTCCTTGGATTTCCTTGAATTTCTTTGCCTTGCCTTGCCATTTCCTTGAATTTCCTTGAATTTCCTTCCATTTTTTTGAATTTCCTTGAATTTCCTTGTCATTTTATTGAATTTCCTTGCATTTTCTTGAATTTCCTTGCCGTTTCCTTGAATTTCCTTTCCTTGCCTTGCCATTTCCTTGAATTTCGTTGAATTTCCTTGCCATTTCCTTGAATTTCCTTGAATTTCCTTGAATTTCCTTGAATTTCCTTGCCATTTCTTTGCCATTTCCTTGAATATCCTTGAATTTCCTTGAATTTCCTTGCCATTTCCTTGCCATTTCCTTGAATTTCCTTGAATTTCCTTGCTTTGCCTTGCCATTTCCTTGAATTTCCTTGAATTTCCTTGCCATTTCCTTGAATTTCCTTGAATTTCCTTGCCATTGCCTTGAATTTCCTTGAATTTCCTTGCAATTTCTTTGAATTTCCTTGATTTTCCTTGAATTTCCTTGTCATTTCCTTGAATTTCCTTGAATTTTCTTGCCATTTCCTTGCCATTTCCTTGAATTTCCTTTCCTTGCCTTGCCATTTCCTTGAATTTCGTTGAATTTCCTTGCCATTTCCTTGAATTTCCTTGAATTTCCTTGAATTTCCTTGAATTTCCTTGCCATTTCCTTGAATTTCCCTCAATTTCCTTGAATTTCCTTGCCAGTTCCTTGAATTTCCTTGAATTTCTTTGAATTTCCTTGCCATTTCCTTCAATTTTCTTGCCATTTCCTTGAATTTCCTTGAATATCCTTACCATTTCCTTGAATTTCCTTGAAATTCCTTGAATTTCCTTGCCATTTCCTTGAATTTCCTTGCCTTACCTTGCCATTTCCTTGAATTTCCTTGAATTTCCTTGCCATTTCCTTGAATTTCCTTGAATTTCCTTAAATTTCCATGCCATTTCCTTGCCATTCCCTTGAATTTAATTGAATTTCCTTGAATTTCCTTGAATTTTTTTGCTTTGCCTTGCCATTTCCTTGAATTTCCTTGAATTTCCTTGCCATTTCCTTGAATTTCCTTGAATTTCCTTGCCATTTCCTTGAATTTCCTTGAATTTTGTTTAATTTCCTTGCCATTGCCTTGAATTTCCTTGAATTTCCTTGCAATTTCCTTGAATTTCCTTGATTTTCCTTGAATTTCCTTGTCATTTCCTTGAATTTCCTTGAATTTTCTTGCTTTTTCCTTGCCGTTTTTTGAATTTCCTTTCCTTGCCTTGCCATTTCCTTGAATTTCCTTGAATTTCCTTGCCATTTCCTTGAATTTCCTTGAATTTCCTTGCCATTTCCTTCAATTTCCTTGAATATTCTTGCATTTCCTTGAATTTCTTTGAATTTCCTTGTATTTCGTTCCATTTCCTTGAATTTCCTTGAATTTCCTTGAATTTCCTTCAATTTCCTTGCCATTTCCTTGAATTTCCTTCAATTTCCTTGAAGTTCCTTGCCAGTTCCTTGAATTTCCTTGAATTTCCTTGAATTTCCTTGCCTTGCCTTGCCATTTCCCTGAATGTCTTTGAATTTCCTTGCCTTTTACTTGAATTTCCGTGAATATCCTTGCCATTTCCTTGAACTTCCTTGAACTTCCTTGAATTTCTTTGCCATTTCCTTGAATTTACTTTCCTTGCCTTGCCATTTCCCTGAATGTCTTTGAATTTCCTTGCCTTTTACTTGAATTTCCTTGAATTTTCTTGCCATTTCCTTGAATTTCTTTGACTTTCCTTTAATTTCCTTGCCATCGAGCTGAATTTCCTTGAATTTCTTTGCCATTTTCTTGAATTTCCTTGAATTTCCTTGAATTTCCTTGCCATTTCCTTGAATTTCCTTGAATTTCCTTGAATTTCCTTGCCATTTCCTTGCCATTTCCTTGAATTTCTTTGCCTTGCCTTCCCATTTCCTTGAATTTCCTTGAATTTTCTTGCCATTTCCTTGAATTTCCTTGATTTTCCTTGAATTTCCTTTCCATCGCCTTGAATTTCCTTGAATTTCTTTGCCATTTCCTTGAATTTCCTTGAATTTCCTTGCCATTTCCTCGAATTTCTTTCAATTTCCTTGACATTTCCTTGAATTTCCTTGAATTTCCTTTAATTTCCTTGCCATTGCCTTGAATTTCCTTGAATTTCCTTGCAATTTCCTTGAATTTCCTTGATTTTCCTTGAATTTCCTTGTCATTTCCTTGAATTTCCTTGAATTTCCTTGCCATTTCCTTGCCATTTCCTTGAATTTCTTTGCCTTGCCTTCCCATTTCCTTGAATTTCCTTGAATTTTCTTGCCATTTCCTTGAATTTCCTTCATTTTCCTTGAATTTCCTTTCCATCGCCTTGAATTTCCTTGAATTTCTTTGCCATTTCCTTGAATTTCCTTGAATTTCCTTGCCATTTCCTTGAATTTCCTTGAATTTCCTTGCTATTTCCTTGAATTTCTTTCAATTTCCTTGACATTTCCTTGAATTTCCTTGAATTTCCTTTAATTTCCTTGCCATTGCCTTGAATTTCCTTGAATTTCCTTGCCATTTCCTTTAATTTCTTTGAATTTTATTGGATTTCCTTGAATTTTCTTACCATTTCCTTGCCATTTCCTTGAATTTTCTTTACTTGCCTTCCATTTCCTTGAATTTCCCTCAATTTCCTTGCCATTTCTTTGTATTTCCTTGAATTTCCTTGCCATTTCTTTGCCATTTCCTTGAATATCCTTGAATTTCCTTGAATTTCCTTGCCATTTCCTTGAATTTCCTTGAATTTCCTTGAATTTCCTTGAATTTCCTTGCCATTTCCTTGAATTTCCTTGAATTTCCTTGAATTTCCTTTAATTTCCTTGCCATTGCCTTGAATTTCCTTGAATTTCCTTGCAATTTCCTTGAATTTCCTTGATATTCCTTGAATTTCCTTGTCATTTTATTGAATTTCCTTGCATTTTCTTGAATTTCCTTGCCGTTTCCTTGAATTTCCTTTCCTTGCCTTGCCATTTCCTTGAATTTCCCTCAATTTCCTTGCCATTTCTTTGTATTTCCTTGAATTTCCTTGCCATTTCTTTGCCATTTCCTTGAATATCCTTGAATTTCCTTGAATTTCCTTGCCATTTCCTTGCCATTTCCTTGAATTTCCTTGAATTTCCTTGCTTTGCCTTGCCATTTCCTTGAATTTCCTTGAATTTCCTTGCCATTTCCTTGAATTTCCTTGAATTTCCTTGCCATTTCCTTGAATTTCCTTGAATTTCCTTGCAATTTCTTTGAATTTCCTTGATTTTCCTTGAATTTCCTTGTCATTTCCCTGAATTTCCTTGAATTTTCTTGCCATTTCCTTGCCGTTTCCTTGAATTTCCTTTCCTTGCCTTGCCATTTCCTTGAATTTCGTTGAATTTCCTTGCCATTTCCTTGAATTTCCTTGAATTTCCTTGAATTTCCTTGAATTTCCTTGACATTTCCTTCAATTTCCTTGAATTTCCTTGCCATTTCCTTGAATTTCCCTCAATTTCCTTGAATTTCCTTGCCAGTTCCTTGAATTTCCTTGAATTTCTTTGAATTTCCTTGCCATTTCCTTCAATTTTCTTGCCATTTCCTTGAATTTCCTTGAATATCCTTACCATTTCCTTGAATTTCCTTGAAATTCCTTGAATTTCCTTGCCATTTCCTTGAATTTCCTTGCCTTACCTTGCCATTTCCTTGAATTTCCTTGAATTTCCTTGCCATTTCCTTGAATTTCCTTGAATTTCCTTAAATTTCCATGCCATTTCCTTGAATTTCCTTGAATTTCCTTGAATTTCCTTGAATTTCCTTGCCATTTCCTTGAATTTCCTTGAATTTCCTTGAATTTCCTTTAATTTCCTTGCCATTGCCTTGAATTTCCTTGCCTTACCTTGCCATTTCCTTGAATTTCCTTGAATTTCCTTGAATTTCCTTGAATTTCCTTGCCATTTCCTTGAATTTCCTTAAATTTCCATGCCATTTCCTTGAATTTCCTTGAATTTCCTTGAATTTCCTTGAATTTCCTTGCCATTTCCTTGAATTTCCTTGAATTTCCTTGAAATTCCTTGAATTTCCTTGCCATTTCCTTGAATTTCCTTGCCTTACCTTGCCATTTCCTTGAATTTCCTTGAATTTCCTTGCCATTTCCTTGAATATCCTTGAATTTCCTTGAATTTCCTTGCCATTTCCTTGAATTTCCTTGAATTTCCTTGAATTTCCTTGAATTTCCTTGCCATTTCCTTGAATTTCCTTGAATTTCCTTGAATTTCCTTTAATTTCCTTGCCATTGCCTTGAATTTCCTTGAATTTCCTTGCAATTTCCTTGAATTTCCTTGATATTCCTTGAATTTCCTTGTCATTTTATTGAATTTCCTTGCATTTTCTTGAATTTCCTTGCCGTTTCCTTGAATTTCCTTTCCTTGCCTTGCCATTTCCTTGAATTTCCCTCAATTTCCTTGCCATTTCTTTGTATTTCCTTGAATTTCCTTGCCATTTCTTTGCCATTTCCTTGAATATCCTTGAATTTCCTTGAATTTCCTTGCCATTTCCTTGCCATTTCCTTGAATTTCCTTGAATTTCCTTGCTTTGCCTTGCCATTTCCTTGAATTTCCTTGAATTTCCTTGCCATTTCCTTGAATTTCCTTGAATTTCCTTGCCATTTCCTTGAATTTCCTTGAATTTCCTTGCAATTTCTTTGAATTTCCTTGATTTTCCTTGAATTTCCTTGTCATTTCCTTGAATTTCCTTGAATTTTCTTGCCATTTCCTTGCCGTTTCCTTGAATTTCCTTTCCTTGCCTTGCCATTTCCTTGAATTTCGTTGAATTTCCTTGCCATTTCCTTGAATTTCCTTGAATTTCCTTGAATTTCCTTGAATTTCCTTGACATTTCCTTCAATTTCCTTGAATTTCCTTGCCATTTCCTTGAATTTCCCTCAATTTCCTTGAATTTCCTTGCCAGTTCCTTGAATTTCCTTGAATTTCTTTGAATTTCCTTGCCATTTCCTTCAATTTTCTTGCCATTTCCTTGAATTTCCTTGAATATCCTTACCATTTCCTTGAATTTCCTTGAAATTCCTTGAATTTCCTTGCCATTTCCTTGAATTTCCTTGCCTTACCTTGCCATTTCCTTGAATTTCCTTGAATTTCCTTGCCATTTCCTTGAATTTCCTTGAATTTCCTTAAATTTCCATGCCATTTCCTTGCCATTCCCTTGAATTTAATTGAATTTCCTTGAATTTCCTTGAATTTTTTTGCTTTGCCTTGCCATTTCCTTGAATTTCCTTGAATTTCCTTGCCATTTCCTTGAATTTCCTTGAATTTCCTTGCCATTTCCTTAAATTTCCTTGAATTTTGTTTAATTTCCTTGCCATTGCCTTGAATTTCCTTGAATTTCCTTGCAATTTCCTTGAATTTCCTTGATTTTCCTTGAATTTCCTTGTCATTTCCTTGAATTTCCTTGAATTTTCTTGCTTTTTCCTTGCCGTTTTTTGAATTTCCTTTCCTTGCCTTGCCATTTCCTTGAATTTCCTTGAATTTCCTTGCCATTTCCTTGAATTTCCTTGAATTTCCTTGCCATTTCCTTCAATTTCCTTGAATATCCTTGCATTTCCTTGAATTTCTTTGAATTTCCTTGTATTTCGTTCCATTTCCTTGAATTTCCTTGAATTTCCTTGAATTTCCTTCAATTTCCTTGCCATTTCCTTGAATTTCCTTCAATTTCCTTGAAGTTCCTTGCCAGTTCCTTGAATTTCCTTGAATTTCCTTGAATTTCCTTGCCTTGCCTTGCCATTTCCCTGAATGTTATTGAATTTCCTTGCCTTTTACTTGAATTTCCCTGAATATCCTTGCCATTTCCTTGAACTTCCTTGAACTTCCTTGAATTTCTTTGCCATTTCCTTGAATTTACTTTCCTTGCCTTGCCATTTCCCTGAATGTCTTTGAATTTCCTTGCCTTTTACTTGAATTTCCTTGAATTTTCTTGCCATTTCCTTGAATTTCTTTGACTTTCCTTTAATTTCCTTGCCATCGAGCTGAATTTCCTTGAATTTCTTTGCCATTTTCTTGAATTTCCTTGAATTTCCTTGAATTTCCTTGCCATTTCCTTGAATTTCCTTGAATTTCCTTGAATTTCCTTGCCATTTCCTTGCCATTTCCTTGAATTTCTTTGCCTTGCCTTCCCATTTCCTTGAATTTCCTTGAATTTTCTTGCCATTTCCTTGAATTTCCTTGATTTTCCTTGAATTTCCTTTCCATCGCCTTGAATTTCCTTGAATTTCTTTGCCATTTCCTTGAATTTCCTTGAATTTCCTTGCCATTTCCTCGAATTTCTTTCAATTTCCTTGACATTTCCTTGAATTTCCTTGAATTTCCTTTAATTTCCTTGCCATTGCCTTGAATTTCCTTGAATTTCCTTGCCATTTCCTTTAATTTCTTTGAATTTCCTTGGATTTCCTTGAATTTCCTTGCCTTGCCTTGCCATTTCCTTGAATTTCCTTGAATTTCCTTCCATTTTTTTGAATTTCCTTGAATTTCCTTGCCATTTCCTTGAATTTCCTTGAATTTCCTTGAATTTCCTTGCCATTTCCTTGCCATTTCCTTGAATTTTCTTTACTTGCCTTCCATTTCCTTGAAATTCCCTCAATTTCCTTGCCATTTCTTTGTATTTCCTTGAATTTTCTTGCCATTTCTTTGCCATTTCCTTGAATATCCTTGAATTTCCTCTAATTTCCTTGCCATTCCCTTGAATTTCCTTGAATTTCCTTGAATTTCCTTGAATTTCCTTGCCATTTCCTTGAATTTCCTTGAGTTTCTTTGAATTTCCTTTAATTTCCTTGCCATTGCCTTGAATTTCCTTGAATATCCTTGCAATTTCCTTGAATTTCCTTGAAATTCCTTGAATTTCCTTGCCATGTCCTTGAATTTCCTTGCCTTACCTTGCCATTTCCTTGAATTTCCTTGAATTTTCTTGCCATTGCCTTGAATTTCCTTGAATTTCCTTGCCATTTCCTTTAATTTCTTTGAATTTCCTTGGATTTCCTTGAATTTCTTTGCCTTGCCTTGCCATTTCCTTGAATTTCCTTGAATTTCCTTCCATTTTTTTGAATTTCCTTGAATTTCCTTGCCATTTCCTTTAATTTCCTTGAATTTTTTTGAATTTCCTTCAATTTCCTTGCCATTTCCTTGCCATTTCCTTGAATTTTCTTTACTTGCCTTCCATTTCCTTGAATTTCCTTGCCATTTCTTTGCCATTTCCTTGAATATCCTTGAATTTCCTTGAATTTCCTTGCCATTTCCTTGAAGTTCCTTGAATTTCCTTGAATTTCCTTGCCATTTCCTTGCCATTTCCTTGAATTTCCTTTAATTTCTTTGAATTTCCTTTAATTTCCTTGCCATTGCCTTGAATTTCCTTGAATTTCCTTGCAATTTCCTTGAATGTCCTTGAAATTCCTTGAATTTCCTTGCCATTTCCTTGAATTTCCTTGAATTTTCTTGCCATTTCCTTGAATTTCCTTGAATATCCTTGCCATTTCCTTGAATTACCTTGAATTTCCTTGCCTTGCCTTGCCATTTCCCTGAATGTCTTTGAATTTCCTTGCCTTTTACTTGAATTTCCTTGAATTTTCTTGCCATTTCCTTGAATTTCCTTGAATTTCCTTGAATATCCTTGCCATTTCCTTGAACTTTCTTGAACTTCCTTGAATTTCTTTGCCATTTCCTTGAATTTCCTTTCCTTGCCTTGCCTTTCCCTGAATGTCTTTGAATTTCCTTGCCTTTTACTTGAATTTCCTTGAATTTTCTTGCCATTTCCTTGAATTTCTTTGACTTTCCTTTAATTTCCTTGCCATCGACCTGAATTTCCTTGAGTTTCTTTGCCATTTTCTTGAATTTCCTTGAATTTCCTTGAATTTCCTTGCCATTTGCTTGAATTTCCTTGAATTTCCTTGAATTTCCTTGCCATTTCCTTGCCATTTCCTTGAATTTCTTTGCCTTGCCTTCCCATTTCCTTGAATTTCCTTGAATTTTCTTGCCATTTCTTTGAATTACCTTGATTTTCCTTGAATTTCCTTTCCATCGCCTTGAATTTCCTTGAATTTCTTTGCCATTTCCTTGAATTTCCTTGAATTTCCTTGCCATTTCCTTGAATTTCCTTGAATTTCCTTGCCATTTCCTCGAATTTCTTTCAATTTCCTTGACATTTCCTTGAATTTCCTTGAATTTCCTTTAATTTCCTTGCCATTGCCTTGAATTTCCTTGAATTTCCTTGCCATTTCCTTTAATTTCTTTGAATTTCCTTGGATTTCCTTGAATTTCCTTGCCTTGCCTTGCCATTTCCTTGAATTTCCTTGAACTTCCTTCCATTTTTTTGAATTTCCTTGAATTTCCTTGCCATTTCCTTAAATTTCCTTGAATTTCCTTGAATTTCCTTAAATTTCCTTGCCATTTCCTTGCCATTTCCTTGAATTTTCTTTACTTGCCTTCCATTTCCTTGAATTTCCCTCAATTTCCTTGCCATTTCTTTGTATTTCCTTGAATTTCCTTGCCATTTCTTTGCCATTTCCTTGAATATCCTTGAATTTCCTTGAATTTCCTTGCCATTTCCTTGAATTTCCTTGAATTTCCTTGAATTTCCTTGAATTTCCTTGCCATTTCCTTGAATTTCCTTGAATTTCCTTGAATTTCCTTTAATTTCCTTGCCATTGCCTTGAATTTCCTTGAATTTCCTTGCAATTTCCTTGAATTTCCTTGATATTCCTTGAATTTCCTTGTCATTTCCTTGAATTTCCTTGAATTTTCTTGCCATTTCCTTGCCGTTTCCTTGAATTTCCTTTCCTTGCCTTGCCATTTCCTTGAATTTCGTTGAATTTCCTTGCCATTTCCTTGAATTTCCTTGAATTTCCTTGAATTTCCTTGAATTTCCTTGCCTTGCCTTGCCATTTCCTTCAATTTTCTTGCCATTTCCTTGAATTTCCTTGAATTTCCTTGAATTTCCATGCCATTTCCTTGCCATTTCCTTGAATTTAATTGAATTTTCTTGTATTTCCTTGAATTTCCTTGCTTTGCCTTGACATTTCCTTGAATTTCCTTGAATTTCCTTGCCATTTCCTTGAATTTCCTTGAATTTCCTTGTCATTTCCTTGAATTTCCTTGAATTTTGTTTAATTTCCTTGCCATTGCCTTGAATTTCCTTGAATTTCCTTGCAATTTCCTTGAATTTCCTTGATTTTCCTTGAATTTCCTTGTCATTTCCTTGAATTTCCTTGAATTTCCTTGCCATTTCCTTGCCATTTCCTTGAATTTCTTTGCCTTGCCTTCCCATTTCCTTGAATTTCCTTGAATTTTCTTGCCATTTCCTTGAATTTCCTTGATTTTCCTTGAATTTCCTTTCCATCGCCTTGAATTTCCTTGAATTTCTTTGCCATTTCCTTGAATTTCCTTGAATTTCCTTGCCATTTCCTTGAATTTCCTTGAATTTCCTTGCCATTTCCTTGAATTTCTTTCAATTTCCTTGACATTTCCTTGAATTTCCTTGAATTTCCTTTAATTTCCTTGCCATTGCCTTGAATTTCCTTGAATTTCCTTGCCATTTCCTTTAATTTCTTTGAATTTTATTGGATTTCCTTGAATTTCCTTACCATTTCCTTGCCATTTCCTTGAATTTTCTTTACTTGCCTTCCATTTCCTTGAATTTCCCTCAATTTCCTTGCCATTTCTTTGTATTTCCTTGAATTTCCTTGCCATTTCTTTGCCATTTCCTTGAATATCCTTGAATTTCCTTGAATTTCCTTGCCATTTCCTTGAATTTCCTTGAATTTCCTTGAATTTCCTTGAATTTCCTTGCCATTTCCTTGAATTTCCTTGAATTTCCTTGAATTTCCTTTAATTTCCTTGCCATTGCCTTGAATTTCCTTGAATTTCCTTGCAATTTCCTTGAATTTCCTTGATATTCCTTGAATTTCCTTGTCATTTTATTGAATTTCCTTGCATTTTCTTGAATTTCCTTGCCATTTCCTTCAATTTTCTTGCCATTTCCTTGAATTTCCTTGAATATCCTTTCCATTTCCTTGAATTTCCTTGAAATTCCTTGAATTTCCTTGCCATTTCCTTGAATTTCCTTGCCTTACCTTGCCATTTCCTTGAATTTCCTTGAATTTCCTTGCCATTTCCTTGAATTTCCTTGAATTTCCTTAAATTTCCATGCCATTTCCTTGCCATTCCCTTGAATTTAATTGAATTTCCTTGAATTTCCTTGATTTTTTTTGCTTTGCCTTGCCATTTCCTTGAATTTCCTTGAATTTCCTTGCCATTTCCTTGAATTTCCTTGAATTTCCTTGAATTTCCTTGCCATTTCCTTAAATTTCCTTGAATTTTGTTTAATTTCCTTGCCATTGCCTTGAATTTCCTTGAATTTCCTTGCAATTTCCTTGAATTTCCTTGATTTTCCTTGAATTTCCTTGTCATTTCCTTGAATTTCCTTGAATTTTCTTGCTTTTTCCTTGCCGTTTTTTGAATTTCCTTTCCTTGCCTTGCCATTTCCTTGAATTTCCTTGAATTTCCTTGCCATTTCCTTGAATTTCCTTGAATTTCCTTGCCATTTCCTTCAATTTCCTTGAATATCCTTGCATTTCCTTGAATTTCTTTGAATTTCCTTGTATTTCGTTCCATTTCCTTGAATTTCCTTGAATTTCCTTGAATTTCCTTCAATTTCCTTGCCATTTCCTTGAATTTCCTTCAATTTCCTTGAAGTTCCTTGCCAGTTCCTTGAATTTCCTTGAATTTCCTTGAATTTCCTTGCCTTGCCTTGCCATTTCCCTGAATGTCTTTGAATTTCCTTGCCTTTTACTTGAATTTCCCTGAATATCCTTGCCATTTCCTTGAACTTCCTTGAACTTCCTTGAATTTCTTTGCCATTTCCTTGAATTTACTTTCCTTGCCTTGCCATTTCCCTGAATGTCTTTGAATTTCCTTGCCTTTTACTTGAATTTCCTTGAATTTTCTTGCCATTTCCTTGAATTTCTTTGACTTTCCTTTAATTTCCTTGCCATCGACCTGAATTTCCTTGAATTTCTTTGCCATTTTCTTGAATTTCCTTGAATTTCCTTGAATTTCCTTGCCATTTCCTTGAATTTCCTTGAATTTCCTTGAATTTCCTTGAATTTCCTTGCCATTTCCTTGAATTTCTTTGCCTTGCCTTCCCATTTCCTTGAATTTCCTTGAATTTTCTTGCCATTTCCTTGAATTTCCTTGATTTTCCTTGAATTTCCTTTCCATCGCCTTGAATTTCCTTGAATTTCTTTGCCATTTCCTTGAATTTCCTTGAATTTCCTTGCCATTTCCTTGAATTTCTTTCAATTTCCTTGCCATTGCCTTGAATTTCCTTGAATTTCCTTGCCATTTCCTTTAATTTCTTTGAATTTCCTTGGATTTCCTTGAATTTCCTTGCCTTGCCTTGCCATTTCCTTGAATTTCGTTGAATTTCCTTGCCATTTCCTTGAATTTCCTTGAATTTCCTTGAATTTCCTTGAATTTCCTTGCCTTGCCTTGCCATTTCCTTCAATTTTCTTGCCATTTCCTTGAATTTCCTTGAATTTCCTTGAATTTCCATGCCATTTCCTTGCCATTTCCTTGAATTTAATTGAATTTTCTTGTATTTCCTTGAATTTCCTTGCTTTGCCTTGCCATTTCCTTGAATTTCCTTGAATTTCCTTGCCATTTCCTTGAATTTCCTTTACTTTCCTTCCATTTCCTTGAATTTCCCTCAATTTCCTTGCCATTTCTTTGTATTTCCTTGAATTTCCTTGCCATTTCTTTGCCATTTCCTTTAATATCCTTGAATTTCCTTGAATTTCCTTGCCATTTCCTTGAATTTCCTTGAATTTCCTTGAATTTCCTTGAATTTCCTTGCCATTTCCTTGAATTTCCTTGAATTTCCTTGCCATTGCCTTGAATTTCCTTCAATTTCCTTGCAATTTCCTTGAATTTCCTTGATATTCCTTGAATTTCCTTGAATTTCCTTGCCATTTCCTTGAATTTCCCTCAATTTCCTTGAATTTCCTTGCCAGTTCCTTGAATTTCCTTGAATTTCTTTGAATTTCCTTGCCATTTCCTTCAATTTTCTTGCCATTTCCTTGAATTTCCTTGAATATCCTTGCCATTTCCTTGAATTTCCTTGAAATTCCTTGAATTTCCTTGCCATTTCCTTGAATGTCCTTGCCTTACCTTGCCATTTCCTTGAATTTCCTTGAATTTCCTTGCCATTTCCTTGAATTTCCTTGAATTTCTTTAAATTTCCATGCCATTTCCTTGCCATTCCCTTGAATTTAATTGAATTTCCTTGAATTTCCTTGAATTTTTTTGCTTTGCCTTGCCATTTCCTTGAATTTCCTTGAATTTCCTTGCCATTTCCTTGAATTTCCTTGAATTTTGTTTAATTTCCTTGCCATTGCCTTGAATTTCCTTGAATTTCCTTGCAATTTCCTTGAATTTCCTTGATTTTCCTTGAATTTCCTTGTCATTTCCTTGAATTTCCTTGAATTTTCTTGCTTTTTCCTTGCCGTTTTCTTGAATTTCCTTTCCTTGCCTTGCCATTTCCTTGAATTTCCTTGAATTTCCTTGCCATTTCCTTGAATTTTTTTGAATTTCCTTGCCATTTCCTTCAATTTCCTTGAATATCCTTGCATTTCCTTGAATTTCTTTGAATTTCCTTGTATTTCATTCCATTTCCTTGAATTTCCTTGAATTTCCTTGAATTTCCTTCAATTTCCTTGCCATTTCCTTGAATTTCCTTCAATTTCCTTGAAGTTCCTTGCCAGTTCCTTGAATTTCCTTGAATTTCCTTGAATTTCCTTGCCTTGCCTTGCCATTTCCCTGAATGTCTTTGAATTTCCTTGCCTTTTACTTGAATTTCCGTGAATATCCTTGCCATTTCCTTGAACTTCCTTGAACTTCCTTGAATTTCTTTGCCATTTCCTTGAATTTACTTTCCTTGCCTTGCCATTTCCCTGAATGTCTTTGAATTTCCTTGCCTTTTACTTGAATTTCCTTGAATTTTCTTGCCATTTCCTTGAATTTCTTTGACTTTCCTTTAATTTCCTTGCCATCGAGCTGAATTTCCTTGAATTTCTTTGCCATTTTCTTGAATTTCCTTGAATTTCCTTGAATTTCCTTGCCATTTCCTTGAATTTCCTTGAATTTCCTTGAATTTCCTTGCCATTTCCTTGCCATTTCCTTGAATTTCTTTGCCTTGCCTTCCCATTTCCTTGAATTTCCTTGAATTTTCTTGCCATTTCCTTGAATTTCCTTGATTTTCCTTGAATTTCCTTTCCATCGCCTTGAATTTCCTTGAATTTCTTTGCCATTTCCTTGAATTTCCTTGAATTTCCTTGCCATTTCCTCGAATTTCTTTCAATTTCCTTGCCATTTCCTTGAATTTCCTTGAATTTCCTTTAATTTCCTTGCCATTGCCTTGAATTTCCTTGAATTTCCTTGCCATTTCCTTTAATTTCTTTGAATTTCCTTGGATTTCCTTGAATTTCCTTGCCTTGCCTTGCCATTTCCTTGAATTTCCTTGAATTTCCTTCCATTTTTTTGAATTTCCTTGAATTTCCTTGCCATTTCCTTGAATTTCCTTGAATTTCCTTGAATTTCCTTGCCATTTCCTTGCCATTTCCTTGAATTTTCTTTACTTGCCTTCCATTTCCTTGAAATTCCCTCAATTTCCTTGCCATTTCTTTGTATTTCCTTGAATTTTCTTGCCATTTCTTTGCCATTTCCTTGAATATCCTTGAATTTCCTCTAATTTCCTTGCCATTCCCTTGAATTTCCTTGAATTTCCTTGAATTTCCTTGAATTTCCTTGCCATTTCCTTGAATTTCCTTGAGTTTCTTTGAATTTCCTTTAATTTCCTTGCCATTGCCTTGAATTTCCTTGAATATCCTTGCAATTTCCTTGAATTTCCTTGAAATTCCTTGAATTTCCTTGCCATGTCCTCGAATTTCCTTGCCTTACCTTGCCATTTCCTTGAATTTCCTTGAATTTTCTTGCCATTGCCTTGAATTTCCTTGAATTTCCTTGCCATTTTCTTTAATTTCTTTGAATTTCCTTGGATTTCCTTGAATTTCTTTGCCTTGCCTTGCCATTTCCTTGAATTTCCTTGAATTTCCTTCCATTTTTTTGAATTTCCTTGAATTTCCTTGCCATTTCCTTGAATTTCCTTGATTTTCCTTGAATTTCCTTTCCATCGCCTTGAATTTCCTTGAATTTCTTTGCCATTTCCTTGAATTTCCTTGAATTTCCTTGCCATTTCTTCGAATTTCTTTCAATTTCCTTGACATTTCCTTGAATTTCCTTGAATTTCCTTTAATTTCCTTGCCATTGCCTTGAATTTCCTTGAATTTCCTTGCCATTTCCTTTAATTTCTTTGAATTTCCTTGGATTTCCTTGAATTTCCTTGCCTTGCCTTGCCATTTCCTTGAATTTCCTTGAACTTCCTTCCATTTTTTTGAATTTCCTTGAATTTCCTTGCCATTTCCTTGAATTTCCTTGAATTTCCTTGAATTTCCTTGCCATTTCCTTGCCATTTCCTTGAATTTTCTTTACTTGCCTTCCATTTCCTTGAAATTCCCTCAATTTCCTTGCCATTTCTTTGTATTTCCTTGAATTTTCTTGCCATTTCTTTGCCATTTCCTTGAATATCCTTGAATTTCCTCTAATTTCCTTGCCATTCCCTTGAATTTCCTTGAATTTCCTTGAATTTCCTTGAATTTCCTTGCCATTTCCTTGAATTTCCTTGAGATTCTTTGATTTTCCTTTAATTTCCTTGCCATTGCCTTGAATTTCCTTGAATATCCTTGCAATTTCCTTGAATTTCCTTGAAATTCCTTGAATTTCCTTGCCATGTCCTCGAATTTCCTTGCCTTACCTTGCCATTTCCTTGAATTTCCTTGAATTTTCTTGCCATTGCCTTGAATTTCCTTGAATTTCCTTGCCATTTTCTTTAATTTCTTTGAATTTCCTTGGATTTCCTTGAATTTCTTTGCCTTGCCTTGCCATTTCCTTGAATTTCCTTGAATTTCCTTCCATTTTTTTGAATTTCCTTGAATTTCCTTGCCATTTCCTTGAATTTCCTTGAATTTTTTTGAATTTCCTTCAATTTCCTTGCCATTTCCTTGCCATTTCCTTGAATTTTCTTTACTTGCCTTCCATTTCCTTGAATTTCCCTCAATTTCCTTGCCATTTCTTTGTATTTCCTTGAATTTCCTTGCCATTTCTTTGCCATTTCCTTGAATATCCTTGAATTTCCTTGAATTTCCTTGCCATTTCCTTGAAGTTCCTTGAATTTCCTTGAATTTCCTTGCCATTTCCTTGCCATTTCCTTGAATTTCCTTTAATTTCCTTGAATTTCCTTTAATTTCCTTGCCATTGCCTTGAATTTCCTTGAATTTCCTTGCAATTTCCTTGAATTTCCTTGAAATTCCTTGAATTTCCTTGCCATTTCCTTGAATTTCCTTGAATTTTCTTGCCATTTCCTTGAATTTCCTTGAATATCCTTGCCATTTCCTTGAATTACCTTGAATTTCCTTGCCTTGCCTTGCCATTTCCCTGAATGTCTTTGAATTTCCTTGCCTTTTACTTGAATTTCCTTGAATTTTCTTGCCATTTCCTTGAATTTCCTTGAATTTCCTTGAATATCCTTGCCATTTCCTTGAACTTCCTTGAACTTCCTTGAATTTCTTTGCCATTTCCTTGAATTTCCTTTCCTTGCCTTGCCTTTCCCTGAATGTCTTTGAATTTCCTTGCCTTTTACTTGAATTTCCTTGAATTTTCTTGCCATTTCCTTGAATTTCTTTGACTTTCCTTTAATTTCCTTGCCATCGAGCTGAATTTCCTTGAATTTCTTTGCCATTTTCTTGAATTTCCTTGAATTTCCTTGAATTTCCTTGCCATTTGCTTGAATTTCCTTGAATTTCCTTGAATTTCCTTGCCATTTCCTTGCCATTTCCTTGAATTTCTTTGCCTTGCCTTCCCATTTCCTTGAATTTCCTTGAATTTTCTTGCCATTTCTTTGAATTTCCTTGATTTTCCTTGAATTTCCTTTCCATCGCCTTGAATTTCCTTGAATTTCTTTGCCATTTCCTTGAATTTCCTTGAATTTCCTTGCCATTTCCTTGAATTTCCTTGAATTTCCTTGCCATTTCCTCGAATTTCTTTCAATTTCCTTGACATTTCCTTGAATTTCCTTGAATTTCCTTTAATTTCCTTGCCATTGCCTTGAATTTCCTTGAATTTCCTTGCCATTTCCTTTAATTTCTTTGAATTTCCTTGGATTTCCTTGAATTTCCTTGCCTTGCCTTGCCATTTCCTTGAATTTCCTTGAACTTCCTTCCATTTTTTTGAATTTCCTTGAATTTCCTTGCCATTTCCTTAAATTTCCTTGAATTTCCTTGAATTTCCTTGAATTTCCTTGCCATTTCCTTGCCATTTCCTTGAATTTTCTTTACTTGCCTTCCATTTCCTTGAATTTCCCTCAATTTCCTTGCCATTTCTTTGTATTTCCTTGAATTTCCTTGCCATTTCTTTGCCATTTCCTTGAATATCCTTGAATTTCCTTGAATTTCCTTGCAATTTCCTTGAATTTCCTTGAATTTCCTTGAATTTCCTTGAATTTCCTTGCCATTTCCTTGAATTTCCTTGAATTTCCTTGAATTTCCTTTAATTTCCTTGCCATTGCCTTGAATTTCCTTGAATTTCCTTGCAATTTCCTTGAATTTCCTTGATATTCCTTGAATTTCCTTGTCATTTCCTTGAATTTCCTTGAATTTTCTTGCCATTTCCTTGCCGTTTCCTTGAATTTCCTTTCCTTGCCTTGCCATTTCCTTGAATTTCGTTGAATTTCCTTGCCATTTCCTTGAATTTCCTTGAATTTCCTTGAATTTCCTTGAATTTCCTTGCCTTGCCTTGCCATTTCCTTCAATTTTCTTGCCATTTCCTTGAATTTCCTTGAATTTCCTTGAATTTCCATGCCATTTCCTTGCCATTTCCTTGAATTTAATTGAATTTTCTTGTATTTCCTTGAATTTCCTTGCTTTGCCTTGCCATTTCCTTGAATTTCCTTGAATTTCCTTGCCATTTCCTTGAATTTCCTTGAATTTCCTTGTCATTTCCTTGAATTTCCTTGAATTTTGTTTAATTTCCTTGCCATTGCCTTGATTTTCCTTGAATTTCCTTGTCATTTCCTTGAATTTCCTTGAATTTCCTTGCCATTTCCTTGCCATTTCCTTGAATTTCTTTGCCTTGCCTTCCCATTTCCTTGAATTTCCTTGAATTTTCTTGCCATTTCCTTGAATTTCCTTGATTTTCCTTGAATTTCCTTTCCATCGCCTTGAATTTCCTTGAATTTCTTTGCCATTTCCTTGAATTTCCTTGAATTTCCTTGCCATTTCCTTGAATTTCCTTGAATTTCCTTGCCATTTCCTTGAATTTCTTTCAATTTCCTTGACATTTCCTTGAATTTCCTTGAATTTCCTTTAATTTCCTTGCCATTGCCTTGAATTTCCTTGAATTTCCTTGCCATTTCCTTTAATTTCTTTGAATTTTATTGGATTTCCTTGAATTTCCTTACCATTTCCTTGCCATTTCCTTGAATTTTCTTTACTTGCCTTCCATTTCCTTGAATTTCCCTCAATTTCCTTGCCATTTCTTTGTATTTCCTTGAATTTCCTTGCCATTTCTTTGCCATTTCCTTGAATATCCTTGAATTTCCTTGAATTTCCTTGCCATTTCCTTGAATTTCCTTGAATTTCCTTGAATTTCCTTGAATTTCCTTGCCATTTCCTTGAATTTCCTTGAATTTCCTTGAATTTCCTTTAATTTCCTTGCCATTGCCTTGAATTTCCTTGAATTTCCTTGCAATTTCCTTGAATTTCCTTGATATTCCTTGAATTTCCTTGTCATTTTATTGAATTTCCTTGCATTTTCTTGAATTTCCTTGCCGTTTCCTTGAATTTCCTTTCCTTGCCTTGCCATTTCCTTGAATTTCGTTGAATTTCCTTGCCATTTCCTTGAATTTCCTTGAATTTCCTTGAATTTCCTTGAATTTCCTTGCCATTTCCTTCAATTTCCTTGAATTTCCTTGCCTTTTCCTTGAATTTCCCTCAATTTCCTTGAATTTCCTTGCCAGTTCCTTGAATTTCCTTGAATTTCTTTGAATTTCCTTGCCATTTCCTTCAATTTTCTTGCCATTTCCTTGAATTTCCTTGAATATCCTTTCCATTTCCTTGAATTTCCTTGAAATTCCTTGAATTTCCTTCCATTTCCTTGAATTTCCTTGCCTTACCTTGCCATTTCCTTGAATTTCCTTGAATTTCCTTGCCATTTCCGTGAATTTCCTTGAATTTCCTTAAATTTCCATGCCATTTCCTTGCCATTCCCTTGAATTTAATTGAATTTCCTTGAATTTCCTTGATTTTTTTTGCTTTGCCTTGCCATTTCCTTGAATTTCCTTGAATTTCCTTGCCATTTCCTTGAATTTCCTTGAATTTCCTTGAATTTCCTTGCCATTTCCTTAAATTTCCTTGAATTTTGTTTAATTTCCTTGCCATTGCCTTGAATTTCCTTGAATTTCCTTGCAATTTCCTTGAATTTCCTTGATTTTCCTTGAATTTCCTTGTCATTTCCTTGAATTTCCTTGAATTTTCTTGCTTTTTCCTTGCCGTTTTCTTGAATTTCCTTTCCTTGCCTTGCCATTTCCTTGAATTTCCTTGAATTTCCGTGCCATTTCCTTGAATTTCCTTGAATTTCCTTGCCATTTCCTTCAATTTCCTTGAATATCCTTGCATTTCCTTGAATTTCTTTGAATTTCCTTGTATTTCGTTCCATTTCCTTGAATTTCCTTGAATTTCCTTGAATTTCCTTCAATTTCCTTGCCATTTCCTTGAATTTCCTTCAATTTCCTTGAAGTTCCTTGCCAGTTCCTTGAATTTCCTTGAATTTCCTTGAATTTCCTTGCCTTGCCTTGCCATTTCCCTGAATGTCTTTGAATTTCCTTGCCTTTTACTTGAATTTCCCTGAATATCCTTGCCATTTCCTTGAACTTCCTTGAACTTCCTTGAATTTCTTTGCCATTTCCTTGAATTTACTTTCCTTGCCTTGCCATTTCCCTGAATGTCTTTGAATTTCCTTGCCTTTTACTTGAATTTCCTTGAATTTTCTTGCCATTTCCTTGAATTTCTTTGACTTTCCTTTAATTTCCTTGCCATCGACCTGAATTTCCTTGAATTTCTTTGCCATTTTCTTGAATTTCCTTGAATTTCCTTGAATTTCCTTGCCATTTGCTTGAATTTCCTTGAATTTCCTTGAATTTCCTTGAATTTCCTTGCCATTTCCTTTAATTTCTTTGCCTTGCCTTCCCATTTCCTTGAATTTCCTTGAATTTTCTTGCCATTTCCTTGAATTTCCTTGATTTTCCTTGAATTTCCTTTCCATCGCCTTGAATTTCCTTGAATTTCTTTGCCATTTCCTTGAATTTCCTTGAATTTCCTTGCCATTTCCTCGAATTTCTTTCAATTTCCTTGACATTTCCTTGAATTTCCTTGAATTTCCTTTAATTTCCTTGCCATTGCCTTGAATTTCCTTGAATTTCCTTGCCATTTCCTTTAATTTCTTTGAATTTCCTTGGATTTCCTTGAATTTCCTTGCCTTGCCTTGCCATTTCCTTGAATTTCGTTGAATTTCCTTGCCATTTCCTTGAATTTCCTTGAATTTCCTTGAATTTCCTTGAATTTCCTTGCCTTGCCTTGCCATTTCCTTCAATTTTCTTGCCATTTCCTTGAATTTCCTTGAATTTCCTTGAATTTCCATGCCATTTCCTTGCCATTTCCTTGAATTTAATTGAATTTTCTTGTATTTCCTTGAATTTCCTTGCTTTGCCTTGCCATTTCCTTGAATTTCCTTGAATTTCCTTGCCATTTCCTTGAATTTCCTTGAATTTTGTTTAATTTCCTTGCCATTGTCTTGAATTTCCTTGAATTTCCTTGCAATTTCCTTGAATTTCCTTGATTTTCCTTGAATTTCCTTGTCATTTCCTTGAATTTCCTTGAATTTCCTTGCCATTTCCTTGCCATTTCCTTGAATTTCTTTGCCTTGCCTTCCCATTTCCTTGAATTTCCTTGAATTTTCTTGCCATTTCCTTGAATTTCCTTGATTTTCCTTGAATTTCCTTTCCATCGCCTTGAATTTCCTTGAATTTCTTTGCAATTTCCTTGAATTTCCTTGAATTTCCTTGCCATTTCCTTGAATTTCCTTGAATTTCCTTGCCATTTCCTTGAATTTCTTTCAATTTCCTTGACATTTCCTTGAATTTCCTTGAATTTCCTTTAATTTCCTTGCCATTGCCTTGAATTTCCTTGAATTTCCTTGCCATTTCCTTTAATTTCTTTGAATTTTATTGGATTTCCTTGAATTTCCTTACCATTTCCTTGCCATTTCCTTGAATTTTCTTTACTTTCCTTCCATTTCCTTGAATTTCCCTCAATTTCCTTGCCATTTCTTTGTATTTCCTTGAATTTCCTTGCCATTTCTTTGCCATTTCCTTGAATATCCTTGAATTTCCTTGAATTTCCTTGCCATTTCCTTGAAGTTCCTTGAATTTCCTTGAATTTCCTTGCCATTTCCTTGCCATTTCCTTGAATTTCCTTTAATTTCCTTGAATTTCCGTTAATTTCCTTTCCATTGCCTTGAATTTCCTTGAATTTCCTTGCAATTTCCTTGAATTTCCTTGAAATTCCTTGAATTTCCTTGCCATTTCCTTGAATTTCCTTGAATTTTCTTGCCATTTCCTTGAATTTCCTTGAATATCCTTGCCATTTCCTTGAATTACCTTGAATTTCCTTGCCTTGCCTTGCCATTTCCCTGAATGTCTTTGAATTTCCTTGCCTTTTACTTGAATTTCCTTGAATTTTCTTGCCATTTCCTTGAATTTCCTTGAATTTCCTTGAATATCCTTGCCATTTCCTTGAACTTCCTTGAACTTCCTTGAATTTCTTTGCCATTTCCTTGAATTTCCTTTCCTTGCCTTGCCTTTCCCTGAATGTCTTTGAATTTCCTTGCCTTTTACTTGAATTTCCTTGAATTTTCTTGCCATTTCCTTGAATTTCTTTGACTTTCCTTTAATTTCCTTGCCATCGAGCTGAATTTCCTTGAATTTCTTTGCCATTTTCTTGAATTTCCTTGAATTTCCTTGAATTTCCTTGCCATTTGCTTGAATTTCCTTGAATTTCCTTGAATTTCCTTGCCATTTCCTTGCCATTTCCTTGAATTTCTTTGCCTTGCCTTCCCATTTCCTTGAATTTCCTTGAATTTTCTTGCCATTTCTTTGAATTACCTTGATTTTCCTTGAATTTCCTTTCCATCGCCTTGAATTTCCTTGAATTTCTTTGCCATTTCCTTGAATTTCCTTGAATTTCCTTGCCATTTCCTTGAATTTCCTTGAATTTCCTTGCCATTTCCTCGAATTTCTTTCAATTTCCTTGACATTTCCTTGAATTTCCTTGAATTTCCTTTAATTTCCTTGCCATTGCCTTGAATTTCCTTGAATTTCCTTGCCATTTCCTTTAATTTCTTTGAATTTCCTTGGATTTCCTTGAATTTCCTTGCCTTGCCTTGCCATTTCCTTGAATTTCCTTGAACTTCCTTCCATTTTTTTGAATTTCCTTGAATTTCCTTGCCATTTCCTTAAATTTCCTTGAATTTCCTTGAATTTCCTTGAATTTCCTTGCCATTTCCTTGCCATTTCCTTGAATTTTCTTTACTTGCCTTCCATTTCCTTGAATTTCCCTCAATTTCCTTGCCATTTCTTTGTATTTCCTTGAATTTCCTTGCCATTTCTTTGCCATTTCCTTGAATATCCTTGAATTTCCTTGAATTTCCTTGCCATTTCCTTGAATTTCCTTGAATTTCCTTGAATTTCCTTGAATTTCCTTGCCATTTCCTTGAATTTCCTTGAATTTCCTTGAATTTCCTTTAATTTCCTTGCCATTGCCTTGAATTTCCTTGAATTTCCTTGCAATTTCCTTGAATTTCCTTGATATTCCTTGAATTTCCTTGTCATTTCCTTGAATTTCCTTGAATTTTCTTGCCATTTCCTTGCCGTTTCCTTGAATTTCCTTTCCTTGCCTTGCCATTTCCTTGAATTTCGTTGAATTTCCTTGCCATTTCCTTGAATTTCCTTGAATTTCCTTGAATTTCCTTGAATTTCCTTGCCTTGCCTTGCCATTTCCTTCAATTTTCTTGCCATTTCCTTGAATTTCCTTGAATTTCCTTGAATTTCCATGCCATTTCCTTGCCATTTCCTTGAATTTAATTGAATTTTCTTGTATTTCCTTGAATTTCCTTGCTTTGCCTTGCCATTTCCTTGAATTTCCTTGAATTTCCTTGCCATTTCCTTGAATTTCCTTGAATTTCCTTGTCATTTCCTTGAATTTCCTTGAATTTTGTTTAATTTCCTTGCCATTGCCTTGAATTTCCTTGAATTTCCTTGCAATTTCCTTGAATTTCCTTGATTTTCCTTGAATTTCCTTGTCATTTCCTTGAATTTCCTTGAATTTCCTTGCCATTTCCTTGCCATTTCCTTGAATTTCTTTGCCTTGCCTTCCCATTTCCTTGAATTTCCTTGAATTTTCTTGCCATTTCCTTGAATTTCCTTGATTTTCCTTGAATTTCCTTTCCATCGCCTTGAATTTCCTTGAATTTCTTTGCCATTTCCTTGAATTTCCTTGAATTTCCTTGCCATTTCCTTGAATTTCCTTGAATTTCCTTGCCATTTCCTTGAATTTCTTTCAATTTCCTTGACATTTCCTTGAATTTCCTTGAATTTCCTTTAATTTCCTTGCCATTGCCTTGAATTTCCTTGAATTTCCTTGCCATTTCCTTTAATTTCTTTGAATTTTATTGGATTTCCTTGAATTTCCTTACCATTTCCTTGCCATTTCCTTGAATTTTCTTTACTTGCCTTCCATTTCCTTGAATTTCCCTCAATTTCCTTGCCATTTCTTTGTATTTCCTTGAATTTCCTTGCCATTTCTTTGCCATTTCCTTGAATATCCTTGAATTTCCTTGAATTTCCTTGCCATTTCCTTGAATTTCCTTGAATTTCCTTGAATTTCCTTGAATTTCCTTGCCATTTCCTTGAATTTCCTTGAATTTCCTTGAATTTCCTTTAATTTCCTTGCCATTGCCTTGAATTTCCTTGAATTTCCTTGCAATTTCCTTGAATTTCCTTGATATTCCTTGAATTTCCTTGTCATTTTATTGAATTTCCTTGCATTTTCTTGAATTTCCTTGCCGTTTCCTTGAATTTCCTTTCCTTGCCTTGCCATTTCCTTGAATTTCGTTGAATTTCCTTGCCATTTCCTTGAATTTCCTTGAATTTCCTTGAATTTCCTTGAATTTCCTTGCCATTTCCTTCAATTTCCTTGAATTTCCTTGCCTTTTCCTTGAATTTCCCTCAATTTCCTTGAATTTCCTTGCCAGTTCCTTGAATTTCCTTGAATTTCTTTGAATTTCCTTGCCATTTCCTTCAATTTTCTTGCCATTTCCTTGAATTTCCTTGAATATCCTTTCCATTTCCTTGAATTTCCTTGAAATTCCTTGAATTTCCTTCCATTTCCTTGAATTTCCTTGCCTTACCTTGCCATTTCCTTGAATTTCCTTGAATTTCCTTGCCATTTCCTTGAATTTCCTTGAATTTCCTTAAATTTCCATGCCATTTCCTTGCCATTCCCTTGAATTTAATTGAATTTCCTTGAATTTCCTTGATTTTTTTTGCTTTGCCTTGCCATTTCCTTGAATTTCCTTGAATTTCCTTGCCATTTCCTTGAATTTCCTTGAATTTCCTTGAATTTCCTTGCCATTTCCTTAAATTTCCTTGAATTTTGTTTAATTTCCTTGCCATTGCCTTGAATTTCCTTGAATTTCCTTGCAATTTCCTTGAATTTCCTTGATTTTCCTTGAATTTCCTTGTCATTTCCTTGAATTTCCTTGAATTTTCTTGCTTTTTCCTTGCCGTTTTCTTGAATTTCCTTTCCTTGCCTTGCCATTTCCTTGAATTTCCTTGAATTTCCTTGCCATTTCCTTGAATTTCCTTGAATTTCCTTGCCATTTCCTTCAATTTCCTTGAATATCCTTGCATTTCCTTGAATTTCTTTGAATTTCCTTGTATTTCGTTCCATTTCCTTGAATTTCCTTGAATTTCCTTGAATTTCCTTCAATTTCCTTGCCATTTCCTTGAATTTCCTTCAATTTCCTTGAAGTTCCTTGCCAGTTCCTTGAATTTCCTTGAATTTCCTTGAATTTCCTTGCCTTGCCTTGCCATTTCCCTGAATGTCTTTGAATTTCCTTGCCTTTTACTTGAATTTCCCTGAATATCCTTGCCATTTCCTTGAACTTCCTTGAACTTCCTTGAATTTCTTTGCCATTTCCTTGAATTTACTTTCCTTGCCTTGCCATTTCCCTGAATGTCTTTGAATTTCCTTGCCTTTTACTTGAATTTCCTTGAATTTTCTTGCCATTTCCTTGAATTTCTTTGACTTTCATTTAATTTCCTTGCCATCGACCTGAATTTCCTTGAATTTCTTTGCCATTTTCTTGAATTTCCTTGAATTTCCTTGAATTTCCTTGCCATTTGCTTGAATTTCCTTGAATTTCCTTGAATTTCCTTGCCATTTCCTTGCCATTTCCTTGAATTTCTTTGCCTTGCCTTCCCATTTCCTTGAATTTCCTTGAATTTTCTTGCCATTTCCTTGAATTTCCTTGATTTTCCTTGAATTTCCTTTCCATCGCCTTGAATTTCCTTGAATTTCTTTGCCATTTCCTTGAATTTCCTTGAATTTCCTTGCCATTTCCTCGAATTTCTTTCAATTTCCTTGACATTTCCTTGAATTTCCTTGAATTTCCTTTAATTTCCTTGCCATTGCCTTGAATTTCCTTGAATTTCCTTGCCATTTCCTTTAATTTCTTTGAATTTCCTTGGATTTCCTTGAATTTCCTTGCCTTGCCTTGCCATTTCCTTGAATTTCGTTGAATTTCCTTGCCATTTCCTTGAATTTCCTTGAATTTCCTTGAATTTCCTTGAATTTCCTTGCCTTGCCTTGCCATTTCCTTCAATTTTCTTGCCATTTCCTTGAATTTCCTTGAATTTCCTTGAATTTCCATGCCATTTCCTTGCCATTTCCTTGAATTTAATTGAATTTTCTTGTATTTCCTTGAATTTCCTTGCTTTGCCTTGCCATTTCCTTGAATTTCCTTGAATTTCCTTGCCATTTCCTTGAATTTCCTTGAATTTTGTTTAATTTCCTTGCCATTGTCTTGAATTTCCTTGAATTTCCTTGCAATTTCCTTGAATTTCCTTGATTTTCCTTGAATTTCCTTGTCATTTCCTTGAATTTCCTTGAATTTCCTTGCCATTTCCTTGCCATTTCCTTGAATTTCTTTGCCTTGCCTTCCCATTTCCTTGAATTTCCTTGAATTTTCTTGCCATTTCCTTGAATTTCCTTGATTTTCCTTGAATTTCCTTTCCATCGCCTTGAATTTCCTTGAATTTCCTTGCCATTTTATTGAATTTCCTTGAATTTCCTTGCCATTTCCTTGAATTTCCTTGAATTTCCTTGCCATTTCCTTGAATTTCTTTCAATTTCCTTGACATTTCCTTGAATTTCCTTGAATTTCCTTTAATTTCCTTGCCATTGCCTTGAATTTCCTTGAATTTCCTTGCCATTTCCTTTAATTTCTTTGAATTTTATTGGATTTCCTTGAATTTCCTTACCATTTCCTTGCCATTTCCTTGAATTTTCTTTACTTTCCTTCCATTTCCTTGAATTTCCCTCAATTTCCTTGCCATTTCTTTGTATTTCCTTGAATTTCCTTGCCATTTCTTTGCCATTTCCTTGAATATCCTTGAATTTCCTTGAATTTCCTTGCCATTTCCTTGAATTTCCTTGAATTTCCTTGAATTTCCTTGAATTTCCTTGCCATTTCCTTGAATTTCCTTGAATTTCCTTGCCATTGCCTTGAATTTCCTTCAATTTCCTTGCAATTTCCTTGAATTTCCTTGATATTCCTTGAATTTCCTTGTCATTTTATTGAATTTCCTTGCATTTTCTTGAATTTCCTTGCCGTTTCCTTGAATTTCCTTTCCTTGCCTTGCCATTTCCTTGAATTTCGTTGAATTTCCTTGCCATTTCCTTGAATTTCCTTGAATTTCCTTGAATTTCCTTGAATTTCCTTGCCATTTCCTTCAATTTCCTTGAATTTCCTTGCCATTTCCTTGAATTTCCCTCAATATCCTTGAATTTCCTTGCCAGTTCCTTGAATTTCCTTGAATTTCTTTGAATTTCCTTGCCATTTCCTTCAATTTTCTTGCCATTTCCTTGAATTTCCTTGAATATCCTTGCCATTTCCTTGAATTTCCTTGAAATTCCTTGAATTTCCTTGCCATTTCCTTGAATTTCCTTGCCTAACTTTGCCATTTCCTTGAATTTACTTGAATTTCTTTGCCATTTTTTTGAATTTCCTTGAATTTCCTTAAATTTCCATGCCATTTCCTTGCCATTCCCTTGAATTTAATTGAATTTCCTTGAATTTCCTTGAATTTTTTTGCTTTGCCTTGCCATTTCCTTGAATTTCCTTGAATTTCCTTGCCATTTCCTTGAATTTCCTTGAATTTTGTTTAATTTCCTTGCCATTGCCTTGAATTTCCTTGAATTTCCTTGCAATTTCCTTGAATTTCCTTGATTTTCCTTGAATTTCCTTGTCATTTCCTTGAATTTCCTTGAATTTTCTTGCTTTTTCCTTGCCGTTTTCTTGAATTTCCTTTCCTTGCCTTGCCATTTCCTTGAATTTCCTTGAATTTCCTTGCCATTTCCTTGAATTTCCTTGAATTTCCTTGCCATTTCCTTCAATTTCCTTGAATATCCTTGCATTTCCTTGAATTTCTTTGAATTTCCTTGTATTTCGTTCCATTTCCTTGAATTTCCTTGAATTTCCTTGAATTTCCTTCAATTTCCTTGCCATTTCCTTGAATTTCCTTCAATTTCCTTGAAGTTCCCTGCCAGTTCCTTGAATTTCCTTGAATTTCCTTGAATTTCCTTGAATTTCCTTGAATTTCCTTGCCATTTCCTTCAATTTCCTTGAATTTCCTTGCCATTGCCTTGAATTTCCCTCAATTTCCTTGAATTTCCTTGCCAGTTCCTTGAATTTCCTTGAATTTCTTTGAATTTCCTTGCCTTGCCTTGCCATTTCCTTCAATTTTCTTGCCATTTCCTTGAATTTCCTTGAATATCCTTGCCATTTCCTTGAATTTCCTTGAAATTCCTTGAATTTCCTTGCCATTTCCTTGATTTTCCTTGCCTTACCTTGCCATTTCCTTGAATTTCCTTGAATTTCCTTGCCATTTCCTTGAATTACCTTGAATTTCCTTGCCTTGCCTTGCCATTTCCCTGAATGTCTTTGAATTTCCTTGCCTTTTACTTGAATTTCTTTGAATTTTCTTGCCATTTCCTTGAATTTCCTTGAATTTCCTTGAATTTCCTTCAATTTCCTTGCCATTTCCTTGAATTTACTTGAATTTCTTTGCCATTTTTTTGAATTTCCTTGAATTTCCTTAAATTTCCATGCCATTTCCTTGCCATTCCCTTGAATTTAATTGAATTTCCTTGAATTTCCTTGAATTTTTTTGCTTTGCCTTGCCATTTCCTTGAATTTCCTTGAATTTCCTTGCCATTTCCTTGAATTTCCTTGAATTTTGTTTAATTTCCTTGCCATTGCCTTGAATTTCCTTGAATTTCCTTGCAATTTCCTTGAATTTCCTTGATTTTCCTTGAATTTCCTTGTCATTTCCTTGAATTTCCTTGAATTTTCTTGCTTTTTCCTTGCCGTTTTCTTGAATTTCCTTGCCTTGCCTTGCCATTTCCTTGAATTTCCTTGAATTTCCTTGCCATTTCCTTGAATTTCCTTGAATTTCCTTGCCATTTCCTTCAATTTCCTTGAATATCCTTGCATTTCCTTGAATTTCTTTGAATTTCCTTGTATTTCGTTCCATTTCCTTGAATTTCCTTGAATTTCCTTGAATTTCCTTCAATTTCCTTGCCATTTCCTTGAATTTCCTTCAATTTCCTTGAAGTTCCCTGCCAGTTCCTTGAATTTCCTTGAATTTCCTTGAATTTCCTTGAATTTCCTTGAATTTCCTTGCCATTTCCTTCAATTTCCTTGAATTTCCTTGCCATTGCCTTGAATTTCCCTCAATTTCCTTGAATTTCCTTGCCAGTTCCTTGAATTTCCTTGAATTTCTTTGAATTTCCTTGCCTTGCCTTGCCATTTCCTTCAATTTTCTTGCCATTTCCTTGAATTTCCTTGAATATCCTTGCCATTTCCTTGAATTTCCTTGAAATTCCTTGAATTTCCTTGCCATTTCCTTGAATTTCCTTGCCTTACCTTGCCATTTCCTTGAATTTCCTTGAATTTCCTTGCCATTTCCTTGAATTACCTTGAATTTCCTTGCCTTGCCTTGCCATTTCCCTGAATGTCTTTGAATTTCCTTGCCTTTTACTTGAATTTCTTTGAATTTTCTTGCCATTTCCTTGAATTTCCTTGAATTTCCTTGAATATCCTTGCCATTTCCTTGAACTTCCTTGAACTTCCTTGAATTTCTTTGCCATTTCCTTGAATTTCCTTTCCTTGCCTTGCCTTTCCCTGAATGTCTTTGAATTTCCTTTCCTTTTACTTGAATTTCCTTGAATTTTCTTGCCATTTCCTTGAATTTCTTTGACTTTCCTTTAATTTCCTTGCCATCGACCTGAATTTCCTTGAATTTCTTTGCCATTTTCTTGAATTTCCTTGAATTTCCTTGAATTTCCTTGCCTTGCCTTGCCATTTCCTTGAATTTCCTTGAATTTCCTTGCCATTTCCTTGAATTTCCTTGAATTTTGTTTAATTTCCTTGCCATTGCCTTGAATTTCCTTGAATTTCCTTGCAATTTCCTTGAATTTCCTTGATTTTCCTTGAATTTCCTTGTCATTTCCTTGAATTTCCTTGAATTTTCTTGCTTTTTCCTTGCCGTTTTCTTGAATTTCCTTTCCTTGCCTTGCCATTTCCTTGAATTTCCTTGAATTTCCTTGCCATTTCCTTGAATTTCCTTGAATTTCCTTGCCATTTCCTTCAATTTCCTTGAATATCCTTGCATTTCCTTGAATTTCTTTGAATTTCCTTGTATTTCGTTCCATTTCCTTGAATTTCCTTGAATTTCCTTGAATTTCCTTCAATTTCCTTGCCATTTCCTTGAATTTCCTTCAATTTCCTTGAAGTTCCCTGCCAGTTCCTTGAATTTCCTTGAATTTCCTTGAATTTCCTTGAATTTCCTTGAATTTCCTTGCCATTTCCTTCAATTTCCTTGAATTTCCTTGCCATTGCCTTGAATTTCCCTCAATTTCCTTGAATTTCCTTGAATTTCCTTGCCATTTCTTTGTATTTCCTTGAATTTCCTTGCCATTTCTTTGCCATTTCCTTGAATATCCTTGAATTTCCTTGAATTTCCTTGCCATTTCCTTGAATTTCCTTGAATTTCCTTGAATTTCCTTGAATTTCCTTGCCATTTCCTTGAATTTCCTTGAATTTCCTTGAATTTCCTTTAATTTCCTTGCCATTGCCTTGAATTTCCTTGAATTTCCTTGCAATTTCCTTGAATTTCCTTGATATTCCTTGAATTTCCTTGTCATTTCCTTGAATTTCCTTGAATTTTCTTGCCATTTCCTTGCCGTTTCCTTGAATTTCCTTTCCTTGCCTTGCCATTTCCTTGAATTTCGTTGAATTTCCTTGCCATTTCCTTGAATTTCCTTGAATTTCCTTGAATTTCCTTGAATTTCCTTGCCTTGCCTTGCCATTTCCTTCAATTTTCTTGCCATTTCCTTGAATTTCCTTGAATTTCCTTGAATTTCCATGCCATTTCCTTGCCATTTCCTTGAATTTAATTGAATTTTCTTGTATTTCCTTGAATTTCCTTGCTTTGCCTTGCCATTTCCTTGAATTTCCTTGAATTTCCTTGCCATTTCCTTGAATTTCCTTGAATTTCCTTGTCATTTCCTTGAATTTCCTTGAATTTTGTTTAATTTCCTTGCCATTGCCTTGAATTTCCTTGAATTTCCTTGCAATTTCCTTGAATTTCCTTGATTTTCCTTGAATTTCCTTGTCATTTCCTTGAATTTCCTTGAATTTCCTTGCCATTTCCTTGCCATTTCCTTGAATTTCTTTGCCTTGCCTTCCCATTTCCTTGAATTTCCTTGAATTTTCTTGCCATTTCCTTGAATTTCCTTGATTTTCCTTGAATTTCCTTTCCATCGCCTTGAATTTCCTTGAATTTCTTTGCCATTTCCTTGAATTTCCTTGAATTTCCTTGCCATTTCCTTGAATTTCCTTGAATTTCCTTGCCATTTCCTTGAATTTCTTTCAATTTCCTTGACATTTCCTTGAATTTCCTTGAATTTCCTTTAATTTCCTTGCCATTGCCTTGAATTTCCTTGAATTTCCTTGCCATTTCCTTTAATTTCTTTGAATTTTATTGGATTTCCTTGAATTTCCTTACCATTTCCTTGCCATTTCCTTGAATTTTCTTTACTTGCCTTCCATTTCCTTGAATTTCCCTCAATTTCCTTGCCATTTCTTTGTATTTCCTTGAATTTCCTTGCCATTTCTTTGCCATTTCCTTGAATATCCTTGAATTTCCTTGAATTTCCTTGCCATTTCCTTGAATTTCCTTGAATTTCCTTGAATTTCCTTGAATTTCCTTGCCATTTCCTTGAATTTCCTTGAATTTCCTTGAATTTCCTTTAATTTCCTTGCCATTGCCTTGAATTTCCTTGAATTTCCTTGCAATTTCCTTGAATTTCCTTGATATTCCTTGAATTTCCTTGTCATTTTATTGAATTTCCTTGCATTTTCTTGAATTTCCTTGCCGTTTCCTTGAATTTCCTTTCCTTGCCTTGCCATTTCCTTGAATTTCGTTGAATTTCCTTGCCATTTCCTTGAATTTCCTTGAATTTCCTTGAATTTCCTTGAATTTCCTTGCCATTTCCTTCAATTTCCTTGAATTTCCTTGCCTTTTCCTTGAATTTCCCTCAATTTCCTTGAATTTCCTTGCCAGTTCCTTGAATTTCCTTGAATTTCTTTGAATTTCCTTGCCATTTCCTTCAATTTTCTTGCCATTTCCTTGAATTTCCTTGAATATCCTTTCCATTTCCTTGAATTTCCTTGAAATTCCTTGAATTTCCTTCCATTTCCTTGAATTTCCTTGCCTTACCTTGCCATTTCCTTGAATTTCCTTGAATTTCCTTGCCATTTCCTTGAATTTCCTTGAATTTCCTTAAATTTCCATGCCATTTCCTTGCCATTCCCTTGAATTTAATTGAATTTCCTTGAATTTCCTTGATTTTTTTTGCTTTGCCTTGCCATTTCCTTGAATTTCCTTGAATTTCCTTGCCATTTCCTTGAATTTCCTTGAATTTCCTTGAATTTCCTTGCCATTTCCTTAAATTTCCTTGAATTTTGTTTAATTTCCTTGCCATTGCCTTGAATTTCCTTGAATTTCCTTGCAATTTCCTTGAATTTCCTTGATTTTCCTTGAATTTCCTTGTCATTTCCTTGAATTTCCTTGAATTTTCTTGCTTTTTCCTTGCCGTTTTCTTGAATTTCCTTTCCTTGCCTTGCCATTTCCTTGAATTTCCTTGAATTTCCTTGCCATTTCCTTGAATTTCCTTGAATTTCCTTGCCATTTCCTTCAATTTCCTTGAATATCCTTGCATTTCCTTGAATTTCTTTGAATTTCCTTGTATTTCGTTCCATTTCCTTGAATTTCCTTGAATTTCCTTGAATTTCCTTCAATTTCCTTGCCATTTCCTTGAATTTCCTTCAATTTCCTTGAAGTTCCTTGCCAGTTCCTTGAATTTCCTTGAATTTCCTTGAATTTCCTTGCCTTGCCTTGCCATTTCCCTGAATGTCTTTGAATTTCCTTGCCTTTTACTTGAATTTCCCTGAATATCCTTGCCATTTCCTTGAACTTCCTTGAACTTCCTTGAATTTCTTTGCCATTTCCTTGAATTTACTTTCCTTGCCTTGCCATTTCCCTGAATGTCTTTGAATTTCCTTGCCTTTTACTTGAATTTCCTTGAATTTTCTTGCCATTTCCTTGAATTTCTTTGACTTTCATTTAATTTCCTTGCCATCGACCTGAATTTCCTTGAATTTCTTTGCCATTTTCTTGAATTTCCTTGAATTTCCTTGAATTTCCTTGCCATTTGCTTGAATTTCCTTGAATTTCCTTGAATTTCCTTGCCATTTCCTTGCCATTTCCTTGAATTTCTTTGCCTTGCCTTCCCATTTCCTTGAATTTCCTTGAATTTTCTTGCCATTTCCTTGAATTTCCTTGATTTTCCTTGAATTTCCTTTCCATCGCCTTGAATTTCCTTGAATTTCTTTGCCATTTCCTTGAATTTCCTTGAATTTCCTTGCCATTTCCTCGAATTTCTTTCAATTTCCTTGACATTTCCTTGAATTTCCTTGAATTTCCTTTAATTTCCTTGCCATTGCCTTGAATTTCCTTGAATTTCCTTGCCATTTCCTTTAATTTCTTTGAATTTCCTTGGATTTCCTTGAATTTCCTTGCCTTGCCTTGCCATTTCCTTGAATTTCGTTGAATTTCCTTGCCATTTCCTTGAATTTCCTTGAATTTCCTTGAATTTCCTTGAATTTCCTTGCCTTGCCTTGCCATTTCCTTCAATTTTCTTGCCATTTCCTTGAATTTCCTTGAATTTCCTTGAATTTCCATGCCATTTCCTTGCCATTTCCTTGAATTTAATTGAATTTTCTTGTATTTCCTTGAATTTCCTTGCTTTGCCTTGCCATTTCCTTGAATTTCCTTGAATTTCCTTGCCATTTCCTTGAATTTCCTTGAATTTTGTTTAATTTCCTTGCCATTGTCTTGAATTTCCTTGAATTTCCTTGCAATTTCCTTGAATTTCCTTGATTTTCCTTGAATTTCCTTGTCATTTCCTTGAATTTCCTTGAATTTCCTTGCCATTTCCTTGCCATTTCCTTGAATTTCTTTGCCTTGCCTTCCCATTTCCTTGAATTTCCTTGAATTTTCTTGCCATTTCCTTGAATTTCCTTGATTTTCCTTGAATTTCCTTTCCATCGCCTTGAATTTCCTTGAATTTCCTTGCCATTTTATTGAATTTCCTTGAATTTCCTTGCCATTTCCTTGAATTTCCTTGAATTTCCTTGCCATTTCCTTGAATTTCTTTCAATTTCCTTGACATTTCCTTGAATTTCCTTGAATTTCCTTTAATTTCCTTGCCATTGCCTTGAATTTCCTTGAATTTCCTTGCCATTTCCTTTAATTTCTTTGAATTTTATTGGATTTCCTTGAATTTCCTTACCATTTCCTTGCCATTTCCTTGAATTTTCTTTACTTTCCTTCCATTTCCTTGAATTTCCCTCAATTTCCTTGCCATTTCTTTGTATTTCCTTGAATTTCCTTGCCATTTCTTTGCCATTTCCTTGAATATCCTTGAATTTCCTTGAATTTCCTTGCCATTTCCTTGAATTTCCTTGAATTTCCTTGAATTTCCTTGAATTTCCTTGCCATTTCCTTGAATTTCCTTGAATTTCCTTGCCATTGCCTTGAATTTCCTTCAATTTCCTTGCAATTTCCTTGAATTTCCTTGATATTCCTTGAATTTCCTTGTCATTTTATTGAATTTCCTTGCATTTTCTTGAATTTCCTTGCCGTTTCCTTGAATTTCCTTTCCTTGCCTTGCCATTTCCTTGAATTTCGTTGAATTTCCTTGCCATTTCCTTGAATTTCCTTGAATTTCCTTGAATTTCCTTGAATTTCCTTGCCATTTCCTTCAATTTCCTTGAATTTCCTTGCCATTTCCTTGAATTTCCCTCAATATCCTTGAATTTCCTTGCCAGTTCCTTGAATTTCCTTGAATTTCTTTGAATTTCCTTGCCATTTCCTTCAATTTTCTTGCCATTTCCTTGAATTTCCTTGAATATCCTTGCCATTTCCTTGAATTTCCTTGAAATTCCTTGAATTTCCTTGCCATTTCCTTGAATTTCCTTGCCTAACTTTGCCATTTCCTTGAATTTACTTGAATTTCTTTGCCATTTTTTTGAATTTCCTTGAATTTCCTTAAATTTCCATGCCATTTCCTTGCCATTCCCTTGAATTTAATTGAATTTCCTTGAATTTCCTTGAATTTTTTTGCTTTGCCTTGCCATTTCCTTGAATTTCCTTGAATTTCCTTGCCATTTCCTTGAATTTCCTTGAATTTTGTTTAATTTCCTTGCCATTGCCTTGAATTTCCTTGAATTTCCTTGCAATTTCCTTGAATTTCCTTGATTTTCCTTGAATTTCCTTGTCATTTCCTTGAATTTCCTTGAATTTTCTTGCTTTTTCCTTGCCGTTTTCTTGAATTTCCTTTCCTTGCCTTGCCATTTCCTTGAATTTCCTTGAATTTCCTTGCCATTTCCTTGAATTTCCTTGAATTTCCTTGCCATTTCCTTCAATTTCCTTGAATATCCTTGCATTTCCTTGAATTTCTTTGAATTTCCTTGTATTTCGTTCCATTTCCTTGAATTTCCTTGAATTTCCTTGAATTTCCTTCAATTTCCTTGCCATTTCCTTGAATTTCCTTCAATTTCCTTGAAGTTCCCTGCCAGTTCCTTGAATTTCCTTGAATTTCCTTGAATTTCCTTGAATTTCCTTGAATTTCCTTGCCATTTCCTTCAATTTCCTTGAATTTCCTTGCCATTGCCTTGAATTTCCCTCAATTTCCTTGAATTTCCTTGCCAGTTCCTTGAATTTCCTTGAATTTCTTTGAATTTCCTTGCCTTGCCTTGCCATTTCCTTCAATTTTCTTGCCATTTCCTTGAATTTCCTTGAATATCCTTGCCATTTCCTTGAATTTCCTTGAAATTCCTTGAATTTCCTTGCCATTTCCTTGATTTTCCTTGCCTTACCTTGCCATTTCCTTGAATTTCCTTGAATTTCCTTGCCATTTCCTTGAATTACCTTGAATTTCCTTGCCTTGCCTTGCCATTTCCCTGAATGTCTTTGAATTTCCTTGCCTTTTACTTGAATTTCTTTGAATTTTCTTGCCATTTCCTTGAATTTCCTTGAATTTCCTTGAATTTCCTTCAATTTCCTTGCCATTTCCTTGAATTTACTTGAATTTCTTTGCCATTTTTTTGAATTTCCTTGAATTTCCTTAAATTTCCATGCCATTTCCTTGCCATTCCCTTGAATTTAATTGAATTTCCTTGAATTTCCTTGAATTTTTTTGCTTTGCCTTGCCATTTCCTTGAATTTCCTTGAATTTCCTTGCCATTTCCTTGAATTTCCTTGAATTTTGTTTAATTTCCTTGCCATTGCCTTGAATTTCCTTGAATTTCCTTGCAATTTCCTTGAATTTCCTTGATTTTCCTTGAATTTCCTTGTCATTTCCTTGAATTTCCTTGAATTTTCTTGCTTTTTCCTTGCCGTTTTCTTGAATTTCCTTGCCTTGCCTTGCCATTTCCTTGAATTTCCTTGAATTTCCTTGCCATTTCCTTGAATTTCCTTGAATTTCCTTGCCATTTCCTTCAATTTCCTTGAATATCCTTGCATTTCCTTGAATTTCTTTGAATTTCCTTGTATTTCGTTCCATTTCCTTGAATTTCCTTGAATTTCCTTGAATTTCCTTCAATTTCCTTGCCATTTCCTTGAATTTCCTTCAATTTCCTTGAAGTTCCCTGCCAGTTCCTTGAATTTCCTTGAATTTCCTTGAATTTCCTTGAATTTCCTTGAATTTCCTTGCCATTTCCTTCAATTTCCTTGAATTTCCTTGCCATTGCCTTGAATTTCCCTCAATTTCCTTGAATTTCCTTGCCAGTTCCTTGAATTTCCTTGAATTTCTTTGAATTTCCTTGCCTTGCCTTGCCATTTCCTTCAATTTTCTTGCCATTTCCTTGAATTTCCTTGAATATCCTTGCCATTTCCTTGAATTTCCTTGAAATTCCTTGAATTTCCTTGCCATTTCCTTGAATTTCCTTGCCTTACCTTGCCATTTCCTTGAATTTCCTTGAATTTCCTTGCCATTTCCTTGAATTACCTTGAATTTCCTTGCCTTGCCTTGCCATTTCCCTGAATGTCTTTGAATTTCCTTGCCTTTTACTTGAATTTCTTTGAATTTTCTTGCCATTTCCTTGAATTTCCTTGAATTTCCTTGAATATCCTTGCCATTTCCTTGAACTTCCTTGAACTTCCTTGAATTTCTTTGCCATTTCCTTGAATTTCCTTTCCTTGCCTTGCCTTTCCCTGAATGTCTTTGAATTTCCTTTCCTTTTACTTGAATTTCCTTGAATTTTCTTGCCATTTCCTTGAATTTCTTTGACTTTCCTTTAATTTCCTTGCCATCGACCTGAATTTCCTTGAATTTCTTTGCCATTTTCTTGAATTTCCTTGAATTTCCTTGAATTTCCTTGCCTTGCCTTGCCATTTCCTTGAATTTCCTTGAATTTCCTTGCCATTTCCTTGAATTTCCTTGAATTTTGTTTAATTTCCTTGCCATTGCCTTGAATTTCCTTGAATTTCCTTGCAATTTCCTTGAATTTCCTTGATTTTCCTTGAATTTCCTTGTCATTTCCTTGAATTTCCTTGAATTTTCTTGCTTTTTCCTTGCCGTTTTCTTGAATTTCCTTTCCTTGCCTTGCCATTTCCTTGAATTTCCTTGAATTTCCTTGCCATTTCCTTGAATTTCCTTGAATTTCCTTGCCATTTCCTTCAATTTCCTTGAATATCCTTGCATTTCCTTGAATTTCTTTGAATTTCCTTGTATTTCGTTCCATTTCCTTGAATTTCCTTGAATTTCCTTGAATTTCCTTCAATTTCCTTGCCATTTCCTTGAATTTCCTTCAATTTCCTTGAAGTTCCCTGCCAGTTCCTTGAATTTCCTTGAATTTCCTTGAATTTCCTTGAATTTCCTTGAATTTCCTTGCCATTTCCTTCAATTTCCTTGAATTTCCTTGCCATTGCCTTGAATTTCCCTCAATTTCCTTGAATTTCCTTGCCAGTTCCTTGAATTTCCTTGAATTTCTTTGAATTTCCTTGCCTTGCCTTGCCATTTCCTTCAATTTTCTTGCCATTTCCTTGAATTTCCTTGAATATCCTTGCCATTTCCTTGAATTTCCTTGAAATTCCTTGAATTTCCTTGCCATTTCCTTGATTTTCCTTGCCTTACCTTGCCATTTCCTTGAATTTCCTTGAATTTCCTTGCCATTTCCTTGAATTACCTTGAATTTCCTTGCCTTGCCTTGCCATTTCCCTGAATGTCTTTGAATTTCCTTGCCTTTTACTTGAATTTCTTTGAATTTTCTTGCCATTTCCTTGAATTTCCTTGAATTTCCTTGAATTTCCTTCAATTTCCTTGCCATTTCCTTGAATTTACTTGAATTTCTTTGCCATTTTTTTGAATTTCCTTGAATTTCCTTAAATTTCCATGCCATTTCCTTGCCATTCCCTTGAATTTAATTGAATTTCCTTGAATTTCCTTGAATTTTTTTGCTTTGCCTTGCCATTTCCTTGAATTTCCTTGAATTTCCTTGCCATTTCCTTGAATTTCCTTGAATTTTGTTTAATTTCCTTGCCATTGCCTTGAATTTCCTTGAATTTCCTTGCAATTTCCTTGAATTTCCTTGATTTTCCTTGAATTTCCTTGTCATTTCCTTGAATTTCCTTGAATTTTCTTGCTTTTTCCTTGCCGTTTTCTTGAATTTCCTTTCCTTGCCTTGCCATTTCCTTGAATTTCCTTGAATTTCCTTGCCATTTCCTTGAATTTCCTTGAATTTCCTTGCCATTTCCTTCAATTTCCTTGAATATCCTTGCATTTCCTTGAATTTCTTTGAATTTCCTTGTATTTCGTTCCATTTCCTTGAATTTCCTTGAATTTCCTTGAATTTCCTTCAATTTCCTTGCCATTTCCTTGAATTTCCTTCAATTTCCTTGAAGTTCCCTGCCAGTTCCTTGAATTTCCTTGAATTTCCTTGAATTTCCTTGAATTTCCTTGAATTTCCTTGCCATTTCCTTCAATTTCCTTGAATTTCCTTGCCATTGCCTTGAATTTCCCTCAATTTCCTTGAATTTCCTTGCCAGTTCCTTGAATTTCCTTGAATTTCTTTGAATTTCCTTGCCTTGCCTTGCCATTTCCTTCAATTTTCTTGCCATTTCCTTGAATTTCCTTGAATATCCTTGCCATTTCCTTGAATTTCCTTGAAATTCCTTGAATTTCCTTGCCATTTCCTTGAATTTCCTTGCCTTACCTTGCCATTTCCTTGAATTTCCTTGAATTTCCTTGCCATTTCCTTGAATTACCTTGAATTTCCTTGCCTTGCCTTGCCATTTCCCTGAATGTCTTTGAATTTCCTTGCCTTTTACTTGAATTTCTTTGAATTTTCTTGCCATTTCCTTGAATTTCCTTGAATTTCCTTGAATATCCTTGCCATTTCCTTGAACTTCCTTGAACTTCCTTGAATTTCTTTGCCATTTCCTTGAATTTCCTTTCCTTGCCTTGCCTTTCCCTGAATGTCTTTGAATTTCCTTTCCTTTTACTTGAATTTCCTTGAATTTTCTTGCCATTTCCTTGAATTTCTTTGACTTTCCTTTAATTTCCTTGCCATCGACCTGAATTTCCTTGAATTTCTTTGCCATTTTCTTGAATTTCCTTGAATTTCCTTGAATTTCCTTGCCTTGCCTTGCCATTTCCTTGAATTTCCTTGAATTTCCTTGCCATTTCCTTGAATTTCCTTGAATTTTGTTTAATTTCCTTGCCATTGCCTTGAATTTCCTTGAATTTCCTTGCAATTTCCTTGAATTTCCTTGATTTTCCTTGAATTTCCTTGTCATTTCCTTGAATTTCCTTGAATTTTCTTGCTTTTTCCTTGCCGTTTTCTTGAATTTCCTTGCCATTTCTTTGCCATTTCCTTGAATTTCCTTGAATTTCCTTGCCATTTCCTTGAATTTCCTTGAATTTCCTTGCCATTTCCTTCAATTTCCTTGAATATCCTTGCATTTCCTTGAATTTCTTTGAATTTCCTTGTATTTCGTTCCATTTCCTTGAATTTCCTTGAATTTCCTTGAATTTCCTTCAATTTCCTTGCCATTTCCTTGAATTTCCTTCAATTTCCTTGAAGTTCCCTGCCAGTTCCTTGAATTTCCTTGAATTTCCTTGAATTTCCTTGAATTTCCTTGAATTTCCTTGCCATTTCCTTCAATTTCCTTGAATTTCCTTGCCATTGCCTTGAATTTCCCTCAATTTCCTTGAATTTCCTTGCCAGTTCCTTGAATTTCCTTGAATTTCTTTGAATTTCCTTGCCTTGCCTTGCCATTTCCTTCAATTTTCTTGCCATTTCCTTGAATTTCCTTGAATATCCTTGCCATTTCCTTGAATTTCCTTGAAATTCCTTGAATTTCCTTGCCATTTCCTTGAATTTCCTTGCCTTACCTTGCCATTTCCTTGAATTTCCTTGAATTTCCTTGCCATTTCCTTGAATTACCTTGAATTTCCTTGCCTTGCCTTGCCATTTCCCTGAATGTCTTTGAATTTCCTTGCCTTTTACTTGAATTTCTTTGAATTTTCTTGCCATTTCCTTGAATTTCCTTGAATTTCCTTGAATTTCCTTCAATTTCCTTGCCATTTCCTTGAATTTACTTGAATTTCTTTGCCATTTTTTTGAATTTCCTTGAATTTCCTTAAATTTCCATGCCATTTCCTTGCCATTCCCTTGAATTTAATTGAATTTCCTTGAATTTCCTTGAATTTTTTTGCTTTGCCTTGCCATTTCCTTGAATTTCCTTGAATTTCCTTGCCATTTCCTTGAATTTCCTTGAATTTTGTTTAATTTCCTTGCCATTGCCTTGAATTTCCTTGAATTTCCTTGCAATTTCCTTGAATTTCCTTGATTTTCCTTGAATTTCCTTGTCATTTCCTTGAATTTCCTTGAATTTTCTTGCTTTTTCCTTGCCGTTTTCTTGAATTTCCTTTCCTTGCCTTGCCATTTCCTTGAATTTCCTTGAATTTCCTTGCCATTTCCTTGAATTTCCTTGAATTTCCTTGCCATTTCCTTCAATTTCCTTGAATATCCTTGCATTTCCTTGAATTTCTTTGAATTTCCTTGTATTTCGTTCCATTTCCTTGAATTTCCTTGAATTTCCTTGAATTTCCTTCAATTTCCTTGCCATTTCCTTGAATTTCCTTCAATTTCCTTGAAGTTCCCTGCCAGTTCCTTGAATTTCCTTGAATTTCCTTGAATTTCCTTGAATTTCCTTGAATTTCCTTGCCATTTCCTTCAATTTCCTTGAATTTCCTTGCCATTGCCTTGAATTTCCCTCAATTTCCTTGAATTTCCTTGCCAGTTCCTTGAATTTCCTTGAATTTCTTTGAATTTCCTTGCCTTGCCTTGCCATTTCCTTCAATTTTCTTGCCATTTCCTTGAATTTCCTTGAATATCCTTGCCATTTCCTTGAATTTCCTTGAAATTCCTTGAATTTCCTTGCCATTTCCTTGAATTTCCTTGCCTTACCTTGCCATTTCCTTGAATTTCCTTGAATTTCCTTGCCATTTCCTTGAATTACCTTGAATTTCCTTGCCTTGCCTTGCCATTTCCCTGAATGTCTTTGAATTTCCTTGCCTTTTACTTGAATTTCTTTGAATTTTCTTGCCATTTCCTTGAATTTCCTTGAATTTCCTTGAATATCCTTGCCATTTCCTTGAACTTCCTTGAACTTTCTTGAATTTCTTTGCCATTTCCTTGAATTTCCTTTCCTTGCCTTGCCTTTCCCTGAATGTCTTTGAATTTCCTTTCCTTTTACTTGAATTTCCTTGAATTTTCTTGCCATTTCCTTGAATTTCTTTGACTTTCCTTTAATTTCCTTGCCATAGACCTGAATTTCCTTGAATTTCTTTGCCATTTTCTTGAATTTCCTTGAATTTCCTTGAATTTCCTTGCCTTGCCATTTCCTTGAATTTCCTTGAATTTCCTTCCATTTTTTTGAATTTCCTTGAATTTCCTTGCCATTTCCTTAAATTTCCTTGAATTTCCTTGAATTTTCTTGAATTTCCTTGCCATTTCCTTGCCATTTCCTTGAATTTTCTTTACTTGCCTTCCATTTCCTTGAATTTCCCTCAATTTCCTTGCCATTTCTTTGTATTTCCTTGAATTTCCTTGCCATTTCTTTGCCATTTCCTTGAATATCCTTGAATTTCCTTGAATTTCCTTGCCATTTCCTTGAATTTCCTTGAATTTCCTTGAATTTCCTTGCCATTTCCTTGACTTTCCTTGAATTTCCTTGAATTTCCTTTAATTTCCTTGCCATTGCCTTGAATTTCCTTGAATTTCCTTGCAATTTCCTTGAATTTCCTTGATATTCCTTGAATTTCCTTGTCATTTCCTTGAATTTCCTTGAATTTCCTTGCCATTTCCTTGCCATTTCCTTGAATTTCTTTGCCTTGCCTTCCCATTTCCTTGAATTTCCTTGAATTTTCTTGCCATTTCCTTGAATTTCCTTGAAATTCCTTGCCATTTCCTTGAATTTCCTTGAATTTCCTTGAATTTCCTTGAATTTCCTTGCCTTGCCTTGCCATTTCCTTCAATTTTCTTGCCATTTCCTTGAATTTCCTTGAATTTCCTTGAATTTCCATGCCATTTCCTTGCCATTTCCTTGAATTTAATTGAATTTTCTTGTATTTCCTTGAATTTCCTTGAATTTCCTTGCCATTTCCTACAATTTCCTTGAATATCCTTGCATTTCCTTGAATTTCTTTGAATTTCCTTGTATTTCGTTCCATTTCCTTGAATTTCCTTGAATTTCCTTGCCAGTTCCTTGAATTTCCTTGAATTACCTTGAATTTCCTTGCCTTGCCTTGCCATTTCCCTGAATGTCTTTGAATTTCCTTGCCTTTTACTTGAATTTCCTTGAATTTTCTTGCCATTTCCTTGAATTTCTTTGACTTTCCTTTAATTTCCTTGCCATCGACCTGAATTTCCTTGAATTTCTTTGCCATTTTCTTGAATTTCCTTGAATTTCCTTGAATTTCCTTGCCATTTGCTTGAATTTCCTTGAATTTCCTTGAATTTCCTTGCCATTTCCTTGCCATTTCCTTGAATTTCTTTGCCTTGCCTTCCCATTTCCTTGAATTTCCTTGAATTTTCTTGCCATTTCCTTGAATTTCCTTGATTTTCCTTGAATTTCCTTTCCATCGCCTTGAATTTCCTTGAATTTCTTTGCCATTTCCTTGAATTTCCTTGAATTTCCTTGCCATTTCCTTGAATTTCCTTGAATTTCCTTGAATTTCCTTGCCTTGCCTTGCCATTTCCCTGAATGTCTTTGAATTTCCTTGCCTTTTACTTGAATTTCCCTGAATATCCTTGCCATTTCCTTGAACTTCCTTGAACTTCCTTGAATTTCTTTGCCATTCCCTTGAATTTCCTTTCCTTGCCTTGCCATTTCCCTGAATGTCTTTGAATTTCCTTGCCTTTTACTTGAATTTCCTTGAATTTTCTTGCCATTTCCTTGAATTTCTTTGACTTTCCTTTAATTTCCTTGCCATCGACCTGAATTTCCTTGAATTTCTTTGCCATTTTCTTGAATTTCCTTGAATTTCCTTGAATTTCCTTGCCATTTCCTTGAATTTCCTTGAATTTCCTTGCCATTTCCTTGCCATTTCCTTGAATTTCTTTGCCTTGCCTTCCCATTTCCTTGAATTTCCTTGAATTTTCTTGCCATTTCCTTGAATTTCCTTGATTTTCCTTGAATTTCCTTTCCATCGCCTTGAATTTCCTTGAATTTCTTTGCCATTTCCTTAAATTTCCTTGAATTTCCTTGCCATTTCCTCGAATTTCTTTCAATTTCCTTGACATTTCCTTGAATTTCCTTGAATTTCCTTTAATTTCCTTGCCATTGCCTTGAATTTCCTTGAATTTCCTTGCCATTTCCTTTAATTTCTTTGAATTTCCTTGGATTTCCTTGAATTTCCTTGCCTTGCCTTGCCATTTCCTTGAATTTCCTTGAACTTCCTTCCATTTTTTTGAATTTCCTTGAATTTCCTTGCCATTTCCTTGAATTTCCTTGAATTTCCTTGAATTTCCTTGCCATTTCCTTGCCATTTCCTTGAATTTTCTTTACTTGCCTTCCATTTCCTTGAAATTCCCTCAATTTCCTTGCCATTTCTTTGTATTTCCTTGAATTTTCTTGCCATTTCTTTGCCATTTCCTTGAATATCCTTGAATTTCCTCTAATTTCCTTGCCATTCCCTTGAATTTCCTTGAATTTCCTTGAATTTCCTTGAATTTCCTTGCCATTTCCTTGAATTTCCTTGAGTTTCTTTGAATTTCCTTTAATTTCCTTGCCATTGCCTTGAATTTCCTTGAATATCCTTGCAATTTCCTTGAATTTCCTTGAAATTCCTTGAATTTCCTTGCCATGTCCTTGAATTTCCTTGCCTTACCTTGCCATTTCCTTGAATTTCCTTGAATTTTCTTGCCATTGCCTTGAATTTCCTTGAATTTCCTTGCCATTTCCTTTAATTTCTTTGAATTTCCTTGGATTTCCTTGAATTTCTTTGCCTTGCCTTGCCATTTCCTTGAATTTCCTTGAATTTCCTTCCATTTTTTTGAATTTCCTTGAATTTCCTTGCCATTTCCTTGGATTTCCTTGAATTTTTTTGAATTTTCTTCAATTTCCTTGCCATTTCCTTGCCATTTCCTTGAATTTTCTTTACTTGCCTTCCATTTCCTTGAATTTCGCTCAATTTCCTTGCCATTTCTTTGTATTTCCTTGAATTTCCTTGCCATTTCTTTGCCATTTCCTTGAATATCCTTGAATTTCCTTGAATTTCCTTGCCATTTCCTTGAAGTTCCTTGAATTTCCTTGAATTTCCTTGCCATTTCCTTGCCATTTCCTTGAATTTCCTTTAATTTCTTTGAATTTCCTTTAATTTCCTTGCCATTGCCTTGAATTTCCTTGAATTTCCATGCCATTTCCTTGAATTTCCTTGCCTTACCTTGCCATTTCCTTGAATTTCCTTGAATTTCCTTGCCATTTCCTTGAATTTCCTTGAATTTCCTTGCCATTTCCTTGCCATTTCCTTGAATTTCTTTGCCTTGCCTTCCCATTTCCTTGAATTTCCTTGAATTTTCTTGCCATTTCCTTGAATTTCCTTGATTTTCCTTGAATTTCCTTTCCATCGCCTTGAATTTCCTTGAATTTCTTTGCCATTTCCTTAAATTTCCTTGAATTTCCTTGCCATTTCCTCGAATTTCTTTCAATTTCCTTGACATTTCCTTGAATTTCCTTGAATTTCCTTTAATTTCCTTGCCATTGCCTTGAATTTCCTTGAATTTCCTTGCCATTTCCTTTAATTTCTTTGAATTTCCTTGGATTTCCTTGAATTTCCTTGCCTTGCCTTGCCATTTCCTTGAATTTCCTTGAACTTCCTTCCATTTTTTTGAATTTCCTTGAATTTCCTTGCCATTTCCTTGAATTTCCTTGAATTTCCTTGAATTTCCTTGCCATTTCCTTGCCATTTCCTTGAATTTTCTTTACTTGCCTTCCATTTCCTTGAAATTCCCTCAATTTCCTTGCCATTTCTTTGTATTTCCTTGAATTTTCTTGCCATTTCCTTGAATTTCCTTGAATTTCCTTGAATATCCTTGCCATTTCCTTGAACTTCCTTGAACTTCCTTGAATTTCTTTGCCATTTCCTTGAATTTCCTTTCCTTGCCTTGCCTTTCCCTGAATGTCTTTGAATTTCCTTTCCTTTTACTTGAATTTCCTTGAATTTTCTTGCCATTTCCTTGAATTTCTTTGACTTTCCTTTAATTTCCTTGCCATCGACCTGAATTTCCTTGAATTTCTTTGCCATTTTCTTGAATTTCCTTGAATTTCCTTGAATTTCCTTGCCTTGCCTTGCCATTTCCTTGAATTTCCTTGAATTTCCTTGCCATTTCCTTGAATTTCCTTGAATTTTGTTTAATTTCCTTGCCATTGCCTTGAATTTCCTTGAATTTCCTTGCAATTTCCTTGAATTTCCTTGATTTTCCTTGAATTTCCTTGTCATTTCCTTGAATTTCCTTGAATTTTCTTGCTTTTTCCTTGCCGTTTTCTTGAATTTCCTTTCCTTGCCTTGCCATTTCCTTGAATTTCCTTGAATTTCCTTGCCATTTCCTTGAATTTCCTTGAATTTCCTTGCCATTTCCTTCAATTTCCTTGAATATCCTTGCATTTCCTTGAATTTCTTTGAATTTCCTTGTATTTCGTTCCATTTCCTTGAATTTCCTTGAATTTCCTTGAATTTCCTTCAATTTCCTTGCCATTTCCTTGAATTTCCTTCAATTTCCTTGAAGTTCCCTGCCAGTTCCTTGAATTTCCTTGAATTTCCTTGAATTTCCTTGAATTTCCTTGAATTTCCTTGCCATTTCCTTCAATTTCCTTGAATTTCCTTGCCATTGCCTTGAATTTCCCTCAATTTCCTTGAATTTCCTTGCCAGTTCCTTGAATTTCCTTGAATTTCTTTGAATTTCCTTGCCTTGCCTTGCCATTTCCTTCAATTTTCTTGCCATTTCCTTGAATTTCCTTGAATATCCTTGCCATTTCCTTGAATTTCCTTGAAATTCCTTGAATTTCCTTGCCATTTCCTTGAATTTCCTTGCCTTACCTTGCCATTTCCTTGAATTTCCTTGAATTTCCTTGCCATTTCCTTGAATTACCTTGAATTTCCTTGCCTTGCCTTGCCATTTCCCTGAATGTCTTTGAATTTCCTTGCCTTTTACTTGAATTTCTTTGAATTTTCTTGCCATTTCCTTGAATTTCCTTGAATTTCCTTGAATTTCCTTCAATTTCCTTGCCATTTCCTTGAATTTACTTGAATTTCTTTGCCATTTTTTTGAATTTCCTTGAATTTCCTTAAATTTCCATGCCATTTCCTTGCCATTCCCTTGAATTTAATTGAATTTCCTTGAATTTCCTTGAATTTTTTTGCTTTGCCTTGCCATTTCCTTGAATTTCCTTGAATTTCCTTGCCATTTCCTTGAATTTCCTTGAATTTTGTTTAATTTCCTTGCCATTGCCTTGAATTTCCTTGAATTTCCTTGCAATTTCCTTGAATTTCCTTGATTTTCCTTGAATTTCCTTGTCATTTCCTTGAATTTCCTTGAATTTTCTTGCTTTTTCCTTGCCGTTTTCTTGAATTTCCTTTCCTTGCCTTGCCATTTCCTTGAATTTCCTTGAATTTCCTTGCCATTTCCTTGAATTTCCTTGAATTTCCTTGCCATTTCCTTCAATTTCCTTGAATATCCTTGCATTTCCTTGAATTTCTTTGAATTTCCTTGTATTTCGTTCCATTTCCTTGAATTTCCTTGAATTTCCTTGAATTTCCTTCAATTTCCTTGCCATTTCCTTGAATTTCCTTCAATTTCCTTGAAGTTCCCTGCCAGTTCCTTGAATTTCCTTGAATTTCCTTGAATTTCCTTGAATTTCCTTGAATTTCCTTGCCATTTCCTTCAATTTCCTTGAATTTCCTTGCCATTGCCTTGAATTTCCCTCAATTTCCTTGAATTTCCTTGCCAGTTCCTTGAATTTCCTTGAATTTCTTTGAATTTCCTTGCCTTGCCTTGCCATTTCCTTCAATTTTCTTGCCATTTCCTTGAATTTCCTTGAATATCCTTGCCATTTCCTTGAATTTCCTTGAAATTCCTTGAATTTCCTTGCCATTTCCTTGAATTTCCTTGCCTTACCTTGCCATTTCCTTGAATTTCCTTGAATTTCCTTGCCAGTTCCTTGAATTTCCTTGAATTTCTTTGAATTTCCTTGCCTTGCCTTGCCATTTCCTTCAATTTTCTTGCCATTTCCTTGAATTTCCTTGAATATCCTTGCCATTTCCTTGAATTTCCTTGAAATTCCTTGAATTTCCTTGCCATTTCCTTGAATTTCCTTGCCTTACCTTGCCATTTCCTTGAATTTCCTTGAATTTCCTTGCCATTTCCTTGAATTACCTTGAATTTCCTTGCCTTGCCTTGCCATTTCCCTGAATGTCTTTGAATTTCCTTGCCTTTTACTTGAATTTCTTTGAATTTTCTTGCCATTTCCTTGAATTTCCTTGAATTTCCTTGAATATCCTTGCCATTTCCTTGAACTTCCTTGAACTTCCTTGAATTTCTTTGCCATTTCCTTGAATTTCCTTTCCTTGCCTTGCCTTTCCCTGAATGTCTTTGAATTTCCTTTCCTTTTACTTGAATTTCCTTGAATTTTCTTGCCATTTCCTTGAATTTCTTTGACTTTCCTTTAATTTCCTTGCCATAGACCTGAATTTCCTTGAATTTCTTTGCCATTTTCTTGAATTTCCTTGAATTTCCTTGAATTTCCTTGCCTTGCCATTTCCTTGAATTTCCTTGAATTTCCTTCCATTTTTTTGAATTTCCTTGAATTTCCTTGCCATTTCCTTAAATTTCCTTGAATTTCCTTGAATTTTCTTGAATTTCCTTGCCATTTCCTTGCCATTTCCTTGAATTTTCTTTACTTGCCTTCCATTTCCTTGAATTTCCCTCAATTTCCTTGCCATTTCTTTGTATTTCCTTGAATTTCCTTGCCATTTCTTTGCCATTTCCTTGAATATCCTTGAATTTCCTTGAATTTCCTTGCCATTTCCTTGAATTTCCTTGAATTTCCTTGAATTTCCTTGCCATTTCCTTGACTTTCCTTGAATTTCCTTGAATTTCCTTTAATTTCCTTGCCATTGCCTTGAATTTCCTTGAATTTCCTTGCAATTTCCTTGAATTTCCTTGATATTCCTTGAATTTCCTTGTCATTTCCTTGAATTTCCTTGAATTTCCTTGCCATTTCCTTGCCATTTCCTTGAATTTCTTTGCCTTGCCTTCCCATTTCCTTGAATTTCCTTGAATTTTCTTGCCATTTCCTTGAATTTCCTTGAAATTCCTTGCCATTTCCTTGAATTTCCTTGAATTTCCTTGAATTTCCTTGAATTTCCTTGCCTTGCCTTGCCATTTCCTTCAATTTTCTTGCCATTTCCTTGAATTTCCTTGAATTTCCTTGAATTTCCATGCCATTTCCTTGCCATTTCCTTGAATTTAATTGAATTTTCTTGTATTTCCTTGAATTTCCTTGAATTTCCTTGCCATTTCCTACAATTTCCTTGAATATCCTTGCATTTCCTTGAATTTCTTTGAATTTCCTTGTATTTCGTTCCATTTCCTTGAATTTCCTTGAATTTCCTTGCCAGTTCCTTGAATTTCCTTGAATTACCTTGAATTTCCTTGCCTTGCCTTGCCATTTCCCTGAATGTCTTTGAATTTCCTTGCCTTTTACTTGAATTTCCTTGAATTTTCTTGCCATTTCCTTGAATTTCTTTGACTTTCCTTTAATTTCCTTGCCATCGACCTGAATTTCCTTGAATTTCTTTGCCATTTTCTTGAATTTCCTTGAATTTCCTTGAATTTCCTTGCCATTTGCTTGAATTTCCTTGAATTTCCTTGAATTTCCTTGCCATTTCCTTGCCATTTCCTTGAATTTCTTTGCCTTGCCTTCCCATTTCCTTGAATTTCCTTGAATTTTCTTGCCATTTCCTTGAATTTCCTTGATTTTCCTTGAATTTCCTTTCCATCGCCTTGAATTTCCTTGAATTTCTTTGCCATTTCCTTGAATTTCCTTGAATTTCCTTGCCATTTCCTTGAATTTCCTTGAATTTCCTTGAATTTCCTTGCCTTGCCTTGCCATTTCCCTGAATGTCTTTGAATTTCCTTGCCTTTTACTTGAATTTCCCTGAATATCCTTGCCATTTCCTTGAACTTCCTTGAACTTCCTTGAATTTCTTTGCCATTCCCTTGAATTTCCTTTCCTTGCCTTGCCATTTCCCTGAATGTCTTTGAATTTCCTTGCCTTTTACTTGAATTTCCTTGAATTTTCTTGCCATTTCCTTGAATTTCTTTGACTTTCCTTTAATTTCCTTGCCATCGACCTGAATTTCCTTGAATTTCTTTGCCATTTTCTTGAATTTCCTTGAATTTCCTTGAATTTCCTTGCCATTTCCTTGAATTTCCTTGAATTTCCTTGCCATTTCCTTGCCATTTCCTTGAATTTCTTTGCCTTGCCTTCCCATTTCCTTGAATTTCCTTGAATTTTCTTGCCATTTCCTTGAATTTCCTTGATTTTCCTTGAATTTCCTTTCCATCGCCTTGAATTTCCTTGAATTTCTTTGCCATTTCCTTAAATTTCCTTGAATTTCCTTGCCATTTCCTCGAATTTCTTTCAATTTCCTTGACATTTCCTTGAATTTCCTTGAATTTCCTTTAATTTCCTTGCCATTGCCTTGAATTTCCTTGAATTTCCTTGCCATTTCCTTTAATTTCTTTGAATTTCCTTGGATTTCCTTGAATTTCCTTGCCTTGCCTTGCCATTTCCTTGAATTTCCTTGAACTTCCTTCCATTTTTTTGAATTTCCTTGAATTTCCTTGCCATTTCCTTGAATTTCCTTGAATTTCCTTGAATTTCCTTGCCATTTCCTTGCCATTTCCTTGAATTTTCTTTACTTGCCTTCCATTTCCTTGAAATTCCCTCAATTTCCTTGCCATTTCTTTGTATTTCCTTGAATTTTCTTGCCATTTCTTTGCCATTTCCTTGAATTTCCTTGAATTTCCTTGCCATTTCCTTGAATTTCCTTGAATTTCCTTGAATTTCCTTGCCTTGCCTTGCCATTTCCCTGAATGTCTTTGAATTTCCTTGCCTTTTACTTGAATTTCCCTGAATATCCTTGCCATTTCCTTGAACTTCCTTGAACTTCCTTGAATTTCTTTGCCATTCCCTTGAATTTCCTTTCCTTGCCTTGCCATTTCCCTGAATGTCTTTGAATTTCCTTGCCTTTTACTTGAATTTCCTTGAATTTTCTTGCCATTTCCTTGAATTTCTTTGACTTTCCTTTAATTTCCTTGCCATCGACCTGAATTTCCTTGAATTTCTTTGCCATTTTCTTGAATTTCCTTGAATTTCCTTGAATTTCCTTGCCATTTCCTTGAATTTCCTTGAATTTCCTTGCCATTTCCTTGCCATTTCCTTGAATTTCTTTGCCTTGCCTTCCCATTTCCTTGAATTTCCTTGAATTTTCTTGCCATTTCCTTGAATTTCCTTGATTTTCCTTGAATTTCCTTTCCATCGCCTTGAATTTCCTTGAATTTCTTTGCCATTTCCTTAAATTTCCTTGAATTTCCTTGCCATTTCCTCGAATTTCTTTCAATTTCCTTGACATTTCCTTGAATTTCCTTGAATTTCCTTTAATTTCCTTGCCATTGCCTTGAATTTCCTTGAATTTCCTTGCCATTTCCTTTAATTTCTTTGAATTTCCTTGGATTTCCTTGAATTTCCTTGCCTTGCCTTGCCATTTCCTTGAATTTCCTTGAACTTCCTTCCATTTTTTTGAATTTCCTTGAATTTCCTTGCCATTTCCTTGAATTTCCTTGAATTTCCTTGAATTTCCTTGCCATTTCCTTGCCATTTCCTTGAATTTTCTTTACTTGCCTTCCATTTCCTTGAAATTCCCTCAATTTCCTTGCCATTTCTTTGTATTTCCTTGAATTTTCTTGCCATTTCTTTGCCATTTCCTTGAATATCCTTGAATTTCCTCTAATTTCCTTGCCATTCCCTTGAATTTCCTTGAATTTCCTTGAATTTCCTTGAATTTCCTTGCCATTTCCTTGAATTTCCTTGAGTTTCTTTGAATTTCCTTTAATTTCCTTGCCATTGCCTTGAATTTCCTTGAATATCCTTGCAATTTCCTTGAATTTCCTTGAAATTCCTTGAATTTCCTTGCCATGTCCTTGAATTTCCTTGCCTTACCTTGCCATTTCCTTGAATTTCCTTGAATTTTCTTGCCATTGCCTTGAATTTCCTTGAATTTCCTTGCCATTTCCTTTAATTTCTTTGAATTTCCTTGGATTTCCTTGAATTTCTTTGCCTTGCCTTGCCATTTCCTTGAATTTCCTTGAATTTCCTTCCATTTTTTTGAATTTCCTTGAATTTCCTTGCCATTTCCTTGGATTTCCTTGAATTTTTTTGAATTTTCTTCAATTTCCTTGCCATTTCCTTGCCATTTCCTTGAATTTTCTTTACTTGCCTTCCATTTCCTTGAATTTCGCTCAATTTCCTTGCCATTTCTTTGTATTTCCTTGAATTTCCTTGCCATTTCTTTGCCATTTCCTTGAATATCCTTGAATTTCCTTGAATTTCCTTGCCATTTCCTTGAAGTTCCTTGAATTTCCTTGAATTTCCTTGCCATTTCCTTGCCATTTCCTTGAATTTCCTTTAATTTCTTTGAATTTCCTTTAATTTCCTTGCCATTGCCTTGAATTTCCTTGAATTTCCATGCCATTTCCTTGAATTTCCTTGCCTTACCTTGCCATTTCCTTGAATTTCCTTGAATTTCCTTGCCATTTCCTTGAATTTCCTTGAATTTCCTTAAATTTCCATGCCATTTCCTTGCCATTCCCTTGAATTTAATTGAATTTCCTTGAATTTCCTTGAATTTTTTTGCTTTGCCTTGCCATTTCCTTGAATTTCCTTGAATTTCCTTGCCATTTCCTTGAATTTCCTTGAATTTCCTTGCCATTTCCTTGAATTTCCTTGAATTTTGTTTAATTTCCTTGCCATTGCCTTGAATTTCCTTGAATTTCCTTGCAATTTCCTTGAATTTCCTTGATTTTCCTTGAATTTCCTTGTCATTTCCTTGAATTTCCTTGAATTTTCTTGCTTTTTCCTTGCCGTTTTCTTGAATTTCCTTTCCTTGCCTTGCCATTTCCTTGAATTTCCTTGAATTTCCTTGCCATTTCCTTGAATTTCCTTGAATTTCCTTGCCATTTCCTTCAATTTCCTTGAATATCCTTGCATTTCCTTGAATTTCTTTGAATTTCCTTGTATTTCGTTCCATTTCCTTGAATTTCCTTGAATTTCCTTGAATTTCCTTCAATTTCCTTGCCATTTCCTTGAATTTCCTTCAATTTCCTTGAAGTTCCTTGCCAGTTCCTTGAATTTCCTTGAATTTCCTTGAATTTCCTTGCCTTGCCTTGCCATTTCCCTGAATGTCTTTGAATTTCCTTGCCTTTTACTTGAATTTCCGTGAATATCCTTGCCATTTCCTTGAACTTCCTTGAACTTCCTTGAATTTCTTTGCCATTTCCTTGAATTTACTTTCCTTGCCTTGCCATTTCCCTGAATGTCTTTGAATTTCCTTGCCTTTTACTTTAATTTCCTTGAATTTCCTTGCCTTGCCTTGCCATTTCCCTGAATTTCCTTGAATTTCCTTGCCATTTCCTTGAATTTCCTTGAATTTCCTTGAATTTCCTTGCCATTTCCTTGCCATTTCCTTGAATTTTCTTTACTTGCCTTCCATTTCCTTGAAATTCCCTCAATTTCCTTGCCATTTCTTTGTATTTCCTTGAATTTTCTTGCCATTTCTTTGCCATTTCCTTGAATATCCTTGAATTTCCTCTAATTTCCTTGCCATTCCCTTGAATTTCCTTGAATTTCCTTGAATTTCCTTGAATTTCCTTGCCATTTCCTTGAATTTCCCTGAGTTTCTTTGAATTTCCTTTAATTTCCTTGCCATTGCCTTGAATTTCCTTGAATATCCTTGCAATTTTTTTGAATTTCCTTGAAATTCCTTGAATTTCCTTGCCATGTCCTTGAATTTCCTTGCCTTACCTTGCCATTTCCTTGAATTTCCTTGAATTTTCTTGACATTGCCTTGAATTTCCTTGAATTTCCTTGCCATTTCCTTTAATTTCTTTGAATTTCCTTGGATTTCCTTGAATTTCTTTGCCTTGCCTTGCCATTTCCTTGAATTTCCTTGAATTTCCTTCCATTTTTTTGAATTTCCTTGAATTTCCTTGCCATTTCCTTGAATTTCCTTGAATTTTTTTGAATTTCCTTCAATTTCCTTGCCATTTCCTTGCCATTTCCTTGAATTTTCTTTACTTGCCTTCCATTTCCTTGAATTTCGCTCAATTTCCTTGCCATTTCTTTGTATTTCCTTGAATTTCCTTGCCATTTCTTTGCCATTTCCTTGAAGTTCCTTGAATTTCCTTGAATTTCCTTGCCATTTCCTTGCCATTTCCTTGAATTTCCTTTAATTTCTTTGAATTTCCTTTAATTTCCTTGCCATTGCCTTGAATTTCCTTGAATTTCCTTGCAATTTCCTTGAATTTCCTTGAAATTCCTTGAATTTCCTTGCCATTTCCTTGAATTTCCTTGAATTTTCTTGCCATTTCCTTGAATTTCCTTGAATATCCTTGCCATTTACTTGAATTACCTTGAATTTCCTTGCCTTGCCTTGCCATTTCCCTGAATGTCTTTGAATTTCCTTGCCTTTTACTTGAATTTCCTTGAATTTTCTTGCCATTTCCTTGAATTTCCTTGAATTTCCTTGAATATCCTTGCCATTTCCTTGAACTTTCTTGAACTTCCTTGAATTTCTTTGCCATTTCCTTGAATTTCCTTTCCTTGCCTTGCCTTTCCCTGAATGTCTTTGAATTTCCTTGCCTTTTACTTGAATTTCCTTGAATTTTCTTGCCATTTCCTTGAATTTTATTGACTTTCCTTTAATTTCCTTGCCATCGAGCTGAATTTCCTTGAATTTCTTTGCCATTTTCTTGAATTGCCTTGAATTTCCTTGAATTTCCTTGCCATTTCCTTTAATTTCTTTGAATTTTATTGGATTTCCTTGAATTTTCTTACCATTTCCTTGCCATTTCCTTGAATTTTCTTTACTTGCCTTCCATTTCCTTGAATTTCCCTCAATTTCCTTGCCATTTCTTTGTATTTCCTTGAATTTCCTTGCCATTTCTTTGCCATTTCCTTGAATATCCTTGAATTTCCTTGAATTTCCTTGCCATTTCCTTGAATTTCTTTGAATTTCCTTGAATTTCCTTGAATTTCCTTGCCATTTCCTTGAATTTCCTTGAATTTCCTTTAATTTCCTTTAATTTCCTTGCCATTGCCTTGAATTTCCTTGAATTTCCTTGCAATTTCCTTGAATTTCCTTGATATTCCTTGAATTTCCTTGTCATTTTATTGAATTTCCTTGCATTTTCTTGAATTTCCTTGCCGTTTCCTTGAATTTCCTTTCCTTGCCTTGCCATTTCCTTGAATTTCGTTGAATTTCCTTGCCATTTCCTTGAATTTCCTTGAATTTCCTTGAATTTCCTTGAATTTCCTTGCCATTTCCTTCAATTTCCTTGAATTTCCTTGCCATTTCCTTGAATTTCCCTCAATTTCCTTGAATTTCCTTGCCAGTTCCTTGAATTTCCTTGAATTTCTTTGAATTTCCTTGCCATTTCCTTCAATTTTCTTGCCATTTCCTTGAATTTCCTTGAATTTCCTTGCCATTTCCTTGAATTTCCTTGCCTTACCTTGCCATTTCCTTGAATTTCCTTGAATTTCCTTGCCATTTCCTTGAATTTCCTTGAATTTCCTTAAATTTCCATGCCATTTCCTTGCCATTCCCTTGAATTTAATTGAATTTCCTTGAATTTCCTTGAATTTTTTTGCTTTGCCTTGCCATTTCCTTGAATTTCCTTGAATTTCCTTGCCATTTCCTTGAATTTCCTTGAATTTCCTTGCCATTTCCTTGAATTTCCTTGAATTTTGTTTAATTTCCTTGCCATTGCCTTGAATTTCCTTGAATTTCCTTGCAATTTCCTTGAATTTCCTTGATTTTCCTTGAATTTCCTTGTCATTTCCTTGAATTTCCTTGAATTTTCTTGCTTTTTCCTTGCCGTTTTTTGAATTTCCTTTCCTTGCCTTGCCATTTCCTTGAATTTCCTTGAATTTCCTTGCCATTTCCTTGAATTTCCTTGAATTTCCTTGCCATTTCCTTCAATTTCCTTGAATATCCTTGCATTTCCTTGAATTTCTTTGAATTTCCTTGTATTTCGTTCCATTTCCTTGAATTTCCTTGAATTTCCTTGAATTTCCTTCAATTTCCTTGCCATTTCCTTGAATTTCCTTCAATTTCCTTGAAGTTCCTTGCCAGTTCCTTGAATTTCCTTGAATTTCCTTGAATTTCCTTGCCTTGCCTTGCCATTTCCCTGAATGTCTTTGAATTTCCTTGCCTTTTACTTGAATTTCCCTGAATATCCTTGCCATTTCCTTGAACTTCCTTGAACTTCCTTGAATTTCTTTGCCATTTCCTTGAATTTACTTTCCTTGCCTTGCCATTTCCCTGAATGTCTTTGAATTTCCTTGCCTTTTACTTGAATTTCCTTGAATTTTCTTGCCATTTCCTTGAATTTCTTTGACTTTCCTTTAATTTCCTTGCCATCGAGCTGAATTTCCTTGAATTTCTTTGCCATTTTCTTTGCCATTTTCTTGAATTTCCTTGAATTTCCTTGCCATTTCCTTGAATTTCCTTGAATTTCCTTGAATTTCCTTGCCATTTCCTTGCCATTTCCTTGAATTTCTTTGCCTTGCCTTCCCATTTCCTTGAATTTCCTTGAATTTTCTTGCCATTTCCTTGAATTTCCTTGATTTTCCTTGAATTTCCTTTCCATCGCCTTGAATTTCCTTGAATTTCTTTGCCATTTCCTTGAATTTCCTTGAATTTCCTTGCCATTTCCTCGAATTTCTTTCAATTTCCTTGCCATTTCCTTGAATTTCCTTGAATTTCCTTTAATTTCCTTGCCATTGCCTTGAATTTCCTTGAATTTCCTTGCCATTTCCTTTAATTTCTTTGAATTTCCTTGGATTTCCTTGAATTTCCTTGCCTTGCCTTGCCATTTCCTTGAATTTCCTTGAATTTCCTTCCATTTTTTTGAATTTCCTTGAATTTCCTTGCCATTTCCTTAAATTTCCTTGAATTTCCTTGAATTTCCTTGCCATTTCCTTGCCATTTCCTTGAATTTTCTTTACTTGCCTTCCATTTCCTTGAAATTCCCTCAATTTCCTTGCCATTTCCTTGAATTTCCTTGAATTTTCTTGCCATTTCCTTGAATTTCCTTGAATATCCTTGCCATTTCCTTGAATTACCTTGAATTTCCTTGCCTTGCCTTGCCATTTCCCTGAATGTCTTTGAATTTCCTTGCCTTTTACTTGAATTTCCTTGAATTTTCTTGCCATTTCCTTGAATTTCCTTGAATTTCCTTGAATATCCTTGCCATTTCCTTGAACTTTCTTGAACTTCCTTGAATTTCTTTGCCATTTCCTTGAATTTCCTTTCCTTGCCTTGCCTTTCCCTGAATGTCTTTGAATTTCCTTGCCTTTTACTTGAATTTCCTTGAATTTTCTTGCCATTTCCTTGAATTTCTTTGACTTTCCTTTAATTTCCTTGCCATCGAGCTGAATTTCCTTGAATTTCTTTGCCATTTTCTTGAATTGCCTTGAATTTCCTTGAATTTCCTTGCCATTTCCTTTAATTTCTTTGAATTTTATTGGATTTCCTTGAATTTTCTTACCATTTCCTTGCCATTTCCTTGAATTTTCTTTACTTGCCTTCCATTTCCTTGAATTTCCCTCAATTTCCTTGCCATTTCTTTGTATTTCCTTGAATTTCCTTGCCATTTCTTTGCCATTTCCTTGAATATCCTTGAATTTCCTTGAATTTCCTTGCCATTTCCTTGAATTTCCTTGAATTTCCTTGAATTTCCTTGAATTTCCTTGCCATTTCCTTGAATTTCCTTGAATTTCCTTGAATTTCCTTTAATTTCCTTGCCATTGCCTTGAATTTCCTTGAATTTCCTTGCAATTTCCTTGAATTTCCTTGATATTCCTTGAATTTCCTTGTCATTTTATTGAATTTCCTTGCATTTTCTTGAATTTCCTTGCCGTTTCCTTGAATTTCCTTTCCTTGCCTTGCCATTTCCTTGAATTTCGTTGAATTTCCTTGCCATTTCCTTGAATTTCCTTGAATTTCCTTGAATTTCCTTGAATTTCCTTGCCATTTCCTTCAATTTCCTTGAATTTCCTTGCCATTTCCTTGAATTTCCCTCAATTTCCTTGAATTTCCTTGCCAGTTCCTTGAATTTCCTTGAATTTCTTTGAATTTCCTTGCCATTTCCTTCAATTTTCTTGCCATTTCCTTGAATTTCCTTGAATTTCCTTGCCATTTCCTTGAATTTCCTTGAATTTCCATGCCATTTCCTTGCCATTCCCTTGAATTTAATTGAATTTCCTTGAATTTCCTTGAATTTTTTTGCTTTGCCTTGCCATTTCCTTGAATTTCCTTGAATTTCCTTGCCATTTCCTTGAATTTCCTTGAATTTCCTTGCCATTTCCTTGAATTTCCTTGAATTTTGTTTAATTTCCTTGCCATTGCCTTGAATTTCCTTGAATTTCCTTGCAATTTCCTTGAATTTCCTTGATTTTCCTTGAATTTCCTTGTCATTTCCTTGAATTTCCTTGAATTTTCTTGCTTTTTCCTTGCCGTTTTTTGAATTTCCTTTCCTTGCCTTGCCATTTCCTTGAATTTCCTTGAATTTCCTTGCCATTTCCTTGAATTTCCTTGAATTTCCTTGCCATTTCCTTCAATTTCCTTGAATATCCTTGCATTTCCTTGAATTTCTTTGAATTTCCTTGTATTTCGTTCCATTTCCTTGAATTTCCTTGAATTTCCTTGAATTTCCTTCAATTTCCTTGCCATTTCCTTGAATTTCCTTCAATTTCCTTGAAGTTCCTTGCCAGTTCCTTGAATTTCCTTGAATTTCCTTGAATTTCCTTGCCTTGCCTTGCCATTTCCCTGAATGTTATTGAATTTCCTTGCCTTTTACTTGAATTTCCCTGAATATCCTTGCCATTTCCTTGAACTTCCTTGAACTTCCTTGAATTTCTTTGCCATTTCCTTGAATTTCCTTTCCTTGCCTTGCCATTTCCCTGAATGTCTTTGAATTTCCTTGCCTTTTACTTGAATTTCCTTGAATTTTCTTGCCATTTCCTTGAATTTCTTTGACTTTCCTTTAATTTCCTTGCCATCGAGCTGAATTTCCTTGAATTTCTTTGCCATTTTCTTGAATTTCCTTGAATTTCCTTGAATTTCCTTGCCATTTCCTTGAATTTCCTTGAATTTCCTTGAATTTCCTTGCCATTTCCTTGCCATTTCCTTGATTTTCCTTGAATTTCCTTTCCATCGCCTTGAATTTCCTTGAATTTCTTTGCCATTTCCTTGAATTTCCTTGAATTTCCTTGCCATTTCCTCGAATTTCTTTCAATTTCCTTGACATTTCCTTGAATTTCCTTGAATTTCCTTTAATTTCCTTGCCATTGCCTTGAATTTCCTTGAATTTCCTTGCCATTTCCTTTAATTTCTTTGAATTTCCTTGGATTTCCTTGAATTTCCTTGCCTTGCCTTGCCATTTCCTTGAATTTCCTTGAATTTCCTTCCATTTTTTTGAATTTCCTTGAATTTCCTTGCCATTTCCTTAAATTTCCTTGAATTTCCTTGAATTTCCTTGCCATTTCCTTGCCATTTCCTTGAATTTTCTTTACTTGCCTTCCATTTCCTTGAAATTCCCTCAATTTCCTTGCCATTTCCTTGAATTTCCTTGAATTTTCTTGCCATTTCCTTGAATTTCCTTGAATATCCTTGCCATTTCCTTGAATTACCTTGAATTTCCTTGCCTTGCCTTGCCATTTCCCTGAATGTCTTTGAATTTCCTTGCCTTTTACTTGAATTTCCTTGAATTTTCTTGCCATTTCCTTGAATTTCCTTGAATTTCCTTGAATATCCTTGCCATTTCCTTGAACTTTCTTGAACTTCCTTGAATTTCTTTGCCATTTCCTTGAATTTCCTTTCCTTGCCTTGCCTTTCCCTGAATGTCTTTGAATTTCCTTGCCTTTTACTTGAATTTCCTTGAATTTTCTTGCCATTTCCTTGAATTTCTTTGACTTTCCTTTAATTTCCTTGCCATCGAGCTGAATTTCCTTGAATTTCTTTGCCATTTTCTTGAATTGCCTTGAATTTCCTTGAATTTCCTTGCCATTTCCTTTAATTTCTTTGAATTTTATTGGATTTCCTTGAATTTTCTTACCATTTCCTTGCCATTTCCTTGAATTTTCTTTACTTGCCTTCCATTTCCTTGAATTTCCCTCAATTTCCTTGCCATTTCTTTGTATTTCCTTGAATTTCCTTGCCATTTCTTTGCCATTTCCTTGAATATCCTTGAATTTCCTTGAATTTCCTTGCCATTTCCTTGAATTTCCTTGAATTTCCTTGAATTTCCTTGAATTTCCTTGCCATTTCCTTGAATTTCCTTGAATTTCCTTGAATTTCCTTTAATTTCCTTGCCATTGCCTTGAATTTCCTTGAATTTCCTTGCAATTTCCTTGAATTTCCTTGATATTCCTTGAATTTCCTTGTCATTTTATTGAATTTCCTTGCATTTTCTTGAATTTCCTTGCCGTTTCCTTGAATTTCCTTTCCTTGCCTTGCCATTTCCTTGAATTTCGTTGAATTTCCTTGCCATTTCCTTGAATTTCCTTGAATTTCCTTGAATTTCCTTGAATTTCCTTGCCATTTCCTTCAATTTCCTTGAATTTCCTTGCCATTTCCTTGAATTTCCCTCAATTTCCTTGAATTTCCTTGCCAGTTCCTTGAATTTCCTTGAATTTCTTTGAATTTCCTTGCCATTTCCTTCAATTTTCTTGCCATTTCCTTGAATTTCCTTGAATTTCCTTGCCATTTCCTTGAATTTCCTTGAATTTCCATGCCATTTCCTTGCCATTCCCTTGAATTTAATTGAATTTCCTTGAATTTCCTTGAATTTTTTTGCTTTGCCTTGCCATTTCCTTGAATTTCCTTGAATTTCCTTGCCATTTCCTTGAATTTCCTTGAATTTCCTTGCCATTTCCTTGAATTTCCTTGAATTTTGTTTAATTTCCTTGCCATTGCCTTGAATTTCCTTGAATTTCCTTGCAATTTCCTTGAATTTCCTTGATTTTCCTTGAATTTCCTTGTCATTTCCTTGAATTTCCTTGAATTTTCTTGCTTTTTCCTTGCCGTTTTTTGAATTTCCTTTCCTTGCCTTGCCATTTCCTTGAATTTCCTTGAATTTCCTTGCCATTTCCTTGAATTTCCTTGAATTTCCTTGCCATTTCCTTCAATTTCCTTGAATATCCTTGCATTTCCTTGAATTTCTTTGAATTTCCTTGTATTTCGTTCCATTTCCTTGAATTTCCTTGAATTTCCTTGAATTTCCTTCAATTTCCTTGCCATTTCCTTGAATTTCCTTCAATTTCCTTGAAGTTCCTTGCCAGTTCCTTGAATTTCCTTGAATTTCCTTGAATTTCCTTGCCTTGCCTTGCCATTTCCCTGAATGTTATTGAATTTCCTTGCCTTTTACTTGAATTTCCCTGAATATCCTTGCCATTTCCTTGAACTTCCTTGAACTTCCTTGAATTTCTTTGCCATTTCCTTGAATTTACTTTCCTTGCCTTGCCATTTCCCTGAATGTCTTTGAATTTCCTTGCCTTTTACTTGAATTTCCTTGAATTTTCTTGCCATTTCCTTGAATTTCTTTGACTTTCCTTTAATTTCCTTGCCATCGAGCTGAATTTCCTTGAATTTCTTTGCCATTTTCTTGAATTTCCTTGAATTTCCTTGAATTTCCTTGCCATTTCCTTGAATTTCCTTGAATTTCCTTGAATTTCCTTGCCATTTCCTTGCCATTTCCTTGAATTTCTTTGCCTTGCCTTCCCATTTCCTTGAATTTCCTTGAATTTTCTTGCCATTTCCTTGAATTTCCTTGATTTTCCTTGAATTTCCTTTCCATCGCCTTGAATTTCCTTGAATTTCTTTGCCATTTCCTTGAATTTCCTTGAATTTCCTTGCCATTTCCTCGAATTTCTTTCAATTTCCTTGACATTTCCTTGAATTTCCTTGAATTTCCTTTAATTTCCTTGCCATTGCCTTGAATTTCCTTGAATTTCCTTGCCATTTCCTTTAATTTCTTTGAATTTCCTTGGATTTCCTTGAATTTCCTTGCCTTGCCTTGCCATTTCCTTGAATTTCCTTGAATTTCCTTCCATTTTTTTGAATTTCCTTGAATTTCCTTGCCATTTCCTTGCCATTTCCTTGAATTTTCTTTACTTGCCTTCCATTTCCTTGAAATTCCCTCAATTTCCTTGCCATTTCTTTGTATTTCCTTGAATTTTCTTGCCATTTCTTTGCCATTTCCTTGAATATCCTTGAATTTCCTCTAATTTCCTTGCCATTTCCTTGAATTTCCTTGAATTTCCTTGAATTTCCTTGAATTTCCTTGCCATTTCCTTGAATTTCCTTGAGTTTCTTTGAATTTCCTTTAATTTCCTTGCCATTGCCTTGAATTTCCTTGAATATCCTTGCAATTTCCTTGAATTTCCTTGAAATTCCTTGAATTTCCTTGCCATGTCCTTGAATTTCCGTGCCTTACCTTGCCATTTCCTTGAATTTCCTTGAATTTTCTTGCCATTGCCTTGAATTTCCTTGAATTTCCTTGCCATTTCCTTTAATTTCTTTGAATTTCCTTGGATTTCCTTGAATTTCTTTGCCTTGCCTTGCCATTTCCTTGAATTTCCTTGAATTTCCTTCCATTTTTTTGAATTTCCTTGAATTTCCTTGCCATTTCCTTTAATTTCCTTGAATTTTTTTGAATTTCCTTCAATTTCCTTGCCATTTCCTTGCCATTTCCTTGAATTTTCTTTACTTGCCTTCCATTTCCTTGAATTTCGCTCAATTTCCTTGCCATTTCTTAGTATTTCCTTGAATTTCCTTGCCATTTCTTTGCCATTTCCTTGAATATCCTTGAATTTCCTTGAATTTCCTTGCCATTTCCTTGAAGTTCCTTGAATTTCCTTGAATTTCCTTGCCATTTCCTTGCCATTTCCTTGAATTTAATTGAATTTTCTTGTATTTCCTTGAATTTCCTTGCTTTGCCTTGCCATTTCCTTGAATTTCCTTGAATTTCCTTGCCATTTCCTTGAATTTCCTTGAATTTCCTTGCCATTTCCTTGAATTTCCTTGAATTTTGTTTAATTTCCTTGCCATTGCCTTGAATTTCCTTGAATTTCCTTGCAATTTCCTTGAATTTCCTTGATTTTCCTTGAATTTCCTTGTCATTTCCTTGAATTTCCTTGAATTTCCTTGCCATTTCCTTGCCATTTCCTTGAATTTCTTTGCCTTGCCTTCCCATTTCCTTGAATTTCCTTGAATTTTCTTGCCATTTCCTTGAATTTCCTTCATTTTCCTTGAATTTCCTTTCCATCGCCTTGAATTTCCTTGAATTTCTTTGCCATTTCCTTGAATTTCCTTGAATTTCCTTGCCATTTCCTTGAATTTCCTTGAATTTCCTTGCTATTTCCTTGAATTTCTTTCAATTTCCTTGACATTTCCTTGAATTTCCTTGAATTTCCTTTAATTTCCTTGCCATTGCCTTGAATTTCCTTGAATTTCCTTGCCATTTCCTTTAATTTCTTTGAATTTTATTGGATTTCCTTGAATTTTCTTACCATTTCCTTGCCATTTCCTTGAATTTTCTTTACTTGCCTTCCATTTCCTTGAATTTCCCTCAATTTCCTTGCCATTTCTTTGTATTTCCTTGAATTTCCTTGCCATTTCTTTGCCATTTCCTTGAATATCCTTGAATTTCCTTGAATTTCCTTGCCATTTCCTTGAATTTCCTTGAATTTCCTTGAATTTCCTTGAATTTCCTTGCCATTTCCTTGAATTTCCTTGAATTTCCTTGAATTTCCTTTAATTTCCTTGCCATTGCCTTGAATTTCCTTGAATTTCCTTGCAATTTCCTTGAATTTCCTTGATATTCCTTGAATTTCCTTGTCATTTTATTGAATTTCCTTGCATTTTCTTGAATTTCCTTGCCGTTTCCTTGAATTTCCTTTCCTTGCCTTGCCATTTCCTTGAATTTCGTTGAATTTCCTTGCCATTTCCTTGAATTTCCTTGAATTTCCTTGAATTTCCTTGAATTTCCTTGCCATTTCTTTGCCATTTCCTTGAATATCCTTGAATTTCCTTGAATTTCCTTGCCATTTCCTTGCCATTTCCTTGAATTTCCTTGAATTTCCTTGCTTTGCCTTGCCATTTCCTTGAATTTCCTTGAATTTCCTTGCCATTTCCTTGAATTTCCTTGAATTTCCTTGCCATTGCCTTGAATTTCCTTGAATTTCCTTGCAATTTCTTTGAATTTCCTTGATTTTCCTTGAATTTCCTTGTCATTTCCTTGAATTTCCTTGAATTTTCTTGCCATTTCCTTGCCGTTTCCTTGAATTTCCTTTCCTTGCCTTGCCATTTCCTTGAATTTCGTTGAATTTCCTTGCCATTTCCTTGAATTTCCTTGAATTTCCTTGAATTTCCTTGAATTTCCTTGACATTTCCTTCAATTTCCTTGAATTTCCTTGCCATTTCCTTGAATTTCCCTCAATTTCCTTGAATTTCCTTGCCAGTTCCTTGAATTTCCTTGAATTTCTTTGAATTTCCTTGCCATTTCCTTCAATTTTCTTGCCATTTCCTTGAATTTCCTTGAATATCCTTACCATTTCCTTGAATTTCCTTGAAATTCCTTGAATTTCCTTGCCATTTCCTTGAATTTCCTTGCCTTACCTTGCCATTTCCTTGAATTTCCTTGAATTTCCTTGCCATTTCCTTGAATTTCCTTGAATTTCCTTAAATTTCCATGCCATTTCCTTGCCATTCCCTTGAATTTAATTGAATTTCCTTGAATTTCCTTGAATTTTTTTGCTTTGCCTTGCCATTTCCTTGAATTTCCTTGAATTTCCTTGCCATTTCCTTGAATTTCCTTGAATTTCCTTGCCATTTCCTTGAATTTCCTTGAATTTTGTTTAATTTCCTTGCCATTGCCTTGAATTTCCTTGAATTTCCTTGCAATTTCCTTGAATTTCCTTGATTTTCCTTGAATTTCCTTGTCATTTCCTTGAATTTCCTTGAATTTTCTTGCTTTTTCCTTGCCGTTTTTTGAATTTCCTTTCCTTGCCTTGCCATTTCCTTGAATTTCCTTGAATTTCCTTGCCATTTCCTTGAATTTCCTTGAATTTCCTTGCCATTTCCTTCAATTTCCTTGAATATCCTTGCATTTCCTTGAATTTCTTTGAATTTCCTTGTATTTCGTTCCATTTCCTTGAATTTCCTTGAATTTCCTTGAATTTCCTTCAATTTCCTTGCCATTTCCTTGAATTTCCTTCAATTTCCTTGAAGTTCCTTGCCAGTTCCTTGAATTTCCTTGAATTTCCTTGAATTTCCTTGCCTTGCCTTGCCATTTCCCTGAATGTCTTTGAATTTCCTTGCCTTTTACTTGAATTTCCCTGAATATCCTTGCCATTTCCTTGAACTTCCTTGAACTTCCTTGAATTTCTTTGCCATTTCCTTGAATTTACTTTCCTTGCCTTGCCATTTCCCTGAATGTCTTTGAATTTCCTTGCCTTTTACTTGAATTTCCTTGAATTTTCTTGCCATTTCCTTGAATTTCTTTGACTTTCCTTTAATTTCCTTGCCATCGAGCTGAATTTCCTTGAATTTCTTTGCCATTTTCTTGAATTTCCTTGAATTTCCTTGAATTTCCTTGCCATTTCCTTGAATTTCCTTGAATTTCCTTGAATTTCCTTGCCATTTCCTTGCCATTTCCTTGAATTTCTTTGCCTTGCCTTCCCATTTCCTTGAATTTCCTTGAATTTTCTTGCCATTTCCTTGAATTTCCTTGATTTTCCTTGAATTTCCTTTCCATCGCCTTGAATTTCCTTGAATTTCTTTGCCATTTCCTTGAATTTCCTTGAATTTCCTTGCCATTTCCTCGAATTTCTTTCAATTTCCTTGACATTTCCTTGAATTTCCTTGAATTTCCTTTAATTTCCTTGCCATTGCCTTGAATTTCCTTGAATTTCCTTGCAATTTCCTTGAATTTCCTTGATTTTCCTTGAATTTCCTTGTCATTTCCTTGAATTTCCTTGAATTTCCTTGCCATTTCCTTGCCATTTCCTTGAATTTCTTTGCCTTGCCTTCCCATTTCCTTGAATTTCCTTGAATTTTCTTGCCATTTCCTTGAATTTCCTTTATTTTCCTTGAATTTCCTTTCCATCGCCTTGAATTTCCTTGAATTTCTTTGCCATTTCCTTGAATTTCCTTGAATTTCCTTGCCATTTCCTTGAATTTCCTTGAATTTCCTTGCTATTTCCTTGAATTTCTTTCAATTTCCTTGACATTTCCTTGAATTTCCTTGAATTTCCTTTAATTTCCTTGCCATTGCCTTGAATTTCCTTCAATTTCCTTGCCATTTCCTTTAATTTCTTTGAATTTTATTGGATTTCCTTGAATTTTCTTACCATTTCCTTGCCATTTCCTTGAATTTTCTTTACTTGCCTTCCATTTCCTTGAATTTCCCTCAATTTCCTTGCCATTTCTTTGTATTTCCTTGAATTTCCTTGCCATTTCTTTGCCATTTCCTTGAATATCCTTGAATTTCCTTGAATTTCCTTGCCATTTACTTGAATTTCCTTGAATTTCCTTGAATTTCCTTGAATTTCCTTGCCATTTCCTTGAATTTCCTTGAATTTCCTTGAATTTCCTTTAATTTCCTTGCCATTGCCTTGAATTTCCTTGAATTTCCTTGCAATTTCCTTGAATTTCCTTGATATTCCTTGAATTTCCTTGTCATTTTATTGAATTTCCTTGCATTTTCTTGAATTTCCTTGCCGTTTCCTTGAATTTCCTTTCCTTGCCTTGCCATTTCCTTGAATTTCCCTCAATTTCCTTGCCATTTCTTTGTATTTCCTTGAATTTCCTTGCCATTTCTTTGCCATTTCCTTGAATATCCTTGAATTTCCTTGAATTTCCTTGCCATTTCCTTGCCATTTCCTTGAATTTCCTTGAATTTCCTTGAATTTCCTTGCTTTGCCTTGCAATTTCCTTGAATTTCCTTGAATTTCCTTGCCATTTCCTTGAATTTCCTTGAATTTCCTTGCCATTGCCTTGAATTTCCTTGAATTTCCTTGCAATTTCTTTGAATTTCCTTGATTTTCCTTGCCATTTCCTTGTCATTTCCTTGAATTTCCTTGAATTTTCTTGCCATTTCCTTGCCGTTTCCTTGAATTTCCTTTCCTTGCCTTGCCATTTCCTTGAATTTCGTTGAATTTCCTTGCCATTTCCTTGAATTTCCTTGAATTTCCTTGAATTTCCTTGAATTTCCTTGACATTTCCTTCAATTTCCTTGAATTTCCTTGCCATTTCCTTGAATTTCCCTCAATTTCCTTGAATTTCCTTGCCAGTTCCTTGAATTTCCTTGAATTTCTTTGAATTTCCTTGCCATTTCCTTCAATTTTCTTGCCATTTCCTTGAATTTCCTTGAATATCCTTACCATTTCCTTGAATTTCCTTGAAATTCCTTGAATTTCCTTGCCATTTCCTTGAATTTCCTTGCCTTACCTTGCCATTTCCTTGAATTTCCTTGAATTTCCTTGCCATTTCCTTGAATTTCCTTGAATTTCCTTAAATTTCCATGCCATTTCCTTGCCATTCCCTTGAATTTAATTGAATTTCCTTGAATTTCCTTGAATTTTTTTGCTTTGCCTTGCCATTTCCTTGAATTTCCTTGAATTTCCTTGCCATTTCCTTGAATTTCCTTGAATTTCCTTGCCATTTCCTTAAATTTCCTTGAATTTTGTTTAATTTCCTTGCCATTGCCTTGAATTTCCTTGAATTTCCTTGCAATTTCCTTGAATTTCCTTGATTTTCCTTGAATTTCCTTGTCATTTCCTTGAATTTCCTTGAATTTTCTTGCTTTTTCCTTGCCGTTTTTTGAATTTCCTTTCCTTGCCTTGCCATTTCCTTGAATTTCCTTGAATTTCCTTGCCATTTCCTTGAATTTCCTTGAATTTCCTTGCCATTTCCTTCAATTTCCTTGAATATCCTTGCATTTCCTTGAATTTCTTTGAATTTCCTTGTATTTCGTTCCATTTCCTAGAATTTCCTTGAATTTCCTTGAATTTCCTTCAATTTCCTTGCCATTTCCTTGAATTTCCTTCAATTTCCTTGAAGTTCCTTGCCAGTTCCTTGAATTTCCTTGAATTTCCTTGAATTTCCTTGCCTTGCCTTGCCATTTCCCTGAATGTTATTGAATTTCCTTGCCTTTTACTTGAATTTCCCTGAATATCCTTGCCATTTCCTTGAACTTCCTTGAACTTCCTTGAATTTCTTTGCCATTTCCTTGAATTTACTTTCCTTGCCTTGCCATTTCCCTGAATGTCTTTGAATTTCCTTGCCTTTTACTTGAATTTCCTTGAATTTTCTTGCCATTTCCTTGAATTTCTTTGACTTTCCTTTAATTTCCTTGCCATCGAGCTGAATTTCCTTGAATTTCTTTGCCATTTTCTTGAATTTCCTTGAATTTCCTTGAATTTCCTTGCCATTTCCTTGAATTTCCTTGAATTTCCTTGAATTTCCTTGCCATTTCCTTGCCATTTCCTTGAATTTCTTTGCCTTGCCTTCCCATTTCCTTGAATTTCCTTGAATTTTCTTGCCATTTCCTTGAATTTCCTTGATTTTCCTTGAATTTCCTTTCCATCGCCTTGAATTTCCTTGAATTTCTTTGCCATTTCCTTGAATTTCCTTGAATTTCCTTGCCATTTCCTCGAATTTCTTTCAATTTCCTTGACATTTCCTTGAATTTCCTTGAATTTCCTTTAATTTCCTTGCCATTGCCTTGAATTTCCTTGAATTTCCTTGCCATTTCCTTTAATTTCTTTGAATTTCCTTGGATTTCCTTGAATTTCCTTGCCTTGCCTTGCCATTTCCTTGAATTTCCTTGAATTTTGTTTAATTTCCTTGCCATTGCCTTGAATTTCCTTGAATTTCCTTGCAATTTCCTTGAATTTCCTTGATTTTCCTTGAATTTCCTTGTCATTTCCTTGAATTTCCTTGAATTTTCTTGCTTTTTCCTTGCCGTTTTCTTGAATTTCCTTTCCTTGCCTTGCCATTTCCTTGAATTTCCTTGAATTTCCTTGCCATTTCCTTGAATTTCCTTGAATTTCCTTGCCATTTCCTTCAATTTCCTTGAATATCCTTGCATTTCCTTGAATTTCTTTGAATTTCCTTGTATTTCGTTCCATTTCCTTGAATTTCCTTGAATTTCCTTGAATTTCCTTCAATTTCCTTGCCATTTCCTTGAATTTCCTTCAATTTCCTTGAAGTTCCTTGCCAGTTCCTTGAATTTCCTTGAATTTCCTTGAATTTCCTTGCCTTGCCTTGCCATTTCCCTGAATGTCTTTGAATTTCCTTGCCTTTTACTTGAATTTCCGTGAATATCCTTGCCATTTCCTTGAACTTCCTTGAACTTCCTTGAATTTCTTTGCCATTTCCTTGAATTTACTTTCCTTGCCTTGCCATTTCCCTGAATGTCTTTGAATTTCCTTGCCTTTTACTTGAATTTCCTTGAATTTCCTTGCCTTGCCTTGCCATTTCCCTGAATTTCCTTGAATTTCCTTGCCATTTCCTTGAATTTCCTTGAATTTCCTTGAATTTCCTTGCCATTTCCTTGCCATTTCCTTGAATTTTCTTTACTTGCCTTCCATTTCCTTGAAATTCCCTCAATTTCCTTGCCATTTCTTTGTATTTCCTTGAATTTTCTTGCCATTTCTTTGCCATTTCCTTGAATATCCTTGAATTTCCTCTAATTTCCTTGCCATTCCCTTGAATTTCCTTGAATTTCCTTGAATTTCCTTGAATTTCCTTGCCATTTCCTTGAATTTCCCTGAGTTTCTTTGAATTTCCTTTAATTTCCTTGCCATTGCCTTGAATTTCCTTGAATATCCTTGCAATTTTTTTGAATTTCCTTGAAATTCCTTGAATTTCCTTGCCATGTCCTTGAATTTCCTTGCCTTACCTTGCCATTTCCTTGAATTTCCTTGAATTTTCTTGCCATTGCCTTGAATTTCCTTGAATTTCCTTGCCATTTCCTTTAATTTCTTTGAATTTCCTTGGATTTCCTTGAATTTCTTTGCCTTGCCTTGCCATTTCCTTGAATTTCCTTGAATTTCCTTCCATTTTTTTGAATTTCCTTGAATTTCCTTGCCATTTCCTTGAATTTCCTTGAATTTTTTTGAATTTCCTTCAATTTCCTTGCCATTTCCTTGCCATTTCCTTGAATTTTCTTTACTTGCCTTCCATTTCCTTGAATTTCGCTCAATTTCCTTGCCATTTCTTTGTATTTCCTTGAATTTCCTTGCCATTTCTTTGCCATTTCCTTGAAGTTCCTTGAATTTCCTTGAATTTCCTTGCCATTTCCTTGCCATTTCCTTGAATTTCCTTTAATTTCTTTGAATTTCCTTTAATTTCCTTGCCATTGCCTTGAATTTCCTTGAATTTCCTTGCAATTTCCTTGAATTTCCTTGAAATTCCTTGAATTTCCTTGCCATTTCCTTGAATTTCCTTGAATTTTCTTGCCATTTCCTTGAATTTCCTTGAATATCCTTGCCATTTACTTGAATTACCTTGAATTTCCTTGCCTTGCCTTGCCATTTCCCTGAATGTCTTTGAATTTCCTTGCCTTTTACTTGAATTTCCTTGAATTTTCTTGCCATTTCCTTGAATTTCCTTGAATTTCCTTGAATATCCTTGCCATTTCCTTGAACTTTCTTGAACTTCCTTGAATTTCTTTGCCATTTCCTTGAATTTCCTTTCCTTGCCTTGCCTTTCCCTGAATGTCTTTGAATTTCCTTGCCTTTTACTTGAATTTCCTTGAATTTTCTTGCCATTTCCTTGAATTTCTTTGACTTTCCTTTAATTTCCTTGCCATCGAGCTGAATTTCCTTGAATTTCTTTGCCATTTTCTTGAATTGCCTTGAATTTCCTTGAATTTCCTTGCCATTTCCTTTAATTTCTTTGAATTTTATTGGATTTCCTTGAATTTTCTTACCATTTCCTTGCCATTTCCTTGAATTTTCTTTACTTGCCTTCCATTTCCTTGAATTTCCCTCAATTTCCTTGCCATTTCTTTGTATTTCCTTGAATTTCCTTGCCATTTCTTTGCCATTTCCTTGAATATCCTTGAATTTCCTTGAATTTCCTTGCCATTTCCTTGAATTTCTTTGAATTTCCTTGAATTTCCTTGAATTTCCTTGCCATTTCCTTGAATTTCCTTGAATTTCCTTGAATTTCCTTTAATTTCCTTGCCATTGCCTTGAATTTCCTTGAATTTCCTTGCAATTTCCTTGAATTTCCTTGATATTCCTTGAATTTCCTTGTCATTTTATTGAATTTCCTTGCATTTTCTTGAATTTCCTTGCCGTTTCCTTGAATTTCCTTTCCTTGCCTTGCCATTTCCTTGAATTTCGTTGAATTTCCTTGCCATTTCCTTGAATTTCCTTGAATTTCCTTGAATTTCCTTGAATTTCCTTGCCATTTCCTTCAATTTCCTTGAATTTCCTTGCCATTTCCTTGAATTTCCCTCAATTTCCTTGAATTTCCTTGCCAGTTCCTTGAATTTCCTTGAATTTCTTTGAATTTCCTTGCCATTTCCTTCAATTTTCTTGCCATTTCCTTGAATTTCCTTGAATTTCCTTGCCATTTCCTTGAATTTCCTTGCCTTACCTTGCCATTTCCTTGAATTTCCTTGAATTTCCTTGCCATTTCCTTGAATTTCCTTGAATTTCCTTAAATTTCCATGCCATTTCCTTGCCATTCCCTTGAATTTAATTGAATTTCCTTGAATTTCCTTGAATTTTTTTGCTTTGCCTTGCCATTTCCTTGAATTTCCTTGAATTTCCTTGCCATTTCCTTGAATTTCCTTGAATTTCCTTGCCATTTCCTTGAATTTCCTTGAATTTTGTTTAATTTCCTTGCCATTGCCTTGAATTTCCTTGAATTTCCTTGCAATTTCCTTGAATTTCCTTGATTTTCCTTGAATTTCCTTGTCATTTCCTTGAATTTCCTTGAATTTTCTTGCTTTTTCCTTGCCGTTTTTTGAATTTCCTTTCCTTGCCTTGCCATTTCCTTGAATTTCCTTGAATTTCCTTGCCATTTCCTTGAATTTCCTTGAATTTCCTTGCCATTTCCTTCAATTTCCTTGAATATCCTTGCATTTCCTTGAATTTCTTTGAATTTCCTTGTATTTCGTTCCATTTCCTTGAATTTCCTTGAATTTCCTTGAATTTCCTTCAATTTCCTTGCCATTTCCTTGAATTTCCTTCAATTTCCTTGAAGTTCCTTGCCAGTTCCTTGAATTTCCTTGAATTTCCTTGAATTTCCTTGCCTTGCCTTGCCATTTCCCTGAATGTTATTGAATTTCCTTGCCTTTTACTTGAATTTCCCTGAATATCCTTGCCATTTCCTTGAACTTCCTTGAACTTCCTTGAATTTCTTTGCCATTTCCTTGAATTTACTTTCCTTGCCTTGCCATTTCCCTGAATGTCTTTGAATTTCCTTGCCTTTTACTTGAATTTCCTTGAATTTTCTTGCCATTTCCTTGAATTTCTTTGACTTTCCTTTAATTTCCTTGCCATCGAGCTGAATTTCCTTGAATTTCTTTGCCATTTTCTTTGCCATTTTCTTGAATTTCCTTGAATTTCCTTGCCATTTCCTTGAATTTCCTTGAATTTCCTTGAATTTCCTTGCCATTTCCTTGCCATTTCCTTGAATTTCTTTGCCTTGCCTTCCCATTTCCTTGAATTTCCTTGAATTTTCTTGCCATTTCCTTGAATTTCCTTGATTTTCCTTGAATTTCCTTTCCATCGCCTTGAATTTCCTTGAATTTCTTTGCCATTTCCTTGAATTTCCTTGAATTTCCTTGCCATTTCCTCGAATTTCTTTCAATTTCCTTGCCATTTCCTTGAATTTCCTTGAATTTCCTTTAATTTCCTTGCCATTGCCTTGAATTTCCTTGAATTTCCTTGCCATTTCCTTTAATTTCTTTGAATTTCCTTGGATTTCCTTGAATTTCCTTGCCTTGCCTTGCCATTTCCTTGAATTTCCTTGAATTTCCTTCCATTTTTTTGAATTTCCTTGAATTTCCTTGCCATTTCCTTAAATTTCCTTGAATTTCCTTGAATTTCCTTGCCATTTCCTTGCCATTTCCTTGAATTTTCTTTACTTGCCTTCCATTTCCTTGAAATTCCCTCAATTTCCTTGCCATTTCCTTGAATTTCCTTGAATTTTCTTGCCATTTCCTTGAATTTCCTTGAATATCCTTGCCATTTCCTTGAATTACCTTGAATTTCCTTGCCTTGCCTTGCCATTTCCCTGAATGTCTTTGAATTTCCTTGCCTTTTACTTGAATTTCCTTGAATTTTCTTGCCATTTCCTTGAATTTCCTTGAATTTCCTTGAATATCCTTGCCATTTCCTTGAACTTTCTTGAACTTCCTTGAATTTCTTTGCCATTTCCTTGAATTTCCTTTCCTTGCCTTGCCTTTCCCTGAATGTCTTTGAATTTCCTTGCCTTTTACTTGAATTTCCTTGAATTTTCTTGCCATTTCCTTGAATTTCTTTGACTTTCCTTTAATTTCCTTGCCATCGAGCTGAATTTCCTTGAATTTCTTTGCCATTTTCTTGAATTGCCTTGAATTTCCTTGAATTTCCTTGCCATTTCCTTTAATTTCTTTGAATTTTATTGGATTTCCTTGAATTTTCTTACCATTTCCTTGCCATTTCCTTGAATTTTCTTTACTTGCCTTCCATTTCCTTGAATTTCCCTCAATTTCCTTGCCATTTCTTTGTATTTCCTTGAATTTCCTTGCCATTTCTTTGCCATTTCCTTGAATATCCTTGAATTTCCTTGAATTTCCTTGCCATTTCCTTGAATTTCCTTGAATTTCCTTGAATTTCCTTGAATTTCCTTGCCATTTCCTTGAATTTCCTTGAATTTCCTTGAATTTCCTTTAATTTCCTTGCCATTGCCTTGAATTTCCTTGAATTTCCTTGCAATTTCCTTGAATTTCCTTGATATTCCTTGAATTTCCTTGTCATTTTATTGAATTTCCTTGCATTTTCTTGAATTTCCTTGCCGTTTCCTTGAATTTCCTTTCCTTGCCTTGCCATTTCCTTGAATTTCGTTGAATTTCCTTGCCATTTCCTTGAATTTCCTTGAATTTCCTTGAATTTCCTTGAATTTCCTTGCCATTTCCTTCAATTTCCTTGAATTTCCTTGCCATTTCCTTGAATTTCCCTCAATTTCCTTGAATTTCCTTGCCAGTTCCTTGAATTTCCTTGAATTTCTTTGAATTTCCTTGCCATTTCCTTCAATTTTCTTGCCATTTCCTTGAATTTCCTTGAATTTCCTTGCCATTTCCTTGAATTTCCTTGCCTTACCTTGCCATTTCCTTGAATTTCCTTGAATTTCCTTGCCATTTCCTTGAATTTCCTTGAATTTCCTTAAATTTCCATGCCATTTCCTTGCCATTCCCTTGAATTTAATTGAATTTCCTTGAATTTCCTTGAATTTTTTTGCTTTGCCTTGCCATTTCCTTGAATTTCCTTGAATTTCCTTGCCATTTCCTTGAATTTCCTTGAATTTCCTTGCCATTTCCTTGAATTTCCTTGAATTTTGTTTAATTTCCTTGCCATTGCCTTGAATTTCCTTGAATTTCCTTGCAATTTCCTTGAATTTCCTTGATTTTCCTTGAATTTCCTTGTCATTTCCTTGAATTTCCTTGAATTTTCTTGCTTTTTCCTTGCCGTTTTTTGAATTTCCTTTCCTTGCCTTGCCATTTCCTTGAATTTCCTTGAATTTCCTTGCCATTTCCTTGAATTTCCTTGAATTTCCTTGCCATTTCCTTCAATTTCCTTGAATATTCTTGCATTTCCTTGAATTTCTTTGAATTTCCTTGTATTTCGTTCCATTTCCTTGAATTTCCTTGAATTTCCTTGAATTTCCTTCAATTTCCTTGCCATTTCCTTGAATTTCCTTCAATTTCCTTGAAGTTCCTTGCCAGTTCCTTGAATTTCCTTGAATTTCCTTGAATTTCCTTGCCTTGCCTTGCCATTTCCCTGAATGTCTTTGAATTTCCTTGCCTTTTACTTGAATTTCCCTGAATATCCTTGCCATTTCCTTGAACTTCCTTGAACTTCCTTGAATTTCTTTGCCATTTCCTTGAATTTACTTTCCTTGCCTTGCCATTTCCCTGAATGTCTTTGAATTTCCTTGCCTTTTACTTGAATTTCCTTGAATTTTCTTGCCATTTCCTTGAATTTCTTTGACTTTCCTTTAATTTCCTTGCCATCGAGCTGAATTTCCTTGAATTTCTTTGCCATTTTCTTGAATTTCCTTGAATTTCCTTGAATTTCCTTGCCATTTGCTTGAATTTCCTTGAATTTCCTTGAATTTCCTTGCCATTTCCTTGCCATTTCCTTGAATTTCTTTGCCTTGCCTTCCCATTTCCTTGAATTTCCTTGAATTTTCTTGCCATTTCCTTGAATTTCCTTGATTTTCCTTGAATTTCCTTTCCATCGCCTTGAATTTCCTTGAATTTCTTTGCCATTTCCTTGAATTTCCTTGAATTTCCTTGCCATTTCCTCGAATTTCTTTCAATTTCCTTGACATTTCCTTGAATTTCCTTGAATTTCCTTTAATTTCCTTGCCATTGCCTTGAATTTCCTTGAATTTCCTTGCAATTTCCTTGAATTTCCTTGATTTTCCTTGAATTTCCTTGTCATTTCCTTGAATTTCCTTGAATTTCCTTGCCATTTCCTTGCCATTTCCTTGAATTTCTTTGCCTTGCCTTCCCATTTCCTTGAATTTCCTTGAATTTTCTTGCCATTTCCTTGAATTTCCTTCATTTTCCTTGAATTTCCTTTCCATCGCCTTGAATTTCCTTGAATTTCTTTGCCATTTCCTTGAATTTCCTTGAATTTCCTTGCCATTTCCTTGAATTTCCTTGAATTTCCTTGCTATTTCCTTGAATTTCTTTCAATTTCCTTGACATTTCCTTGAATTTCCTTGAATTTCCTTTAATTTCCTTGCCATTGCCTTGAATTTCCTTGAATTTCCTTGCCATTTCCTTTAATTTCTTTGAATTTTATTGGATTTCCTTGAATTTTCTTACCATTTCCTTGCCATTTCCTTGAATTTTCTTTACTTGCCTTCCATTTCCTTGAATTTCCCTCAATTTCCTTGCCATTTCTTTGTATTTCCTTGAATTTCCTTGCCATTTCTTTGCCATTTCCTTGAATATCCTTGAATTTCCTTGAATTTCCTTGCCATTTACTTGAATTTCCTTGAATTTCCTTGAATTTCCTTGAATTTCCTTGCCATTTCCTTGAATTTCCTTGAATTTCCTTGAATTTCCTTTAATTTCCTTGCCATTGCCTTGAATTTCCTTGAATTTCCTTGCAATTTCCTTGAATTTCCTTGATATTCCTTGAATTTCCTTGTCATTTTATTGAATTTCCTTGCATTTTCTTGAATTTCCTTGCCGTTTCCTTGAATTTCCTTTCCTTGCCTTGCCATTTCCTTGAATTTCCCTCAATTTCCTTGCCATTTCTTTGTATTTCCTTGAATTTCCTTGCCATTTCTTTGCCATTTCCTTGAATATCCTTGAATTTCCTTGAATTTCCTTGCCATTTCCTTGCCATTTCCTTGAATTTCCTTGAATTTCCTTGCTTTGCCTTGCAATTTCCTTGAATTTCCTTGAATTTCCTTGCCATTTCCTTGAATTTCCTTGAATTTCCTTGCCATTGCCTTGAATTTCCTTGAATTTCCTTGCAATTTCTTTGAATTTCCTTGATTTTCCTTGCCATTTCCTTGTCATTTCCTTGAATTTCCTTGAATTTTCTTGCCATTTCCTTGCCGTTTCCTTGAATTTCCTTTCCTTGCCTTGCCATTTCCTTGAATTTCGTTGAATTTCCTTGCCATTTCCTTGAATTTCCTTGAATTTCCTTGAATTTCCTTGAATTTCCTTGACATTTCCTTCAATTTCCTTGAATTTCCTTGCCATTTCCTTGAATTTCCCTCAATTTCCTTGAATTTCCTTGCCAGTTCCTTGAATTTCCTTGAATTTCTTTGAATTTCCTTGCCATTTCCTTCAATTTTCTTGCCATTTCCTTGAATTTCCTTGAATATCCTTACCATTTCCTTGAATTTCCTTGAAATTCCTTGAATTTCCTTGCCATTTCCTTGAATTTCCTTGCCTTACCTTGCCATTTCCTTGAATTTCCTTGCCATTTCCTTGAATTTCCTTGAATTTCCTTAAATTTCCATGCCATTTCCTTGCCATTCCCTTGAATTTAATTGAATTTCCTTGAATTTCCTTGAATTTTTTTGCTTTGCCTTGCCATTTCCTTGAATTTCCTTGAATTTCCTTGCCATTTCCTTGAATTTCCTTGAATTTCCTTGCCATTTCCTTAAATTTCCTTGAATTTTGTTTAATTTCCTTGCCATTGCCTTGAATTTCCTTGAATTTCCTTGCAATTTCCTTGAATTTCCTTGATTTTCCTTGAATTTCCTTGTCATTTCCTTGAATTTCCTTGAATTTTCTTGCTTTTTCCTTGCCGTTTTTTGAATTTCCTTTCCTTGCCTTGCCATTTCCTTGAATTTCCTTGAATTTCCTTGCCATTTCCTTGAATTTCCTTGAATTTCCTTGCCATTTCCTTCAATTTCCTTGAATATCCTTGCATTTCCTTGAATTTCTTTGAATTTCCTTGTATTTCGTTCCATTTCCTAGAATTTCCTTGAATTTCCTTGAATTTCCTTCAATTTCCTTGCCATTTCCTTGAATTTCCTTCAATTTCCTTGAAGTTCCTTGCCAGTTCCTTGAATTTCCTTGAATTTCCTTGAATTTCCTTGCCTTGCCTTGCCATTTCCCTGAATGTTATTGAATTTCCTTGCCTTTTACTTGAATTTCCCTGAATATCCTTGCCATTTCCTTGAACTTCCTTGAACTTCCTTGAATTTCTTTGCCATTTCCTTGAATTTACTTTCCTTGCCTTGCCATTTCCCTGAATGTCTTTGAATTTCCTTGCCTTTTACTTGAATTTCCTTGAATTTTCTTGCCATTTCCTTGAATTTCTTTGACTTTCCTTTAATTTCCTTGCCATCGAGCTGAATTTCCTTGAATTTCTTTGCCATTTTCTTGAATTTCCTTGAATTTCCTTGAATTTCCTTGCCATTTCCTTGAATTTCCTTGAATTTCCTTGAATTTCCTTGCCATTTCCTTGCCATTTCCTTGAATTTCTTTGCCTTGCCTTCCCATTTCCTTGAATTTCCTTGAATTTTCTTGCCATTTCCTTGAATTTCCTTGATTTTCCTTGAATTTCCTTTCCATCGCCTTGAATTTCCTTGAATTTCTTTGCCATTTCCTTGAATTTCCTTGAATTTCCTTGCCATTTCCTCGAATTTCTTTCAATTTCCTTGACATTTCCTTGAATTTCCTTGAATTTCCTTTAATTTCCTTGCCATTGCCTTGAATTTCCTTGAATTTCCTTGCCATTTCCTTTAATTTCTTTGAATTTCCTTGGATTTCCTTGAATTTCCTTGCCTTGCCTTGCCATTTCCTTGAATTTCCTTGAATTTCCTTCCATTTTTTTGAATTTCCTTGAATTTCCTTGCCATTTCCTTGAATTTCCTTGAATTTCCTTGAATTTCCTTGCCATTTCCTTGCCATTTCCTTGAATTTTCTTTACTTGCCTTCCATTTCCTTGAAATTCCCTCAATTTCCTTGCCATTTCTTTGTATTTCCTTGAATTTTCTTGCCATTTCTTTGCCATTTCCTTGAATATCCTTGAATTTCCTCTAATTTCCTTGCCATTCTATTGAATTTCCTTGAATTTCCTTGAATTTCCTTGAATTTCCTTGCCATTTCCTTGAATTTCCTTGAGTTTCTTTGAATTTCCTTTAATTTCCTTGCCATTGCCTTGAATTTCCTTGAATATCCTTGCAATTTCCTTGAATTTCCTTGAAATTCCTTGAATATCCTTGCCATTTCCTTGAACTTTCTTGAACTTCCTTGAATTTCTTTGCCATTTCCTTGAATTTACTTTCCTTGCCTTGCCTTTCCCTGAATGTCTTTGAATTTCCTTGCCTTTTACTTGAATTTCCTTGAATTTTCTTGCCATTTCCTTGAATTTCTTTGACTTTCCTTTAATTTCCTTGCCATCGACCTGAATTTCCTTGAGTTTCTTTGCCATTTTCTTGAATTTCCTTGAATTTCCTTGAATTTCCTTGCCATTTGCTTGAATTTCCTTGAATTTCCTTGAATTTCCTTGCCATTTCCTTGCCATTTCCTTGAATTTCTTTGCCTTGCCTTCCCATTTCCTTGAATTTCCTTGAATTTTCTTGCCATTTCTTTGAATTACCTTGATTTTCCTTGAATTTCCTTTCCATCGCCTTGAATTTCCTTGAATTTCTTTGCCATTTCCTTGAATTTCCTTGAATTTCCTTGCCATTTCCTTGAATTTCCTTGAATTTCCTTGCCATTTCCTCGAATTTCTTTCAATTTCCTTGACATTTCCTTGAATTTCCTTGAATTTCCTTTAATTTCCTTGCCATTGCCTTGAATTTCCTTGAATTTCCTTGCCATTTCCTTTAATTTCTTTGAATTTCCTTGGATTTCCTTGAATTTCCTTGCCTTGCCTTGCCATTTCCTTGAATTTCCTTGAACTTCCTTCCATTTTTTTGAATTTCCTTGAATTTCCTTGCCATTTCCTTAAATTTCCTTGAATTTCCTTGAATTTCCTTAAATTTCCTTGCCATTTCCTTGCCATTTCCTTGAATTTTCTTTACTTGCCTTCCATTTCCTTGAATTTCCCTCAATTTCCTTGCCATTTCTTTGTATTTCCTTGAATTTCCTTGCCATTTCTTTGCCATTTCCTTGAATATCCTTGAATTTCCTTGAATTTCCTTGCCATTTCCTTGAATTTCCTTGAATTTCCTTGAATTTCCTTGAATTTCCTTGCCATTTCCTTGAATTTCCTTGAATTTCCTTGAATTTCCTTTAATTTCCTTGCCATTGCCTTGAATTTCCTTGAATTTCCTTGCAATTTCCTTGAATTTCCTTGATATTCCTTGAATTTCCTTGTCATTTCCTTGAATTTCCTTGAATTTTCTTGCCATTTCCTTGCCGTTTCCTTGAATTTCCTTTCCTTGCCTTGCCATTTCCTTGAATTTCGTTGAATTTCCTTGCCATTTCCTTGAATTTCCTTGAATTTCCTTGAATTTCCTTGAATTTCCTTGCCTTGCCTTGCCATTTCCTTCAATTTTCTTGCCATTTCCTTGAATTTCCTTGAATTTCCTTGAATTTCCATGCCATTTCCTTGCCATTTCCTTGAATTTAATTGAATTTTCTTGTATTTCCTTGAATTTCCTTGCTTTGCCTTGACATTTCCTTGAATTTCCTTGAATTTCCTTGCCATTTCCTTGAATTTCCTTGAATTTCCTTGTCATTTCCTTGAATTTCCTTGAATTTTGTTTAATTTCCTTGCCATTGCCTTGAATTTCCTTGAATTTCCTTGCAATTTCCTTGAATTTCCTTGATTTTCCTTGAATTTCCTTGTCATTTCCTTGAATTTCCTTGAATTTCCTTGCCATTTCCTTGCCATTTCCTTGAATTTCTTTGCCTTGCCTTCCCATTTCCTTGAATTTCCTTGAATTTTCTTGCCATTTCCTTGAATTTCCTTGATTTTCCTTGAATTTCCTTTCCATCGCCTTGAATTTTCTTGAATTTCTTTGCCATTTCCTTGAATTTCCTTGAATTTCCTTGCCATTTCCTTGAATTTCCTTGAATTTCCTTGCCATTTCCTTGAATTTCTTTCAATTTCCTTGACATTTCCTTGAATTTCCTTGAATTTCCTTTAATTTCCTTGCCATTGCCTTGAATTTCCTTGAATTTCCTTGCCATTTCCTTTAATTTCTTTGAATTTTATTGGATTTCCTTGAATTTCCTTACCATTTCCTTGCCATTTCCTTGAATTTTCTTTACTTGCCTTCCATTTCCTTGAATTTCCCTCAATTTCCTTGCCATTTCTTTGTATTTCCTTGAATTTCCTTGCCATTTCTTTGCCATTTCCTTGAATATCCTTGAATTTCCTTGAATTTCCTTGCCATTTCCTTGAATTTCCTTGAATTTCCTTGAATTTCCTTGAATTTCCTTGCCATTTCCTTGAATTTCCTTGAATTTCCTTGAATTTCCTTTAATTTCCTTGCCATTGCCTTGAATTTCCTTGAATTTCCTTGCAATTTCCTTGAATTTCCTTGATATTCCTTGAATTTCCTTGTCATTTTATTGAATTTCCTTGCATTTTCTTGAATTTCCTTGCCATTTCCTTCAATTTTCTTGCCATTTCCTTGAATTTCCTTGAATATCCTTTCCATTTCCTTGAATTTCCTTGAAATTCCTTGAATTTCCTTGCCATTTCCTTGAATTTCCTTGCCTTACCTTGCCATTTCCTTGAATTTCCTTGAATTTCCTTGCCATTTCCTTGAATTTCCTTGAATTTCCTTAAATTTCCATGCCATTTCCTTGCCATTCCCTTGAATTTAATTGAATTTCCTTGAATTTCCTTGATTTTTTTTGCTTTGCCTTGCCATTTCCTTGAATTTCCTTGAATTTCCTTGCCATTTCCTTGAATTTCCTTGAATTTCCTTGAATTTCCTTGCCATTTCCTTAAATTTCCTTGAATTTTGTTTAATTTCCTTGCCATTGCCTTGAATTTCCTTGAATTTCCTTGCAATTTCCTTGAATTTCCTTGATTTTCCTTGAATTTCCTTGTCATTTCCTTGAATTTCCTTGAATTTTCTTGCTTTTTCCTTGCCGTTTTTTGAATTTCCTTTCCTTGCCTTGCCATTTCCTTGAATTTCCTTGAATTTCCTTGCCATTTCCTTGAATTTCCTTGAATTTCCTTGCCATTTCCTTCAATTTCCTTGAATATCCTTGCATTTCCTTGAATTTCTTTGAATTTCCTTGTATTTCGTTCCATTTCCTTGAATTTCCTTGAATTTCCTTGAATTTCCTTCAATTTCCTTGCCATTTCCTTGAATTTCCTTCAATTTCCTTGAAGTTCCTTGCCAGTTCCTTGAATTTCCTTGAATTTCCTTGAATTTCCTTGCCTTGCCTTGCCATTTCCCTGAATGTCTTTGAATTTCCTTGCCTTTTACTTGAATTTCCCTGAATATCCTTGCCATTTCCTTGAACTTCCTTGAACTTCCTTGAATTTCTTTGCCATTTCCTTGAATTTACTTTCCTTGCCTTGCCATTTCCCTGAATGTCTTTGAATTTCCTTGCCTTTTACTTGAATTTCCTTGAATTTTCTTGCCATTTCCTTGAATTTCTTTGACTTTCCTTTAATTTCCTTGCCATCGACCTGAATTTCCTTGAATTTCTTTGCCATTTTCTTGAATTTCCTTGAATTTCCTTGAATTTCCTTGCCATTTCCTTGAATTTCCTTGAATTTCCTTGAATTTCCTTGAATTTCCTTGCCATTTCCTTGAATTTCTTTGCCTTGCCTTCCCATTTCCTTGAATTTCCTTGAATTTTCTTGCCATTTCCTTGAATTTCCTTGATTTTCCTTGAATTTCCTTTCCATCGCCTTGAATTTCCTTGAATTTCTTTGCCATTTCCTTGAATTTCCTTGAATTTCCTTGCCATTTCCTTGAATTTCTTTCAATTTCCTTGACATTTCCTTGAATTTCCTTGAATTTCCTTTAATTTCCTTGCCATTGCCTTGAATTTCCTTGAATTTCCTTGCCATTTCCTTTAATTTCTTTGAATTTCCTTGGATTTCCTTGAATTTCCTTGCCTTGCCTTGCCATTTCCTTGAATTTCGTTGAATTTCCTTGCCATTTCCTTGAATTTCCTTGAATTTCCTTGAATTTCCTTGAATTTCCTTGCCTTGCCTTGCCATTTCCTTCAATTTTCTTGCCATTTCCTTGAATTTCCTTGAATTTCCTTGAATTTCCATGCCATTTCCTTGCCATTTCCTTGAATTTAATTGAATTTTCTTGTATTTCCTTGAATTTCCTTGCTTTGCCTTGCCATTTCCTTGAATTTCCTTGAATTTCCTTGCCATTTCCTTGAATTTCCTTTACTTTCCTTCCATTTCCTTGAATTTCCCTCAATTTCCTTGCCATTTCTTTGTATTTCCTTGAATTTCCTTGCCATTTCTTTGCCATTTCCTTTAATATCCTTGAATTTCCTTGAATTTCCTTGCCATTTCCTTGAATTTCCTTGAATTTCCTTGAATTTCCTTGAATTTCCTTGCCATTTCCTTGAATTTCCTTTAATTTCCTTGCCATTGCCTTGAATTTCCTTCAATTTCCTTGCAATTTCCTTGAATTTCCTTGATATTCCTTGAATTTCCTTGAATTTCCTTGCCATTTCCTTGAATTTCCCTCAATTTCCTTGAATTTCCTTGCCAGTTCCTTGAATTTCCTTGAATTTCTTTGAATTTCCTTGCCATTTCCTTCAATTTTCTTGCCATTTCCTTGAATTTCCTTGAATATCCTTGCCATTTCCTTGAATTTCCTTGAAATTCCTTGAATTTCCTTGCCATTTCCTTGAATGTCCTTGCCTTACCTTGCCATTTCCTTGAATTTCCTTGAATTTCCTTGCCATTTCCTTGAATTTCCTTGAATTTCTTTAAATTTCCATGCCATTTCCTTGCCATTCCCTTGAATTTAATTGAATTTCCTTGAATTTCCTTGAATTTTTTTGCTTTGCCTTGCCATTTCCTTGAATTTCCTTGAATTTCCTTGCCATTTCCTTGAATTTCCTTGAATTTTGTTTAATTTCCTTGCCATTGCCTTGAATTTCCTTGAATTTCCTTGCAATTTCCTTGAATTTCCTTGATTTTCCTTGAATTTCCTTGTCATTTCCTTGAATTTCCTTGAATTTTCTTGCTTTTTCCTTGCCGTTTTCTTGAATTTCCTTTCCTTGCCTTGCCATTTCCTTGAATTTCCTTGAATTTCCTTGCCATTTCCTTGAATTTCCTTGAATTTCCTTGCCATTTCCTTCAATTTCCTTGAATATCCTTGCATTTCCTTGAATTTCTTTGAATTTCCTTGTATTTCATTCCATTTCCTTGAATTTCCTTGAATTTCCTTGAATTTCCTTCAATTTCCTTGCCATTTCCTTGAATTTCCTTCAATTTCCTTGAAGTTCCTTGCCAGTTCCTTGAATTTCCTTGAATTTCCTTGAATTTCCTTGCCTTGCCTTGCCATTTCCCTGAATGTCTTTGAATTTCCTTGCCTTTTACTTGAATTTCCCTGAATATCCTTGCCATTTCCTTGAACTTCCTTGAACTTCCTTGAATTTCTTTGCCATTTCCTTGAATTTACTTTCCTTGCCTTGCCATTTCCCTGAATGTCTTTGAATTTCCTTGCCTTTTACTTGAATTTCCTTGAATTTTCTTGCCATTTCCTTGAATTTCTTTGACTTTCCTTTAATTTCCTTGCCATCGACCTGAATTTCCTTGAATTTCTTTGCCATTTTCTTGAATTTCCTTGAATTTCCTTGAATTTCCTTGCCATTTCCTTGAATTTCCTTGAATTTCCTTGAATTTCCTTGCCATTTCCTTGCCATTTCCTTGAATTTCTTTGCCTTGCCTTCCCATTTCCTTGAATTTCCTTGAATTTTCTTGCCATTTCCTTGAATTTCCTTGATTTTCCTTGAATTTCCTTTCCATCGCCTTGAATTTCCTTGAATTTCTTTGCCATTTCCTTGAATTTCCTTGAATTTCCTTGCCATTTCCTCGAATTTCTTTCAATTTCCTTGACATTTCCTTGAATTTCCTTGAATTTCCTTTAATTTCCTTGCCATTGCCTTGAATTTCCTTGAATTTCCTTGCCATTTCCTTTAATTTCTTTGAATTTCCTTGGATTTCCTTGAATTTCCTTGCCTTGCCTTGCCATTTCCTTGAATTTCCTTGAACTTCCTTCCATTTTTTTGAATTTCCTTGAATTTCCTTGCCATTTCCTTGAATTTCCTTGAATTTCCTTGAATTTCCTTGCCATTTCCTTGCCATTTCCTTGAATTTTCTTTACTTGCCTTCCATTTCCTTGAAATTCCCTCAATTTCCTTGCCATTTCTTTGTATTTCCTTGAATTTTCTTGCCATTTCTTTGCCATTTCCTTGAATATCCTTGAATTTCCTCTAATTTCCTTGCCATTCCCTTGAATTTCCTTGAATTTCCTTGAATTTCCTTGAATTTCCTTGCCATTTCCTTGAATTTCCTTGAGTTTCTTTGAATTTCCTTTAATTTCCTTGCCATTGCCTTGAATTTCCTTGAATATCCTTGCAATTTCCTTGAATTTCCTTGAAATTCCTTGAATTTCCTTGCCATGTCCTCGAATTTCCTTGCCTTACCTTGCCATTTCCTTGAATTTCCTTGAATGTTCTTGCCATTGCCTTGAATTTCCTTGAATTTCCTTGCCATTTTCTTTAATTTCTTTGAATTTCCTTGGATTTCCTTGAATTTCTTTGCCTTGCCTTGCCATTTCCTTGAATTTCCTTGAATTTCCTTCCATTTTTTTGAATTTCCTTGAATTTCCTTGCCATTTCCTTGAATTTCCTTGATTTTCCTTGAATTTCCTTTCCATCGCCTTGAATTTCCTTGAATTTCTTTGCCATTTCCTTGAATTTCCTTGAATTTCCTTGCCATTTCTTCGAATTTCTTTCAATTTCCTTGACATTTCCTTGAATTTCCTTGAATTTCCTTTAATTTCCTTGCCATTGCCTTGAATTTCCTTGAATTTCCTTGCCATTTCCTTTAATTTCTTTGAATTTCCTTGGATTTCCTTGAATTTCCTTGCCTTGCCTTGCCATTTCCTTGAATTTCCTTGAACTTCCTTCCATTTTTTTGAATTTCCTTGAATTTCCTTGCCATTTCCTTGAATTTCCTTGAATTTCCTTGAATTTCCTTGCCATTTCCTTGCCATTTCCTTGAATTTTCTTTACTTGCCTTCCATTTCCTTGAAATTCCCTCAATTTCCTTGCCATTTCTTTGTATTTCCTTGAATTTTCTTGCCATTTCTTTGCCATTTCCTTGAATATCCTTGAATTTCCTCTAATTTCCTTGCCATTCCCTTGAATTTCCTTGAATTTCCTTGAATTTCCTTGAATTTCCTTGCCATTTCCTTGAATTTCCTTGAGTTTCTTTGAATTTCCTTTAATTTCCTTGCCATTGCCTTGAATTTCCTTGAATATCCTTGCAATTTCCTTGAATTTCCTTGAAATTCCTTGAATTTCCTTGCCATGTCCTCGAATTTCCTTGCCTTACCTTGCCATTTCCTTGAATTTCCTTGAATGTTCTTGCCATTGCCTTGAATTTCCTTGAATTTCCTTGCCATTTTCTTTAATTTCTTTGAATTTCCTTGGATTTCCTTGAATTTCTTTGCCTTGCCTTGCCATTTCCTTGAATTTCCTTGAATTTCCTTCCATTTTTTTGAATTTCCTTGAATTTCCTTGCCATTTCCTTGAATTTCCTTGAATTTTTTTGAATTTCCTTCAATTTCCTTGCCATTTCCTTGCCATTTCCTTGAATTTTCTTTACTTGCCTTCCATTTCCTTGAATTTCGCTCAATTTCCTTGCCATTTCTTTGTATTTCCTTGAATTTCCTTGCCATTTCTTTGCGATTTCCTTGAATATCCTTGAATTTCCTTGAATTTCCTTGCCATTTCCTTGAAGTTCCTTGAATTTCCTTGAATTTCCTTGCCATTTCCTTGCCATTTCCTTGAATTTCCTTTAATTTCCTTGAATTTCCTTTAATTTCCTTGCCATTGCCTTGAATTTCCTTGAATTTCCTTGCAATTTCCTTGAATTTCCTTGAAATTCCTTGAATTTCCTTGCCATTTCCTTGAATTTCCTTGAATTTTCTTGCCATTTCCTTGAATTTCCTTGAATATCCTTGCCATTTCCTTGAATTACCTTGAATTTCCTTGCCTTGCCTTGCCATTTCCCTGAATGTCTTTGAATTTCCTTGCCTTTTACTTGAATTTCCTTGAATTTTCTTGCCATTTCCTTGAATTTCCTTGAATTTCCTTGAATATCCTTGCCATTTCCTTGAACTTCCTTGAACTTCCTTGAATTTCTTTGCCATTTCCTTGAATTTCCTTTCCTTGCCTTGCCTTTCCCTGAATGTCTTTGAATTTCCTTGCCTTTTACTTGAATTTCCTTGAATTTTCTTGCCATTTCCTTGAATTTCTTTGACTTTCCTTTAATTTCCTTGCCATCGAGCTGAATTTCCTTGAATTTCTTTGCCATTTTCTTGAATTTCCTTGAATTTCCTTGAATTTCCTTGCCATTTGCTTGAATTTCCTTGAATTTCCTTGAATTTCCTTGCCATTTCCTTGCCATTTCCTTGAATTTCATTGCCTTGCCTTCCCATTTCCTTGAATTTCCTTGAATTTTCTTGCCATTTCTTTGAATTTCCTTGATTTTCCTTGAATTTCCTTTCCATCGCCTTGAATTTCCTTGAATTTCTTTGCCATTTCCTTGAATTTCCTTGAATTTCCTTGCCATTTCCTTGAATTTCCTTGAATTTCCTTGCCATTTCCTCGAATTTCTTTCAATTTCCTTGACATTTCCTTGAATTTCCTTGAATTTCCTTTAATTTCCTTGCCATTGCCTTGAATTTCCTTGAATTTCCTTGCCATTTCCTTTAATTTCTTTGAATTTCCTTGGATTTCCTTGAATTTCCTTGCCTTGCCTTGCCATTTCCTTGAATTTCCTTGAACTTCCTTCCATTTTTTTGAATTTCCTTGAATTTCCTTGCCATTTCCTTAAATTTCCTTGAATTTCCTTGAATTTCCTTGAATTTCCTTGCCATTTCCTTGCCATTTCCTTGAATTTTCTTTACTTGCCTTCCATTTCCTTGAATTTCCCTCAATTTCCTTGCCATTTCTTTGTATTTCCTTGAATTTCCTTGCCATTTCTTTGCCATTTCCTTGAATATCCTTGAATTTCCTTGAATTTCCTTGCAATTTCCTTGAATTTCCTTGAATTTCCTTGAATTTCCTTGAATTTCCTTGCCATTTCCTTGAATTTCCTTGAATTTCCTTGAATTTCCTTTAATTTCCTTGCCATTGCCTTGAATTTCCTTGAATTTCCTTGCAATTTCCTTGAATTTCCTTGATATTCCTTGAATTTCCTTGTCATTTCCTTGAATTTCCTTGAATTTTCTTGCCATTTCCTTGCCGTTTCCTTGAATTTCCTTTCCTTGCCTTGCCATTTCCTTGAATTTCGTTGAATTTCCTTGCCATTTCCTTGAATTTCCTTGAATTTCCTTGAATTTCCTTGAATTTCCTTGCCTTGCCTTGCCATTTCCTTCAATTTTCTTGCCATTTCCTTGAATTTCCTTGAATTTCCTTGAATTTCTTTGCCATTTCCTTGAATTTCCTTGAATTTCCTTGCCATTTCCTTGAATTTCCTTGAATTTCCTTGCCATTTCCTTGAATTTCTTTCAATTTCCTTGACATTTCCTTGAATTTCCTTGAATTTCCTTTAATTTCCTTGCCATTGCCTTGAATTTCCTTGAATTTCCTTGCCATTTCCTTTAATTTCTTTGAATTTTATTGGATTTCCTTGAATTTCCTTACCATTTCCTTGCCATTTCCTTGAATTTTCTTTACTTGCCTTCCATTTCCTTGAATTTCCCTCAATTTCCTTGCCATTTCTTTGTATTTCCTTGAATTTCCTTGCCATTTCTTTGCCATTTCCTTGAATATCCTTGAATTTCCTTGAATTTCCTTGCCATTTCCTTGAATTTCCTTGAATTTCCTTGAATTTCCTTGAATTTCCTTGCCATTTCCTTGAATTTCCTTGAATTTCCTTGAATTTCCTTTAATTTCCTTGCCATTGCCTTGAATTTCCTTGAATTTCCTTGCAATTTCCTTGAATTTCCTTGATATTCCTTGAATTTCCTTGTCATTTTATTGAATTTCCTTGCATTTTCTTGAATTTCCTTGCCGTTTCCTTGAATTTCCTTTCCTTGCCTTGCCATTTCCTTGAATTTCGTTGAATTTCCTTGCCATTTCCTTGAATTTCCTTGAATTTCCTTGAATTTCCTTGAATTTCCTTGCCATTTCCTTCAATTTCCTTGAATTTCCTTGCCTTTTCCTTGAATTTCCCTCAATTTCCTTGAATTTCCTTGCCAGTTCCTTGAATTTCCTTGAATTTCTTTGAATTTCCTTGCCATTTCCTTCAATTTTCTTGCCATTTCCTTGAATTTCCTTGAATATCCTTTCCATTTCCTTGAATTTCCTTGAAATTCCTTGAATTTCCTTCCATTTCCTTGAATTTCCTTGCCTTACCTTGCCATTTCCTTGAATTTCCTTGAATTTCCTTGCCATTTCCGTGAATTTCCTTGAATTTCCTTAAATTTCCATGCCATTTCCTTGCCATTCCCTTGAATTTAATTGAATTTCCTTGAATTTCCTTGATTTTTTTTGCTTTGCCTTGCCATTTCCTTGAATTTCCTTGAATTTCCTTGCCATTTCCTTGAATTTCCTTGAATTTCCTTGAATTTCCTTGCCATTTCCTTAAATTTCCTTGAATTTTGTTTAATTTCCTTGCCATTGCCTTGAATTTCCTTGAATTTCCTTGCAATTTCCTTGAATTTCCTTGATTTTCCTTGAATTTCCTTGTCATTTCCTTGAATTTCCTTGAATTTTCTTGCTTTTTCCTTGCCGTTTTCTTGAATTTCCTTTCCTTGCCTTGCCATTTCCTTGAATTTCCTTGAATTTCCGTGCCATTTCCTTGAATTTCCTTGAATTTCCTTGCCATTTCCTTCAATTTCCTTGAATATCCTTGCATTTCCTTGAATTTCTTTGAATTTCCTTGTATTTCGTTCCATTTCCTTGAATTTCCTTGAATTTCCTTGAATTTCCTTCAATTTCCTTGCCATTTCCTTGAATTTCCTTCAATTTCCTTGAAGTTCCTTGCCAGTTCCTTGAATTTCCTTGAATTTCCTTGAATTTCCTTGCCTTGCCTTGCCATTTCCCTGAATGTCTTTGAATTTCCTTGCCTTTTACTTGAATTTCCCTGAATATCCTTGCCATTTCCTTGAACTTCCTTGAACTTCCTTGAATTTCTTTGCCATTTCCTTGAATTTACTTTCCTTGCCTTGCCATTTCCCTGAATGTCTTTGAATTTCCTTGCCTTTTACTTGAATTTCCTTGAATTTTCTTGCCATTTCCTTGAATTTCTTTGACTTTCCTTTAATTTCCTTGCCATCGACCTGAATTTCCTTGAATTTCTTTGCCATTTTCTTGAATTTCCTTGAATTTCCTTGAATTTCCTTGCCATTTGCTTGAATTTCCTTGAATTTCCTTGAATTTCCTTGAATTTCCTTGCCATTTCCTTTAATTTCTTTGCCTTGCCTTCCCATTTCCTTGAATTTCCTTGAATTTTCTTGCCATTTCCTTGAATTTCCTTGATTTTCCTTGAATTTCCTTTCCATCGCCTTGAATTTCCTTGAATTTCTTTGCCATTTCCTTGAATTTCCTTGAATTTCCTTGCCATTTCCTCGAATTTCTTTCAATTTCCTTGACATTTCCTTGAATTTCCTTGAATTTCCTTTAATTTCCTTGCCATTGCCTTGAATTTCCTTGAATTTCCTTGCCATTTCCTTTAATTTCTTTGAATTTCCTTGGATTTCCTTGAATTTCCTTGCCTTGCCTTGCCATTTCCTTGAATTTCGTTGAATTTCCTTGCCATTTCCTTGAATTTCCTTGAATTTCCTTGAATTTCCTTGAATTTCCTTGCCTTGCCTTGCCATTTCCTTCAATTTTCTTGCCATTTCCTTGAATTTCCTTGAATTTCCTTGAATTTCCATGCCATTTCCTTGCCATTTCCTTGAATTTAATTGAATTTTCTTGTATTTCCTTGAATTTCCTTGCTTTGCCTTGCCATTTCCTTGAATTTCCTTGAATTTCCTTGCCATTTCCTTGAATTTCCTTGAATTTTGTTTAATTTCCTTGCCATTGTCTTGAATTTCTTTGAATTTCCTTGCAATTTCCTTGAATTTCCTTGATTTTCCTTGAATTTCCTTGTCATTTCCTTGAATTTCCTTGAATTTTCTTGCCATTTCCTTGCCGTTTCCTTGAATTTCCTTTCCTTGCCTTGCCATTTCCTTGAATTTCGTTGAATTTCCTTGCCATTTCCTTGAATTTCCTTGAATTTCCTTGAATTTCCTTGAATTTCCTTGCCTTGCCTTGCCATTTCCTTCAATTTTCTTGCCATTTCCTTGAATTTCCTTGAATTTCCTTGAATTTCCATGCCATTTCCTTGCCATTTCCTTGAATTTAATTGAATTTTCTTGTATTTCCTTGAATTTCCTTGCTTTGCCTTGCCATTTCCTTGAATTTCCTTGAATTTCCTTGCCATTTCCTTGAATTTCCTTGCCATTTCCTTGAATTTCCTTGAATTTTTTTTAATTTCCTTGCCATTGCCTTGAATTTCCTTGAATTTCCTTGCAATTTCCTTGAATTTCCTTGATTTTCCTTGAATTTCCTTGTCATTTCCTTGAATTTCCTTGAATTTCCTTGCCATTTCCTTGCCATTTCCTTGAATTTCTTTGCCTTGCCTTCCCATTTCCTTGAATTTCCTTGAATTTTCTTGCCATTTCCTTGAATTTCCTTGATTTTCCTTGAATTTCCTTTCCATCGCCTTGAATTTCCTTGAATTTCTTTGCCATTTCCTTGAATTTCCTTGAATTTCCTTGCCATTTCCTTGAATTTCCTTGATTTCCTTGCCATTTCCTTGAATTTCTTTCAATTTCCTTGACATTTCCTTGAATTTCCTTGAATTTCCTTTAATTTCCTTGCCATTGCCTTGAATTTCCTTGAATTTCCTTGCCATTTCCTTTAATTTCTTTGAATTTTATTGGATTTCCTTGAATTTCCTTACCATTTCCTTGCCATTTCCTTGAATTTTCTTTACTTGCCTTCCATTTCCTTGAATTTCCCTCAATTTCCTTGCCATTTCTTTGTATTTCCTTGAATTTCCTTGCCATTTCTTTGCCATTTCCTTGAATATCCTTGAATTTCCTTGAATTTCCTTGCCATTTCCTTGAATTTCCTTGAATTTCCTTGAATTTCCTTGAATTTCCTTGCCATTTCCTTGAATTTCCTTGAATTTCCTTGAATTTCCTTTAATTTCCTTGCCATTGCCTTGAATTTCCTTGAATTTCCTTGCAATTTCCTTGAATTTCCTTGATATTCCTTGAATTTCCTTGTCATTTTATTGAATTTCCTTGCATTTTCTTGAATTTCCTTGCCGTTTCCTTGAATTTCCTTTCCTTGCCTTGCCATTTCCTTGAATTTCGTTGAATTTCCTTGCCATTTCCTTGAATTTCCTTGAATTTCCTTGAATTTCCTTGAATTTCCTTGCCATTTCCTTCAATTTCCTTGAATTTCCTTGCCTTTTCCTTGAATTTCCCTCAATTTCCTTGAATTTCCTTGCCAGTTCCTTGAATTTCCTTGAATTTCTTTGAATTTCCTTGCCATTTCCTTCAATTTTCTTGCCATTTCCTTGAATTTCCTTGAATATCCTTTCCATTTCCTTGAATTTCCTTGAAATTCCTTGAATTTCCTTCCATTTCCTTGAATTTCCTTGCCTTACCTTGCCATTTCCTTGAATTTCCTTGAATTTCCTTGCCATTTCCTTGAATTTCCTTGAATTTCCTTAAATTTCCATGCCATTTCCTTGCCATTCCCTTGAATTTAATTGAATTTCCTTGAATTTCCTTGATTTTTTTTGCTTTGCCTTGCCATTTCCTTGAATTTCCTTGAATTTCCTTGCCATTTCCTTGAATTTCCTTGAATTTCCTTGAATTTCCTTGCCATTTCCTTAAATTTCCTTGAATTTTGTTTAATTTCCTTGCCATTGCCTTGAATTTCCTTGAATTTCCTTGCAATTTCCTTGAATTTCCTTGATTTTCCTTGAATTTCCTTGTCATTTCCTTGAATTTCCTTGAATTTTCTTGCTTTTTCCTTGCCGTTTTCTTGAATTTCCTTTCCTTGCCTTGCCATTTCCTTGAATTTCCTTGAATTTCCTTGCCATTTCCTTGAATTTCCTTGAATTTCCTTGCCATTTCCTTCAATTTCCTTGAATATCCTTGCATTTCCTTGAATTTCTTTGAATTTCCTTGTATTTCGTTCCATTTCCTTGAATTTCCTTGAATTTCCTTGAATTTCCTTCAATTTCCTTGCCATTTCCTTGAATTTCCTTCAATTTCCTTGAAGTTCCTTGCCAGTTCCTTGAATTTCCTTGAATTTCCTTGAATTTCCTTGCCTTGCCTTGCCATTTCCCTGAATGTCTTTGAATTTCCTTGCCTTTTACTTGAATTTCCCTGAATATCCTTGCCATTTCCTTGAACTTCCTTGAACTTCCTTGAATTTCTTTGCCATTTCCTTGAATTTCCTTTCCTTGCCTTGCCATTTCCCTGAATGTCTTTGAATTTCCTTGCCTTTTACTTGAATTTCCTTGAATTTTCTTGCCATTTCCTTGAATTTCTTTGACTTTCCTTTAATTTCCTTGCCATCGAGCTGAATTTCCTTGAATTTCTTTGCCATTTTCTTGAATTTCCTTGAATTTCCTTGAATTTCCTTGCCATTTCCTTGAATTTCCTTGAATTTCCTTGAATTTCCTTGCCATTTCCTTGCCATTTCCTTGAATTTCTTTGCCTTGCCTTCCCATTTCCTTGAATTTCCTTGAATTTTCTTGCCATTTCCTTGAATTTCCTTGATTTTCCTTGAATTTCCTTTCCATCGCCTTGAATTTCCTTGAATTTCTTTGCCATTTCCTTGAATTTCCTTGAATTTCCTTGCCATTTCCTCGAATTTCTTTCAATTTCCTTGACATTTCCTTGAATTTCCTTGAATTTCCTTTAATTTCCTTGCCATTGCCTTGAATTTCCTTGAATTTCCTTGCCATTTCCTTTAATTTCTTTGAATTTCCTTGGATTTCCTTGAATTTCCTTGCCTTGCCTTGCCATTTCCTTGAATTTCGTTGAATTTCCTTGCCATTTCCTTGAATTTCCTTGAATTTCCTTGAATTTCCTTGAATTTCCTTGCCTTGCCTTGCCATTTCCTTCAATTTTCTTGCCATTTCCTTGAATTTCCTTGAATTTCCTTGAATTTCCATGCCATTTCCTTGCCATTTCCTTGAATTTAATTGAATTTTCTTGTATTTCCTTGAATTTCCTTGCTTTGCCTTGCCATTTCCTTGAATTTCCTTGAATTTCCTTGCCATTTCCTTGAATTTCCTTGAATTTTGTTTAATTTCCTTGCCATTGTCTTGAATTTCCTTGAATTTCCTTGCAATTTCCTTGAATTTCCTTGATTTTCCTTGAATTTCCTTGTCATTTCCTTGAATTTCCTTGAATTTCCTTGCCATTTTCTTGCCATTTCCTTGAATTTCTTTGCCTTGCCTTCCCATTTCCTTGAATTTCCTTGAATTTTCTTGCCATTTCCTTGAATTTCCTTGATTTTCCTTGAATTTCCTTTCCATCGCCTTGAATTTCCTTGAATTTCCTTGCCATTTTATTGAATTTCCTTGAATTTCCTTGCCATTTCCTTGAATTTCCTTGAATTTCCTTGCCATTTCCTTGAATTTCTTTCAATTTCCTTGACATTTCCTTGAATTTCCTTGAATTTCCTTTAATTTCCTTGCCATTGCCTTGAATTTCCTTGAATTTCCTTGCCATTTCCTTTAATTTCTTTGAATTTTATTGGATTTCCTTGAATTTCCTTACCATTTCCTTGCCATTTCCTTGAATTTTCTTTACTTGCCTTCCATTTCCTTGAATTTCCCTCAATTTCCTTGCCATTTCTTTGTATTTCCTTGAATTTCCTTGCCATTTCTTTGCCATTTCCTTGAATATCCTTGAATTTCCTTGAATTTCCTTGCCATTTCCTTGAATTTCCTTGAATTTCCTTGAATTTCCTTGCCATTTCCTTGAATTTCCTTGAATTTCCTTGCCATTGCCTTGAATTTCCTTCAATTTCCTTGCAATTTCCTTGAATTTCCTTGATATTCCTTGAATTTCCTTGTCATTTTATTGAATTTCCTTGCATTTTCTTGAATTTCCTTGCCGTTTCCTTGAATTTCCTTTCCTTGCCTTGCCATTTCCTTGAATTTCGTTGAATTTCCTTGCCATTTCCTTGAATTTCCTTGAATTTCCTTGAATTTCCTTGAATTTCCTTGCCATTTCCTTCAATTTCCTTGAATTTCCTTGCCATTTCCTTGAATTTCCCTCAATTTCCTTGAATTTCCTTGCCAGTTCCTTGAATTTCCTTGAATTTCTTTGAATTTCCTTGCCATTTCCTTCAATTTTCTTGCCATTTCCTTGAATTTCCTTGAATATCCTTGCCATTTCCTTGAATTTCCTTGAAATTCCTTGAATTTCCTTGCCATTTCCTTGAATTTCCTTGCCTAACTTTGCCATTTCCTTGAATTTACTTGAATTTCTTTGCCATTTTTTTGAATTTCCTTGAATTTCCTTAAATTTCCATGCCATTTCCTTGCCATTCCCTTGAATTTAATTGAATTTCCTTGAATTTCCTTGAATTTTTTTGCTTTGCCTTGCCATTTCCTTGAATTTCCTTGAATTTCCTTGCCATTTCCTTGAATTTCCTTGAATTTTGTTTAATTTCCTTGCCATTGCCTTGAATTTCCTTGAATTTCCTTGCAATTTCCTTGAATTTCCTTGATTTTCCTTGAATTTCCTTGTCATTTCCTTGAATTTCCTTGAATTTTCTTGCTTTTTCCTTGCCGTTTTCTTGAATTTCCTTTCCTTGCCTTGCCATTTCCTTGAATTTCCTTGAATTTCCTTGCCATTTCCTTGAATTTCCTTGAATTTCCTTGCCATTTCCTTCAATTTCCTTGAATATCCTTGCATTTCCTTGAATTTCTTTGAATTTCCTTGTATTTCGTTCCATTTCCTTGAATTTCCTTGAATTTCCTTGAATTTCCTTCAATTTCCTTGCCATTTCCTTGAATTTCCTTCAATTTCCTTGAAGTTCCCTGCCAGTTCCTTGAATTTCCTTGAATTTCCTTGAATTTCCTTGAATTTCCTTGAATTTCCTTGCCATTTCCTTCAATTTCCTTGAATTTCCTTGCCATTGCCTTGAATTTCCCTCAATTTCCTTGAATTTCCTTGCCAGTTCCTTGAATTTCCTTGAATTTCTTTGAATTTCCTTGCCTTGCCTTGCCATTTCCTTCAATTTTCTTGCCATTTCCTTGAATTTCCTTGAATATCCTTGCCATTTCCTTGAATTTCCTTGAAATTCCTTGAATTTCCTTGCCATTTCCTTGAATTTCCTTGCCTTACCTTGCCATTTCCTTGAATTTCCTTGAATTTCCTTGCCATTTCCTTGAATTACCTTGAATTTCCTTGCCTTGCCTTGCCATTTCCCTGAATGTCTTTGAATTTCCTTGCCTTTTACTTGAATTTCTTTGAATTTTCTTGCCATTTCCTTGAATTTCCTTGAATTTCCTTGAATTTCCTTCAATTTCCTTGCCATTTCCTTGAATTTACTTGAATTTCTTTGCCATTTTTTTGAATTTCCTTGAATTTCCTTAAATTTCCATGCCATTTCCTTGCCATTCCCTTGAATTTAATTGAATTTCCTTGAATTTCCTTGAATTTTTTTGCTTTGCCTTGCCATTTCCTTGAATTTCCTTGAATTTCCTTGCCATTTCCTTGAATTTCCTTGAATTTTGTTTAATTTCCTTGCCATTGCCTTGAATTTCCTTGAATTTCCTTGCAATTTCCTTGAATTTCCTTGATTTTCCTTGAATTTCCTTGTCATTTCCTTGAATTTCCTTGAATTTTCTTGCTTTTTCCTTGCCGTTTTCTTGAATTTCCTTTCCTTGCCTTGCCATTTCCTTGAATTTCCTTGAATTTCCTTGCCATTTCCTTGAATTTCCTTGAATTTCCTTGCCATTTCCTTCAATTTCCTTGAATATCCTTGCATTTCCTTGAATTTCTTTGAATTTCCTTGTATTTCGTTCCATTTCCTTGAATTTCCTTGAATTTCCTTGAATTTCCTTCAATTTCCTTGCCATTTCCTTGAATTTCCTTCAATTTCCTTGAAGTTCCCTGCCAGTTCCTTGAATTTCCTTGAATTTCCTTGAATTTCCTTGAATTTCCTTGAATTTCCTTGCCATTTCCTTCAATTTCCTTGAATTTCCTTGCCATTGCCTTGAATTTCCCTCAATTTCCTTGAATTTCCTTGCCAGTTCCTTGAATTTCCTTGAATTTCTTTGAATTTCCTTGCCTTGCCTTGCCATTTCCTTCAATTTTCTTGCCATTTCCTTGAATTTCCTTGAATATCCTTGCCATTTCCTTGAATTTCCTTGAAATTCCTTGAATTTCCTTGCCATTTCCTTGAATTTCCTTGCCTTACCTTGCCATTTCCTTGAATTTCCTTGAATTTCCTTGCCATTTCCTTGAATTACCTTGAATTTCCTTGCCTTGCCTTGCCATTTCCCTGAATGTCTTTGAATTTCCTTGCCTTTTACTTGAATTTCTTTGAATTTTCTTGCCATTTCCTTGAATTTCCTTGAATTTCCTTGAATTTCCTTCAATTTCCTTGCCATTTCCTTGAATTTACTTGAATTTCTTTGCCATTTTTTTGAATTTCCTTGAATTTCCTTAAATTTCCATGCCATTTCCTTGCCATTCCCTTGAATTTAATTGAATTTCCTTGAATTTCCTTGAATTTTTTTGCTTTGCCTTGCCATTTCCTTGAATTTCCTTGAATTTCCTTGCCATTTCCTTGAATTTCCTTGAATTTCCTTGCAATTTCCTTGAATTTCCTTGATTTTCCTTGAATTTCCTTGTCATTTCCTTGAATTTCCTTGAATTTTCTTGCTTTTTCCTTGCCGTTTTCTTGAATTTCCTTTCCTTGCCTTGCCATTTCCTTGAATTTCCTTGAATTTCCTTGCCATTTCCTTGAATTTCCTTGAATTTCCTTGCCATTTCCTTCAATTTCCTTGAATAAACTTGCATTTCCTTGAATTTCTTTGAATTTCCTTGTATTTCGTTCCATTTCCTTGAATTTCCTTGAATTTCCTTGAATTTCCTTCAATTTCCTTGCCATTTCCTTGAATTTCCTTCAATTTCCTTGAAGTTCCCTGCCAGTTCCTTGAATTTCCTTGAATTTCCTTGAATTTCCTTGAATTTCCTTGAATTTCCTTGCCATTTCCTTCAATTTCCTTGAATTTCCTTGCCATTGCCTTGAATTTCCCTCAATTTCCTTGAATTTCCTTGCCAGTTCCTTGAATTTCCTTGAATTTCTTTGAATTTCCTTGCCTTGCCTTGCCATTTCCTTCAATTTTCTTGCCATTTCCTTGAATTTCCTTGAATATCCTTGCCATTTCCTTGAATTTCCTTGAAATTCCTTGAATTTCCTTGCCATTTCCTTGAATTTCCTTGCCTTACCTTGCCATTTCCTTGAATTTCCTTGAATTTCCTTGCCATTTCCTTGAATTACCTTGAATTTCCTTGCCTTGCCTTGCCATTTCCCTGAATGTCTTTGAATTTCCTTGCCTTTTACTTGAATTTCTTTGAATTTTCTTGCCATTTCCTTGAATTTCCTTGAATTTCCTTGAATATCCTTGCCATTTCCTTGAACTTCCTTGAACTTCCTTGAATTTCTTTGCCATTTCCTTGAATTTCCTTTCCTTGCCTTGCCTTTCCCTGAATGTCTTTGAATTTCCTTTCCTTTTACTTGAATTTCCTTGAATTTTCTTGCCATTTCCTTGAATTTCTTTGACTTTCCTTTAATTTCCTTGCCATCGACCTGAATTTCCTTGAATTTCTTTGCCATTTTCTTGAATTTCCTTGAATTTCCTTGAATTTCCTTGCCTTGCCTTGCCATTTCCTTGAATTTCCTTGAATTTCCTTGCCATTTCCTTGAATTTCCTTGAATTTTGTTTAATTTCCTTGCCATTGCCTTGAATTTCCTTGAATTTCCTTGCAATTTCCTTGAATTTCCTTGATTTTCCTTGAATTTCCTTGTCATTTCCTTGAATTTCCTTGAATTTTCTTGCTTTTTCCTTGCCGTTTTCTTGAATTTCCTTTCCTTGCCTTGCCATTTCCTTGAATTTCCTTGAATTTCCTTGCCATTTCCTTGAATTTCCTTGAATTTCCTTGCCATTTCCTTCAATTTCCTTGAATATCCTTGCATTTCCTTGAATTTCTTTGAATTTCCTTGTATTTCGTTCCATTTCCTTGAATTTCCTTGAATTTCCTTGAATTTCCTTCAATTTCCTTGCCATTTCCTTCAATTTCCTTCAATTTCCTTGAAGTTCCCTGCCAGTTCCTTGAATTTCCTTGAATTTCCTTGAATTTCCTTGAATTTCCTTGAATTTCCTTGCCATTTCCTTCAATTTCCTTGAATTTCCTTGCCATTGCCTTGAATTTCCCTCAATTTCCTTGAATTTCCTTGCCAGTTCCTTGAATTTCCTTGAATTTCTTTGAATTTCCTTGCCTTGCCTTGCCATTTCCTTCAATTTTCTTGCCATTTCCTTGAATTTCCTTGAATATCCTTGCCATTTCCTTGAATTTCCTTGAAATTCCTTGAATTTCCTTGCCATTTCCTTGAATTTCCTTGCCTTACCTTGCCATTTCCTTGAATTTCCTTGAATTTCCTTGCCATTTCCTTGAATTACCTTGAATTTCCTTGCCTTGCCTTGCCATTTCCCTGAATGTCTTTGAATTTCCTTGCCTTTTACTTGAATTTCTTTGAATTTTCTTGCCATTTCCTTGAATTTCCTTGAATTTCCTTGAATTTCCTTCAATTTCCTTGCCATTTCCTTGAATTTACTTGAATTTCTTTGCCATTTTTTTGAATTTCCTTGAATTTCCTTAAATTTCCATGCCATTTCCTTGCCATTCCCTTGAATTTAATTGAATTTCCTTGAATTTCCTTGAATTTTTTTGCTTTGCCTTGCCATTTCCTTGAATTTCCTTGAATTTCCTTGCCATTTCCTTGAATTTCCTTGAATTTTGTTTAATTTCCTTGCCATTGCCTTGAATTTCCTTGAATTTCCTTGCAATTTCCTTGAATTTCCTTGATTTTCCTTGAATTTCCTTGTCATTTCCTTGAATTTCCTTGAATTTTCTTGCTTTTTCCTTGCCGTTTTCTTGAATTTCCTTTCCTTGCCTTGCCATTTCCTTGAATTTCCTTGAATTTCCTTGCCATTTCCTTGAATTTCCTTGAATTTCCTTGCCATTTCCTTCAATTTCCTTGAATATCCTTGCATTTCCTTGAATTTCTTTGAATTTCCTTGTATTTCGTTCCATTTCCTTGAATTTCCTTGAATTTCCTTGAATTTCCTTCAATTTCCTTGCCATTTCCTTGAATTTCCTTCAATTTCCTTGAAGTTCCCTGCCAGTTCCTTGAATTTCCTTGAATTTCCTTGAATTTCCTTGAATTTCCTTGAATTTCCTTGCCATTTCCTTCAATTTCCTTGAATTTCCTTGCCATTGCCTTGAATTTCCCTCAATTTCCTTGAATTTCCTTGCCAGTTCCTTGAATTTCCTTGAATTTCTTTGAATTTCCTTGCCTTGCCTTGCCATTTCCTTCAATTTTCTTGCCATTTCCTTGAATTTCCTTGAATATCCTTGCCATTTCCTTGAATTTCCTTGAAATTCCTTGAATTTCCTTGCCATTTCCTTGAATTTCCTTGCCTTACCTTGCCATTTCCTTGAATTTCCTTGAATTTCCTTGCCATTTCCTTGAATTACCTTGAATTTCCTTGCCTTGCCTTGCCATTTCCCTGAATGTCTTTGAATTTCCTTGCCTTTTACTTGAATTTCTTTGAATTTTCTTGCCATTTCCTTGAATTTCCTTGAATTTCCTTGAATATCCTTGCCATTTCCTTGAACTTCCTTGAACTTTCTTGAATTTCTTTGCCATTTCCTTGAATTTCCTTTCCTTGCCTTGCCTTTCCCTGAATGTCTTTGAATTTCCTTTCCTTTTACTTGAATTTCCTTGAATTTTCTTGCCATTTCCTTGAATTTCTTTGACTTTCCTTTAATTTCCTTGCCATAGACCTGAATTTCCTTGAATTTCTTTGCCATTTTCTTGAATTTCCTTGAATTTCCTTGAATTTCCTTGCCTTGCCTTGCCATTTCCTTGAATTTCCTTGAATTTCCTTCCATTTTTTTGAATTTCCTTGAATTTCCTTGCAATTTCCTTAAATTTCCTTGAATTTCCTTGAATTTCCTTGAATTTCCTTGCCATTTCCTTGCCATTTCCTTGAATTTTCTTTACTTGCCTTCCATTTCCTTGAATTTCCCTCAATTTCCTTGCCATTTCTTTGTATTTCCTTGAATTTCCTTGCCATTTCTTTGCCATTTCCTTGAATATCCTTGAATTTCCTTGAATTTCCTTGCCATTTCCTTGAATTTCCTTGAATTTCCTTGAATTTCCTTGCCATTTCCTTGACTTTCCTTGAATTTCCTTGAATTTCCTTTAATTTCCTTGCCATTGCCTTGAATTTCCTTGAATTTCCTTGCAATTTCCTTGAATTTCCTTGATATTCCTTGAATTTCCTTGTCATTTCCTTGAATTTCCTTGAATTTCCTTGCCATTTCCTTGCCATTTCCTTGAATTTCTTTGCCTTGCCTTCCCATTTCCTTGAATTTCCTTGAATTTTCTTGCCATTTCCTTGAATTTCCTTGAAATTCCTTGCCATTTCCTTGAATTTCCTTGAATTTCCTTGAATTTCCTTGAATTTCCTTGCCTTGCCTTGCCATTTCCTTCAATTTTCTTGCCATTTCCTTGAATTTCCTTGAATTTCCTTGAATTTCCATGCCATTTCCTTGCCATTTCCTTGAATTTAATTGAATTTTCTTGTATTTCCTTGAATTTCCTTGAATTTCCTTGCCATTTCCTACAATTTCCTTGAATATCCTTGCATTTCCTTGAATTTCTTTGAATTTCCTTGTATTTCGTTCCATTTCCTTGAATTTCCTTGAATTTCCTTGCCAGTTCCTTGAATTTCCTTGAATTACCTTGAATTTCCTTGCCTTGCCTTGCCATTTCCCTGAATGTCTTTGAATTTCCTTGCCTTTTACTTGAATTTCCTTGAATTTTCTTGCCATTTCCTTGAATTTCTTTGACTTTCCTTTAATTTCCTTGCCATCGACCTGAATTTCCTTGAATTTCTTTGCCATTTTCTTGAATTTCCTTGAATTTCCTTGAATTTCCTTGCCATTTGCTTGAATTTCCTTGAATTTCCTTGAATTTCCTTGCCATTTCCTTGCCATTTCCTTGAATTTCTTTGCCTTGCCTTCCCATTTCCTTGAATTTCCTTGAATTTTCTTGCCATTTCCTTGAATTTCCTTGATTTTCCTTGAATTTCCTTTCCATCGCCTTGAATTTCCTTGAATTTCTTTGCCATTTCCTTGAATTTCCTTGAATTTCCTTGCCATTTCCTTGAATTTCCTTGAATTTCCTTGCCATTTCCTCGAATTTCTTTCAATTTCCTTGCCATTTCCTTGAATTTCCTTGAATTTCCTTTAATTTCCTTGCCATTGCCTTGAATTTCCTTGAATTTCCTTGCCATTTCCTTTAATTTCTTTGAATTTCCTTGGATTTCCTTGAATTTCCTTGCCTTGCCTTGCCATTTCCTTGAATTTCCTTGAATTTCCTTCCATTTTTTTGAATTTCCTTGAATTTCCTTGCCGTTTCCTTAAATTTCCTTGAATTTCCTTCAATTTCCTTGCCATTTCCTTGCCATATCCTTGAATTTTCTTTACTTGCCTTCCATTTCCTTGAATTTCCCTCAATTTCCTTGCCATTTCTTTGTATTTCCTTGAATTTCCTTGCCATTTCTTTGCCATTTCCTTGAATATCCTTGAATTTCCTTGCAATTTCCTTGAATTTCCTTGAATTTCCTTGAATTTCCTTGTCATTTCCTTGAATTTCCTTGAATTTTCTTGCCATTTCCTTGCCGTTTCCTTGAATTTCCTTTCCTTGCCTTGCCATTTCCTTGAAGTTCGTTGAATTTCCTGGCCATTTCCTTGAATTTCCTTGAATTTCCTTGAATTTCCTTGAATTTCCTTGCCATTTCCTTCAATTTCCTTGAATTTCCTTGCCATTGCCTTGAATTTCCCTCAATTTCCTTGAATTTCCTTGCCAGTTCCTTGAATTTCCTTGAATTTCTTTGAATTTCCTTGCCTTGCCTTGCCATTTCCTTCAATTTTCTTGCCATTTCCTTGAATTTCCTTGAATATCCTTGCCATTTCCTTGAATTTCCTTGAAATTCCTCGAATTTCCTTGCCATTTCCTTGAATTTCCTTGCCTTACCTTGCCATTTCCTTGAATTTCCTTGAATTTCCTTGCCATTTCCTTGAATTACCTTGAATTTCCTTGCCTTGCCTTGCCATTTCCCTGAATGTCTTTGAATTTCCTTGCCTTTTACTTGAATTTTTTTGAATATCCTTGCCATTTCCTTGAATTTCCTTGAATTTCCTTGAATATCCTTGCCATTTCCTTGAACTTCCTTGAACTTCCTTGAATTTCTTTGCCATTTCCTTGAATTTCCTTTCCTTGCCTTGCCTTTCCCTAAATGTCTTTGAATTTCCTTTCCTTTTACTTGAATTTCCTTGAATTTTCTTGCCATTTCCTTGAATTTCTTTGACTTTCCTTTAATTTCCTTGCCATTGACCTGAATTTCCTTGAATTTCCTTGCCATTTCCTTGAATTTCCTTGATTTTCCTTGAATTTCCTTGCCATTTCCTCGAATTTTTTTAAATTTCCTTGACATTTCCTTGAATTTCCTTGAATTTCCTTTACTTTCCTTTCCATTGCCTTGAATTTCCTTGAATTTCCTTGCCATTTCCTTTAATTTCTTTGAATTTCCTTGGATTTCCTTGAATTTCCTTGCCTTGCCTTGCCATTTCCTTGAATTTCCTTGAATTTCCTTCCATTTTTTTGAATTTCCTTGAATTTCCTTGCCATTTCCTTAAATTTCCTTGAATTTCCTTGAATTTCCTTGAATTTCCTTGCCATTTCCTTGCCATTTCCTTGAATTTTCTTTACTTGCCTTCCATTTCCTTGAATTTCGCTCAATTTCCTTGCCATTTCTTTGTATTTCCTTGAATTTCCTTGCCATTTCTTTGCCATTTCCTTGAATATCCTTGAATTTTCTTGAATTTCCTTGCCATTTCCTTGAAGTTCCTTGAATTTCCTTGAATTTCCTTGCCATTTCCTTGCCATTTCCTTGAATTTCCTTTAATTTCCTTGAATTTCCTTTAATTTCCTTGCCATTGCCTTGAATTTCCTTGAATTTCCTTGCAATTTCCTTGAATTTCCTTGATTTTCCTTGAATTTCCTTGTCATTTCCTTGAATTTCCTTGAATTTCCTTGCCATTTCCTTGCCATTTCCTTGAATTTCTTTGCCTTGCCTTCCCATTTCCTTGAATTTCCTTGAATTTTCTTGCCATTTCCTTGAATTTCCTTGATTTTCCTTGAATTTCCTTTCCATCGCCTTGAATTTCCTTGAATTTCCTTGCCATTTTATTGAATTTCCTTGAATTTCCTTGCCATTTCCTTGAATTTCCTTGAATTTCCTTGCCATTTCCTTGAATTTCTTTCAATTTCCTTGACATTTCCTTGAATTTCCTTGAATTTCCTTTAATTTCCTTGCCATTGCCTTGAATTTCCTTGAATTTCCTTGCCATTTCCTTTAATTTCTTTGAATTTTATTGGATTTCCTTGAATTTCCTTACCATTTCCTTGCCATTTCCTTGAATTTTCTTTACTTTCCTTCCATTTCCTTGAATTTCCCTCAATTTCCTTGCCATTTCTTTGTATTTCCTTGAATTTCCTTGCCATTTCTTTGCCATTTCCTTGAATATCCTTGAATTTCCTTGAATTTCCTTGCCATTTCCTTGAATTTCCTTGAATTTCCTTGAATTTCCTTGAATTTCCTTGCCATTTCCTTGAATTTCCTTGAATTTCCTTGCCATTGCCTTGAATTTCCTTCAATTTCCTTGCAATTTCCTTGAATTTCCTTGATATTCCTTGAATTTCCTTGTCATTTTATTGAATTTCCTTGCATTTTCTTGAATTTCCTTGCCGTTTCCTTGAATTTCCTTTCCTTGCCTTGCCATTTCCTTGAATTTCGTTGAATTTCCTTGCCATTTCCTTGAATTTCCTTGAATTTCCTTGAATTTCCTTGAATTTCCTTGCCATTTCCTTCAATTTCCTTGAATTTCCTTGCCATTTCCTTGAATTTCCCTCAATTTCCTTGAATTTCCTTGCCAGTTCCTTGAATTTCCTTGAATTTCTTTGAATTTCCTTGCCATTTCCTTCAATTTTCTTGCCATTTCCTTGAATTTCCTTGAATATCCTTGCCATTTCCTTGAATTTCCTTGAAATTCCTTGAATTTCCTTGCCATTTCCTTGAATTTCCTTGCCTAACTTTGCCATTTCCTTGAATTTACTTGAATTTCTTTGCCATTTTTTTGAATTTCCTTGAATTTCCTTAAATTTCCATGCCATTTCCTTGCCATTCCCTTGAATTTAATTGAATTTCCTTGAATTTCCTTGAATTTTTTTGCTTTGCCTTGCCATTTCCTTGAATTTCCTTGAATTTCCTTGCCATTTCCTTGAATTTCCTTGAATTTTGTTTAATTTCCTTGCCATTGCCTTGAATTTCCTTGAATTTCCTTGCAATTTCCTTGAATTTCCTTGATTTTCCTTGAATTTCCTTGTCATTTCCTTGAATTTCCTTGAATTTTCTTGCTTTTTCCTTGCCGTTTTCTTGAATTTCCTTTCCTTGCCTTGCCATTTCCTTGAATTTCCTTGAATTTCCTTGCCATTTCCTTGAATTTCCTTGAATTTCCTTGCCATTTCCTTCAATTTCCTTGAATATCCTTGCATTTCCTTGAATTTCTTTGAATTTCCTTGTATTTCGTTCCATTTCCTTGAATTTCCTTGAATTTCCTTGAATTTCCTTCAATTTCCTTGCCATTTCCTTGAATTTCCTTCAATTTCCTTGAAGTTCCCTGCCAGTTCCTTGAATTTCCTTGAATTTCCTTGAATTTCCTTGAATTTCCTTGAATTTCCTTGCCATTTCCTTCAATTTCCTTGAATTTCCTTGCCATTGCCTTGAATTTCCCTCAATTTCCTTGAATTTCCTTGCCAGTTCCTTGAATTTCCTTGAATTTCTTTGAATTTCCTTGCCTTGCCTTGCCATTTCCTTCAATTTTCTTGCCATTTCCTTGAATTTCCTTGAATATCCTTGCCATTTCCTTGAATTTCCTTGAAATTCCTTGAATTTCCTTGCCATTTCCTTGAATTTCCTTGCCTTACCTTGCCATTTCCTTGAATTTCCTTGAATTTCCTTGCCATTTCCTTGAATTTCCTTGAATTTTGTTTAATTTCCTTGCCATTGCCTTGAATTTCCTTGAATTTCCTTGCAATTTCCTTGAATTTCCTTGATTTTCCTTGAATTTCCTTGTCATTTCCTTGAATTTCCTTGAATTTTCTTGCTTTTTCCTTGCCGTTTTCTTGAATTTCCTTTCCTTGCCTTGCCATTTCCTTGAATTTCCTTGAATTTCCTTGCCATTTCCTTGAATTTCCTTGAATTTCCTTGCCATTTCCTTCAATTTCCTTGAATATCCTTGCATTTCCTTGAATTTCTTTGAATTTCCTTGTATTTCGTTCCATTTCCTTGAATTTCCTTGAATTTCCTTGAATTTCCTTCAATTTCCTTGCCATTTCCTTGAATTTCCTTCAATTTCCTTGAAGTTCCCTGCCAGTTCCTTGAATTTCCTTGAATTTCCTTGAATTTCCTTGAATTTCCTTGAATTTCCTTGCCATTTCCTTCAATTTCCTTGAATTTCCTTGCCATTGCCTTGAATTTCCCTCAATTTCCTTGAATTTCCTTGCCAGTTCCTTGAATTTCCATGAATTTCTTTGAATTTCCTTGCCTTGCCTTGCCATTTCCTTCAATTTTCTTGCCATTTCCTTGAATTTCCTTGAATATCCTTGCCATTTCCTTGAATTTCCTTGAAATTCCTTGAATTTCCTTGCCATTTCCTTGAATTTCCTTGCCTTACCTTGCCATTTCCTTGAATTTCCTTGAATTTCCTTGCCATTTCCTTGAATTACCTTGAATTTCCTTGCCTTGCCTTGCCATTTCCCTGAATGTCTTTGAATTTCCTTGCCTTTTACTTGAATTTCTTTGAATTTTCTTGCCATTTCCTTGAATTTCCTTGAATTTCCTTGAATTTCCTTCAATTTCCTTGCCATTTCCTTGAATTTACTTGAATTTCCTTGCCATTTTTTTGAATTTCCTTGAATTTCCTTAAATTTCCATGCCATTTCCTTGCCATTCCCTTGAATTTAATTGAATTTCCTTGAATTTCCTTGAATTTTTTTGCTTTGCCTTGCCATTTCCTTGAATTTCCTTGAATTTCCTTGCCATTTCCTTGAATTTCCTTGAATTTTGTTTAATTTCCTTGCCATTGCCTTGAATTTCCTTGAATTTCCTTGCAATTTCCTTGAATTTCCTTGATTTTCCTTGAATTTCCTTGCCATTTCCTTGAATTTCCTTGAATTTCCTTGCCATTTCCTTCAATTTCCTTGAATATCCTTGCATTTCCTTGAATTTCTTTGAATTTCCTTGTATTTCGTTCCATTTCCTTGAATTTCCTTGAATTTCCTTGAATTTCCTTCAATTTCCTTGCCATTTCCTTGAATTTCCTTCAATTTCCTTGAAGTTCCCTGCCAGTTCCTTGAATTTCCTTGAATTTCCTTGAATTTCCTTGAATTTCCTTGAATTTCCTTGCCATTTCCTTGAATTTCCTTGAATTTCCTTGCCATTTCCTTGAATTTCCCTCAATTTCCTTGAATTTCCTTGCCAGTTCCTTGAATTTCCTTGAATTTCTTTGAATTTCCTTGCCTTGCCTTGCCATTTCCTTCAATTTTCTTGCCATTTCCTTGAATTTCCTTGAATATCCTTGCCATTTCCTTGAATTTCCTTGAAATTCCTTGCCATTTCCTTGAATTACCTTGAATTTCCTTGCCTTGCCTTGCCATTTCCCTGAATGTCTTTGAATTTCCTTGCCTTTTACTTGAATTTCCTTGAATTTTCTTGCCATTTCCTTGAATTTCCTTGAATTTCCTTGAATATCCTTGCCATTTCCTTGAACTTCCTTGAACTTCCTTGAAATTCTTTGCCATTTCCTTGAATTTACTTTCCTTGCCTTGCCTTTCCCTGAATGTCTTTGAATTTCCTTGCCTTTTACTTGAATTTCCTTGAATTTTCTTGCCATTTCCTTGAATTTCTTTGACTTTCCTTTAATTTCCTTGCCATCGACCTGAATTTCCTTGAATTTCTTTGCCATTTTCTTGAATTTCCTTGAATTTCCTTGAATTTCCTTGCCATTTGCTTGAATTTCCTTGAATTTCCTTGAATTTCCTTGCCATTTCCTTGCCATTTCCTTGAATTTCTTTGCCTTGCCTTCCCATTTCCTTGAATTTCCTTGAATTTTCTTGCCATTTCCTTGAATTTCCTTGATTTTCCTTGAATTTCCTTTCCATCGCCTTGAATTTCCTTGAATTTCTTTGCCATTTCCTTGAATTTCCTTGAATTTCCTTGCCATTGCCTTGAATTTCCTTGAATTTCCTTGCCATTTCCTTTAATTTCTTTGAATTTCCTTGGATTTCCTTGAATTTCTTTGCCTTGCCTTGCCATTTCCTTGAATTTCCTTGAATTTCCTTCCATTTTTTTGAATTTCCTTGAATTTCCTTGCCATTTCCTTGAATTTCCTTGAATTTCCTTGAATTTCCTTCAATTTCCTTGCCATTTCCTTGCCATTTCCTTGAATTTTCTTTACTTGCCTTCCATTTCCTTGAATTTCGCTCAATTTCCTTGCCATTTCTTTGTATTTCCTTGAATTTCCTTGCCATTTCTTTGCCATTTCCTTGAATATCCTTGAATTTCCTTGATTTCCCTTGCCATTTCCTTGAATTTCCTTGAATTTCCTTGAATTTCCTTGCCATTTCCTTCAATTTCCTTGAATATCCTTGCATTTCCTTGAATTTCTTTGAATTTCCTTGTATTTCGTTCCATTTCCTTGAATTTCCTTGAATTTCCTTGAATTTCCTTCAATTTCCTTGCCATTTCCTTGAATTTCCTTCAATTTCCTTGAAGTTCCCTGCCAGTTCCTTGAATTTCCTTGAATTTCCTTGAATTTCCTTGAATTTCCTTGAATTTCCTTGCCATTTCCTTCAATTTCCTTGAATTTCCTTGCCATTGCCTTGAATTTCCCTCAATTTCCTTGAATTTCCTTGCCAGTTCCTTGAATTTCCATGAATTTCTTTGAATTTCCTTGCCTTGCCTTGCCATTTCCTTCAATTTTCTTGCCATTTCCTTGAATTTCCTTGAATATCCTTGCCATTTCCTTGAATTTCCTTGAAATTCCTTGAATTTCCTTGCCATTTCCTTGAATTTCCTTGCCTTACCTTGCCATTTCCTTGAATTTCCTTGAATTTCCTTGCCATTTCCTTGAATTACCTTGAATTTCCTTGCCTTGCCTTGCCATTTCCCTGAATGTCTTTGAATTTCCTTGCCTTTTACTTGAATTTCTTTGAATTTTCTTGCCATTTCCTTGAATTTCCTTGAATTTCCTTGAATTTCCTTCAATTTCCTTGCCATTTCCTTGAATTTACTTGAATTTCCTTGCCATTTTTTTGAATTTCCTTGAATTTCCTTTCCTTGCCTTGCCATTTCCTTGAATTTCCTTGAATTTCCTTGCCATTTCCTTGAATTTCCTTGAATTTCCTTGCCATTTCCTTCAATTTCCTTGAATATCCTTGCATTTCCTTGAATTTCTTTGAATTTCCTTGTATTTCGTTCCATTTCCTTGAATTTCCTTGAATTTCCTTGAATTTCCTTCAATTTCCTTGCCATTTCCTTGAATTTCCTTCAATTTCCTTGAAGTTCCCTGCCAGTTCCTTGAATTTCCTTGAATTTCCTTGAATTTCCTTGAATTTCCTTGAATTTCCTTGCCATTTCCTTCAATTTCCTTGAATTTCCTTGCCATTGCCTTGAATTTCCCTCAATTTCCTTGAATTTCCTTGCCAGTTCCTTGAATTTCCTTGAATTTCTTTGAATTTCCTTGCCTTGCCTTGCCATTTCCTTCAATTTTCTTGCCATTTCCTTGAATTTCCTTGAATATCCTTGCCATTTCCTTGAATTTCCTTGAAATTCCTTGAATTTCCTTGCCATTTCCTTGAATTTCCTTGCCTTACCTTGCCATTTCCTTGAATTTCCTTGAATTTCCTTGCCATTTCCTTGAATTTCCTTGAATTTTGTTTAATTTCCTTGCCATTGCCTTGAATTTCCTTGAATTTCCTTGCAATTTCCTTGAATTTCCTTGATTTTCCTTGAATTTCCTTGTCATTTCCTTGAATTTCCTTGAATTTTCTTGCTTTTTCCTTGCCGTTTTCTTGAATTTCCTTTCCTTGCCTTGCCATTTCCTTGAATTTCCTTGAATTTCCTTGCCATTTCCTTGAATTTCCTTGAATTTCCTTGCCATTTCCTTCAATTTCCTTGAATATCCTTGCATTTCCTTGAATTTCTTTGAATTTCCTTGTATTTCGTTCCATTTCCTTGAATTTCCTTGAATTTCCTTGAATTTCCTTCAATTTCCTTGCCATTTCCTTGAATTTCCTTCAATTTCCTTGAAGTTCCCTGCCAGTTCCTTGAATTTCCTTGAATTTCCTTGAATTTCCTTGAATTTCCTTGAATTTCCTTGCCATTTCCTTCAATTTCCTTGAATTTCCTTGCCATTGCCTTGAATTTCCCTCAATTTCCTTGAATTTCCTTGCCAGTTCCTTGAATTTCCATGAATTTCTTTGAATTTCCTTGCCTTGCCTTGCCATTTCCTTCAATTTTCTTGCCATTTCCTTGAATTTCCTTGAATATCCTTGCCATTTCCTTGAATTTCCTTGAAATTCCTTGAATTTCCTTGCCATTTCCTTGAATTTCCTTGCCTTACCTTGCCATTTCCTTGAATTTCCTTGAATTTCCTTGCCATTTCCTTGAATTACCTTGAATTTCCTTGCCTTGCCTTGCCATTTCCCTGAATGTCTTTGAATTTCCTTGCCTTTTACTTGAATTTCTTTGAATTTTCTTGCCATTTCCTTGAATTTCCTTGAATTTCCTTGAATTTCCTTCAATTTCCTTGCCATTTCCTTGAATTTACTTGAATTTCCTTGCCATTTTTTTGAATTTCCTTGAATTTCCTTAAATTTCCATGCCATTTCCTTGCCATTCCCTTGAATTTAATTGAATTTCCTTGAATTTCCTTGAATTTTTTTGCTTTGCCTTGCCATTTCCTTGAATTTCCTTGAATTTCCTTGCCATTTCCTTGAATTTCCTTGAATTTTGTTTAATTTCCTTGCCATTGCCTTGAATTTCCTTGAATTTCCTTGCAATTTCCTTGAATTTCCTTGATTTTCCTTGAATTTCCTTGTCATTTCCTTGAATTTCCTTGAATTTTCTTGCTTTTTCCTTGCCGTTTTCTTGAATTTCCTTTCCTTGCCTTGCCATTTCCTTGAATTTCCTTGAATTTCCTTGCCATTTCCTTGAATTTCCTTGAATTTCCTTGCCATTTCCTTCAATTTCCTTGAATATCCTTGCATTTCCTTGAATTTCTTTGAATTTCCTTGTATTTCGTTCCATTTCCTTGAATTTCCTTGAATTTCCTTGAATTTCCTTCAATTTCCTTGCCATTTCCTTGAATTTCCTTCAATTTCCTTGAAGTTCCCTGCCAGTTCCTTGAATTTCCTTGAATTTCCTTGAATTTCCTTGAATTTCCTTGAATTTCCTTGCCATTTCCTTGAATTTCCTTGAATTTCCTTGCCATTTCCTTGAATTTCCCTCAATTTCCTTGAATTTCCTTGCCAGTTCCTTGAATTTCCTTGAATTTCTTTGAATTTCCTTGCCTTGCCTTGCCATTTCCTTCAATTTTCTTGCCATTTCCTTGAATTTCCTTGAATATCCTTGCCATTTCCTTGAATTTCCTTGAAATTCCTTGCCATTTCCTTGAATTACCTTGAATTTCCTTGCCTTGCCTTGCCATTTCCCTGAATGTCTTTGAATTTCCTTGCCTTTTACTTGAATTTCCTTGAATTTTCTTGCCATTTCCTTGAATTTCCTTGAATTTCCTTGAATATCCTTGCCATTTCCTTGAACTTCCTTGAACTTCCTTGAAATTCTTTGCCATTTCCTTGAATTTACTTTCCTTGCCTTGCCTTTCCCTGAATGTCTTTGAATTTCCTTGCCTTTTACTTGAATTTCCTTGAATTTTCTTGCCATTTCCTTGAATTTCTTTGACTTTCCTTTAATTTCCTTGCCATCGACCTGAATTTCCTTGAATTTCTTTGCCATTTTCTTGAATTTCCTTGAATTTCCTTGAATTTCCTTGCCATTTGCTTGAATTTCCTTGAATTTCCTTGAATTTCCTTGCCATTTCCTTGCCATTTCCTTGAATTTCTTTGCCTTGCCTTCCCATTTCCTTGAATTTCCTTGAATTTTCTTGCCATTTCCTTGAATTTCCTTGATTTTCCTTGAATTTCCTTTCCATCGCCTTGAATTTCCTTGAATTTCTTTGCCATTTCCTTGAATTTCCTTGAATTTCCTTGCCATTGCCTTGAATTTCCTTGAATTTCCTTGCCATTTCCTTTAATTTCTTTGAATTTCCTTGGATTTCCTTGAATTTCTTTGCCTTGCCTTGCCATTTCCTTGAATTTCCTTGAATTTCCTTCCATTTTTTTGAATTTCCTTGAATTTCCTTGCCATTTCCTTGAATTTCCTTGAATTTCCTTGAATTTCCTTCAATTTCCTTGCCATTTCCTTGCCATTTCCTTGAATTTTCTTTACTTGCCTTCCATTTCCTTGAATTTCGCTCAATTTCCTTGCCATTTCTTTGTATTTCCTTGAATTTCCTTGCCATTTCTTTGCCATTTCCTTGAATATCCTTGAATTTCCTTGATTTCCCTTGCCATTTCCTTGAAGTTCCTTGAATTTCCTTGAATTTCCTTGCCATTTCCTTCAATTTCCTTGAATATCCTTGCATTTCCTTGAATTTCTTTGAATTTCCTTGTATTTCGTTCCATTTCCTTGAATTTCCTTGAATTTCCTTGAATTTCCTTCAATTTCCTTGCCATTTCCTTGAATTTCCTTCAATTTCCTTGAAGTTCCCTGCCAGTTCCTTGAATTTCCTTGAATTTCCTTGAATTTCCTTGAATTTCCTTGAATTTCCTTGCCATTTCCTTCAATTTCCTTGAATTTCCTTGCCATTGCCTTGAATTTCCCTCAATTTCCTTGAATTTCCTTGCCAGTTCCTTGAATTTCCATGAATTTCTTTGAATTTCCTTGCCTTGCCTTGCCATTTCCTTCAATTTTCTTGCCATTTCCTTGAATTTCCTTGAATATCCTTGCCATTTCCTTGAATTTCCTTGAAATTCCTTGAATTTCCTTGCCATTTCCTTGAATTTCCTTGCCTTACCTTGCCATTTCCTTGAATTTCCTTGAATTTCCTTGCCATTTCCTTGAATTACCTTGAATTTCCTTGCCTTGCCTTGCCATTTCCCTGAATGTCTTTGAATTTCCTTGCCTTTTACTTGAATTTCTTTGAATTTTCTTGCCATTTCCTTGAATTTCCTTGAATTTCCTTGAATTTCCTTCAATTTCCTTGCCATTTCCTTGAATTTACTTGAATTTCCTTGCCATTTTTTTGAATTTCCTTGAATTTCCTTAAATTTCCATGCCATTTCCTTGCCATTCCCTTGAATTTAATTGAATTTCCTTGAATTTCCTTGAATTTTTTTGCTTTGCCTTGCCATTTCCTTGAATTTCCTTGAATTTCCTTGCCATTTCCTTGAATTTCCTTGAATTTTGTTTAATTTCCTTGCCATTGCCTTGAATTTCCTTGAATTTCCTTGCAATTTCCTTGAATTTCCTTGATTTTCCTTGAATTTCCTTGTCATTTCCTTGAATTTCCTTGAATTTTCTTGCTTTTTCCTTGCCGTTTTCTTGAATTTCCTTTCCTTGCCTTGCCATTTCCTTGAATTTCCTTGAATTTCCTTGCCATTTCCTTGAATTTCCTTGAATTTCCTTGCCATTTCCTTCAATTTCCTTGAATATCCTTGCATTTCCTTGAATTTCTTTGAATTTCCTTGTATTTCGTTCCATTTCCTTGAATTTCCTTGAATTTCCTTGAATTTCCTTCAATTTCCTTGCCATTTCCTTGAATTTCCTTCAATTTCCTTGAAGTTCCCTGCCAGTTCCTTGAATTTCCTTGAATTTCCTTGAATTTCCTTGAATTTCCTTGAATTTCCTTGCCATTTCCTTGAATTTCCTTGAATTTCCTTGCCATTTCCTTGAATTTCCCTCAATTTCCTTGAATTTCCTTGCCAGTTCCTTGAATTTCCTTGAATTTCTTTGAATTTCCTTGCCTTGCCTTGCCATTTCCTTCAATTTTCTTGCCATTTCCTTGAATTTCCTTGAATATCCTTGCCATTTCCTTGAATTTCCTTGAAATTCCTTGCCATTTCCTTGAATTACCTTGAATTTCCTTGCCTTGCCTTGCCATTTCCCTGAATGTCTTTGAATGTCCTTGCCTTTTACTTGAATTTCCTTGAATTTTCTTGCCATTTCCTTGAATTTCCTTGAATTTCCTTGAATATCCTTGCCATTTCCTTGAACTTCCTTGAACTTCCTTGAAATTCTTTGCCATTTCCTTGAATTTACTTTCCTTGCCTTGCCTTTCCCTGAATGTCTTTGAATTTCCTTGCCTTTTACTTGAATTTCCTTGAATTTTCTTGCCATTTCCTTGAATTTCTTTGAATTTCCTTGGATTTCCTTGCCATCGACCTGAATTTCCTTGAATTTCTTTGCCATTTTCTTGAATTTCCTTGAATTTCCTTGAATTTCCTTGCCATTTGCTTGAATTTCCTTGAATTTCCTTGAATTTCCTTGCCATTTCCTTGCCATTTCCTTGAATTTCTTTGCCTTGCCTTCCCATTTCCTTGAATTTCCTTGAATTTTCTTGCCATTTCCTTGAATTTCCTTGATTTTCCTTGAATTTCCTTTCCATCGCCTTGAATTTCCTTGAATTTCTTTGCCATTTCCTTGAATTTCCTTGAATTTCCTTGCCATTGCCTTGAATTTCCTTGAATTTCCTTGCCATTTCCTTTAATTTCTTTGAATTTCCTTGGATTTCCTTGAATTTCTTTGCCTTGCCTTGCCATTTCCTTGAATTTCCTTGAATTTCCTTCCATTTTTTTGAATTTCCTTGAATTTCCTTGCCATTTCCTTGAATTTCCTTGAATTTCCTTGAATTTCCTTCAATTTCCTTGCCATTTCCTTGCCATTTCCTTGAATTTTCTTTACTTGCCTTCCATTTCCTTGAATTTCGCTCAATTTCCTTGCCATTTCTTTGTATTTCCTTGAATTTCCTTGCCATTTCTTTGCCATTTCCTTGAATATCCTTGAATTTCCTTGATTTCCCTTGCCATTTCCTTGAAGTTCCTTGAATTTCCTTGAATTTCCTTGCCATTTCCTTGCCATTTCCTTGAATTTCCTTTAATTTCCTTGAATTTCCTTTAATTTCCTTGAATTTCCTTTAATTTCCTTGCCATTGCCTTGAATTTCCTTGAATTTCCTTGCAATTTCCTTGAATTTCCTTGAAATTCCTTGAATTTCCTTGTCATTTCCTTGAATTTCCTTGAATTTTCTTGCCATTTCCTTGAATTTCCTTGAATATCCTTGCCATTTCCTTGAATTACCTTGAATTTCCTTGCCTTGCCTTGCCATTTCCCTGAATGTCTTTGAATTTCCTTGCCTTTTACTTGAATTTCCTTGAATTTTCTTGCCATTTCCTTGAATTTCCTTGAATTTCCTTGAATAACCTTGCCATTTCCTTGAACTTTCTTGAACTTCCTTTAATTTCTTTGCCATTTCCTTGAATTTACTTTCCTTGCCTTGCCTTTCCCTGAATGTCTTTGAATTTCCTTGCCTTTTACTTGAATTTCCTTGAATTTTCTTGCCATTTCCTTGAATTTCTTTGACTTTCCTTTAATTTCCTTGCCATCGACCTGAATTTCCTTGAATTTCTTTGCCATTTTCTTGAATTTCCTTGAATTTCCTTGAATTTCCTTGCCATTTGCTTGAATTTCCTTGAATTTCCTTGAATTTCCTTGCCATTTCCTTGAATTTCTTTGCCTTGCCTTCCCATTTCCTTGAATTTCCTTGAATTTTCTTGCCATTTCCTTGAATTTCCTTGATTTTCCTTGAATTTCCTTTCCATCGCCTTGAATTTCCTTGAATTTCTTTGCCATTTCCTTGAATTTCCTTGAATTTCCTTGCCATTTCCTTGAATTTCCTTGAATTTCCTTGCCATTTCCTCGAATTTCTTTCAATTTCCTTGACATTTCCTTGAATTTCCTTGAATTTCCTTTAATTTCCTTGCCATTTCCTTGAATTTCCTTGAATTTCCTTGCCATTTCCTTTAATTTCTTTGAATTTCCTTGGATTTCCTTGAATTTCCTTGCCTTGCCTTGCCATTTCCTTGAATTTCCTTGAACTTCCTTCCATTTTTTTGAATTTCCTTGAATTTCCTTGCCATTTCCTTAAATTTCCTTGAATTTCCTTGAATTTCCTTGAATTTCCTTGCCATTTCTTTGCCATTTCCTTGAATATCCTTGAATTTCCTTGAATTTCCTTGCCATTTCCTTGAATTTCCTTGAATTTCCTTGAATTTCCTTGAATTTCCTTGCCATTTCCTTGAATTTCCTTGAATTTCCTTGCCATTTCCTTGAATTTCCCTCAATTTCCTTGAATTTCCTTGCCAGTTCCTTGAATTTCCTTGAATTTCTTTGAATTTCCTTGCCTTGCCTTGCCATTTCCTTCAATTTTCTTGCCATTTCCTTGAATTTCCTTGAATATCCTTGCCATTTCCTTGAATTTCCTTGAAATTCCTTGCCATTTCCTTGAATTACCTTGAATTTCCTTGCCTTGCCTTGCCATTTCCCTGAATGTCTTTGAATGTCCTTGCCTTTTACTTGAATTTCCTTGAATTTTCTTGCCATTTCCTTGAATTTCCTTGAATTTCCTTGAATATCCTTGCCATTTCCTTGAACTTCCTTGAACTTCCTTGAAATTCTTTGCCATTTCCTTGAATTTACTTTCCTTGCCTTGCCTTTCCCTGAATGTCTTTGAATTTCCTTGCCTTTTACTTGAATTTCCTTGAATTTTCTTGCCATTTCCTTGAATTTCTTTGAATTTCCTTGGATTTCCTTGCCATCGACCTGAATTTCCTTGAATTTCTTTGCCATTTTCTTGAATTTCCTTGAATTTCCTTGAATTTCCTTGCCATTTGCTTGAATTTCCTTGAATTTCCTTGAATTTCCTTGCCATTTCCTTGCCATTTCCTTGAATTTCTTTGCCTTGCCTTCCCATTTCCTTGAATTTCCTTGAATTTTCTTGCCATTTCCTTGAATTTCCTTGATTTTCCTTGAATTTCCTTTCCATCGCCTTGAATTTCCTTGAATTTCTTTGCCATTTCCTTGAATTTCCTTGAATTTCCTTGCCATTGCCTTGAATTTCCTTGAATTTCCTTGCCATTTCCTTTAATTTCTTTGAATTTCCTTGGATTTCCTTGAATTTCTTTGCCTTGCCTTGCCATTTCCTTGAATTTCCTTGAATTTCCTTCCATTTTTTTGAATTTCCTTGAATTTCCTTGCCATTTCCTTGAATTTCCTTGAATTTCCTTGAATTTCCTTCAATTTCCTTGCCATTTCCTTGCCATTTCCTTGAATTTTCTTTACTTGCCTTCCATTTCCTTGAATTTCGCTCAATTTCCTTGCCATTTCTTTGTATTTCCTTGAATTTCCTTGCCATTTCTTTGCCATTTCCTTGAATATCCTTGAATTTCCTTGATTTCCCTTGCCATTTCCTTGAAGTTCCTTGAATTTCCTTGAATTTCCTTGCCATTTCCTTGCCATTTCCTTGAATTTCCTTTAATTTCCTTGAATTTCCTTTAATTTCCTTGAATTTCCTTTAATTTCCTTGCCATTGCCTTGAATTTCCTTGAATTTCCTTGCAATTTCCTTGAATTTCCTTGAAATTCCTTGAATTTCCTTGTCATTTCCTTGAATTTCCTTGAATTTTCTTGCCATTTCCTTGAATTTCCTTGAATATCCTTGCCATTTCCTTGAATTACCTTGAATTTCCTTGCCTTGCCTTGCCATTTCCCTGAATGTCTTTGAATTTCCTTGCCTTTTACTTGAATTTCCTTGAATTTTCTTGCCATTTCCTTGAATTTCCTTGAATTTCCTTGAATAACCTTGCCATTTCCTTGAACTTTCTTGAACTTCCTTTAATTTCTTTGCCATTTCCTTGAATTTACTTTCCTTGCCTTGCCTTTCCCTGAATGTCTTTGAATTTCCTTGCCTTTTACTTGAATTTCCTTGAATTTTCTTGCCATTTCCTTGAATTTCTTTGACTTTCCTTTAATTTCCTTGCCATCGACCTGAATTTCCTTGAATTTCTTTGCCATTTTCTTGAATTTCCTTGAATTTCCTTGAATTTCCTTGCCATTTGCTTGAATTTCCTTGAATTTCCTTGAATTTCCTTGCCATTTCCTTGAATTTCTTTGCCTTGCCTTCCCATTTCCTTGAATTTCCTTGAATTTTCTTGCCATTTCCTTGAATTTCCTTGATTTTCCTTGAATTTCCTTTCCATCGCCTTGAATTTCCTTGAATTTCTTTGCCATTTCCTTGAATTTCCTTGAATTTCCTTGCCATTTCCTTGAATTTCCTTGAATTTCCTTGCCATTTCCTCGAATTTCTTTCAATTTCCTTGACATTTCCTTGAATTTCCTTGAATTTCCTTTAATTTCCTTGCCATTTCCTTGAATTTCCTTGAATTTCCTTGCCATTTCCTTTAATTTCTTTGAATTTCCTTGGATTTCCTTGAATTTCCTTGCCTTGCCTTGCCATTTCCTTGAATTTCCTTGAACTTCCTTCCATTTTTTTGAATTTCCTTGAATTTCCTTGCCATTTCCTTAAATTTCCTTGAATTTCCTTGAATTTCCTTGAATTTCCTTGCCATTTCTTTGCCATTTCCTTGAATATCCTTGAATTTCCTTGAATTTCCTTGCCATTTCCTTGAATTTCCTTGAATTTCCTTGAATTTCCTTGCCATTTCCTTGAATTTCCTTGAATTTCCTTTAATTTCCTTTAATTTCCTTGCCATTGCCTTGAATTTCCTTGAATTTCCTTGCAATTTCCTTGAATTTCCTTGATATTCCTTGAATTTCCTTGTCATTTCCTTGAATTTCCTTGAATTTTCTTGCCATTTCCTTGCCGTTTCCTTGAATTTCCTTTCCTTGCCTTGCCATTTCCTTGAATTTCGTTGAATTTCCTTGCCATTTCCTTGAATTTCCTTGAATTTCCTTGAATTTCCTTGAATTTCCTTTCCTTGCCTTGCCATTTCCTTCAATTTTCTTGCCATTTCCTTGAATTTTCTTGAATTTCCTTGAATTTCCATGCCATTTCCTTGCCATTTCCTTGAATTTAATTGAATTTTCTTGTATTTCCTTGAATTTCCTTGCTTTGCCTTGCCATTTCCTTGAATTTCCTTGAATTTTGTTTAATTTCCTTGCCATTGCCTTGAATTTCCTTGAATTTCCTTGCAATTTCCTTGAATTTCCTTGATTTTCCTTGAATTTCCTTGTCATTTCCTTGAATTTTCTTGAATTTCCTTGCCCTTTCCTTGCCATTTCCTTGAATTTCTTTGCCTTGCCTTCCCAGTTCCTTGAATTTCCTTGAATTTTCTTGCCATATCCTTGAATTTCCTTGATTTTCCTTGAATTTCCTTTCCATCGCCTTGAATTTCCTTGAATTTCTTTGCCATTTCCTTGAATTTCCTTGAATTTCCTTGCCATTTCCTTGAATTTCCTTGAATTTCCTTGCCATTTCCTTGAATTTCTTTCAATTTCCTTGACATTTCCTTGAATTTCCTTGAATTTCCTTTAATTTCCTTGCCATTGCCTTGAATTTCCTTGAATTTCCTTGCCATTTCCTTTAATTTCTTTGAATTTTATTGGATTTCCTTGAATTTCCTTACCATTTCCTTGCCATTTCCTTGAATTTTCTTTACTTGCCTTCCATTTCCTTGAATTTCCCTCAATTTCCTTGCCATTTCTTTGTATTTCCTTGAATTTCCTTGCCATTTCTTTGCCATTTCCTTGAATATCCTTGAATTTCCTTGAATTTCCTTGCCATTTCCTTGAATTTCCTTGAATTTCCTTGAATTTCCTTGAATTTCCTTGCCATTTCCTTCAATTTCCTTGAATTTCCTTGCCTTTTCCTTGAATTTCCCTCAATTTCCTTGAATTTCCTTGCCAGTTCCTTGAATTTCCTTGAATTTCTTTGAATTTCCTTGCCATTTCCTTCAATTTTCTTGCCATTTCCTTGAATTTCCTTGAATATCCTTGAATTTCCTTTCCATCGCCTTGAATTTCCTTGAATTTCTTTGCCATTTCCTTGAATTTCCTTGAATTTCCTTGCCATTGCCTTGAATTTCCTTGAATTTCCTTGCCATTTCCTTTAATTTCTTTGAATTTCCTTGGATTTCCTTGAATTTCTTTGCCTTGCCTTGCCATTTCCTTGAATTTCCTTGAATTTCCTTCCATTTTTTTGAATTTCCTTGAATTTCCTTGCCATTTTCTTGAATTTCCTTGAATTTCCTTGAATTTCCTTCAATTTCCTTGCCATTTCCTTGCCATTTCCTTGAATTTTCTTTACTTGCCTTCCATTTCCTTGAATTTCGCTCAATTTCCTTGCCATTTCTTTGTATTTCCTTGAATTTCCTTGCCATTTCCTTGCCATTTCCTTGAATTTCCTTTAATTTCCTTGAATTTCCTTTAATTTCCTTGAATTTCCTTTAATTTCCTTGCCATTGCCTTGAATTTCCTTGAATTTCCTTGCAATTTCCTTGAATTTCCTTGAAATTCCTTGAATTTCCTTGTCATTTCCTTGAATTTCCTTGAATTTTCTTGCCATTTCCTTGAATTTCGTTGAATATCCTTGCCATTTCCTTGAATTACCTTGAATTTCCTTGCCTTGCCTTGCCATTTCCCTGAATGTCTTTGAATTTCCTTGCCTTTTACTTGAATTTCCTTGAATTTTCTTGCCATTTCCTTGAATTTCCTTGAATTTCCTTGAATAACCTTGCCATTTCCTTGAACTTTCTTGAACTTCCTTTAATTTCTTTGCCATTTCCTTGAATTTCCTTTCCTTGCCTTGCCTTTCCCTGAATGTCTTTGAATTTCCTTGCCTTTTACTTGAATTTCCTTGAATTTTCTTGCCATTTCCTTGAATTTCTTTGACTTTCCTTTAATTTCCTTGCCATCGACCTGAATTTCCTTGAATTTCTTTGCCATTTTCTTGAATTTCCTTGAATTTCCTTGCCATTTGCTTGAATTTGATTGAATTTCCTTGAATTTCCTTGCCATTTCCTTGCCATTTCCTTGAATTTCTTTGCCTTGCCTTCCCATTTCCTTGAATTTCCTTGAATTTTCTTGCCATTTCCTTGAATTTCCTTGATTTTCCTTGAATTTCCTTTCCATCGCCTTGAATTTCCTTGAATTTCTTTGCCATTTCCTTGAATTTCCTTGAATTTCCTTGCCATTTCCTCGAATTTCTTTCAATTTCCTTGACATTTCCTTGAATTTCCTTGAATTTCCTTTAATTTCCTTGCCATTGCCTTGAATTTCCTTGAATTTCCTTGCCATTTCCTTTAATTTCTTTGAATTTCCTTGGATTTCCTTGAATTTCCTTGCCTTGCCTTGCCATTTCCTTGAATTTCCTTGAACTTCCTTCCATTTTTTTGAATTTCCTTGAATTTCCTTGCCATTTCCTTAAATTTCCTTGAATTTCCTTGAATTTCCTTGAATTTCCTTGCCATTTCTTTGCCATTTCCTTGAATATCCTTGAATTTCCTTGAATTTCCTTGCCATTTCCTTGCCATTTCCTTGAATTTCCTTGAATTTCCTTGCCATTTCCTTGAATTTCCTTGAATTTCCTTGAATTTTCTTTTAATTTCCTTGCCATTGCCTTGAATTTCCTTGAATTTCCTTGCAATTTCCTTGAATTTCCTTGATATTCCTTGAATTTCCTTGTCATTTCCTTGAATTTCCTTGAATTTTCTTGCCATTTCCTTGCCGTTTCCTTGAATTTCTTTTCCTTGCCTTGCCATTTCCTTGAATTTCGTTGAATTTCCTTGCCATTTCCTTGAATTTCCTTGAATTTCCTTGAATTTCCTTGAATTTCCTTGCCTTGCCTTGCCATTTCCTTCAATTTTCTTGCCATTTCCTTGAATTTCCTTGAATTTCCTTGAATTTCCATGCCATTTCCTTGCCATTTCCTTGAATTTAATTGAATTTTCTTGTATTTCCTTGAATTTCCTTGCTTTGCCTTGCCATTTCCTTGAATTTCCTTGAATTTCCTTGCCATTTCCTTGAATTTCCTTGAATTTCCTTGCCATTTCCTTGAATTTCCTTGAATTTTTTTTAATTTCCTTGCCATTGCCTTGAATTTCCTTGAATTTCCTTGCAATTTCCTTGAATTTCCTTGATTTTCCTTGAATTTCCTTGTCATTTCCTTGAATTTTCTTGAATTTCCTTGCCCTTTCCTTGAATTTCTTTGCCTTGCCTTCCCATTTCCTTGAATTTCCTTGAATTTTCTTGCCATATCCTTGAATTTCCTTGATTTTCCTTGAATTTCCTTTCCATCGCCTTGAATTTCCTTGAATTTCTTTGCCATTTCCTTGAATTTCCTTGAATTTCCTTGCCATTTCCTTGAATTTCCTTGAATTTCCTTGCCATTTCCTTGAATTTCTTTCAATTTCCTTGACATTTCCTTGAATTTCCTTGAATTTCCTTTAATTTCCTTGCCATTGCCTTGAATTTCCTTGAATTTCCTTGCCATTTCCTTTAATTTCTTTGAATTTTATTGGATTTCCTTGAATTTCCTTACCATTTCCTTGCCATTTCCTTGAATTTTCTTTACTTGCCTTCCATTTCCTTGAATTTCCCTCAATTTCCTTGCCATTTCTTTGTATTTCCTTGAATTTCCTTGCCATTTCTTTGCCATTTCCTTGAATATCCTTGAATTTCCTTGAATTTCCTTGCCATTTCCTTGAATTTCCTTGAATTTCCTTGAATTTCCTTGAATTTCCTTGCCATTTCCTTGAATTTCCTTGAATTTCCTTGAATTTCCTTTAATTTCCTTGCCATTGCCTTGAATTTCCTTGAATTTCCTTGCAATTTCCTTGAATTTCCTTGATATTCCTTGAATTTCCTTGTCATTTCCTTGAATTTCCTTGCATTTTCTTGAATTTCCTTGCCGTTTCCTTGAATTTCCTTTCCTTGCCTTGCCATTTCCTTGAATTTCGTTGAATTTCCTTGCCATTTCCTTGAATTTCCTTGAATTTCCTTGAATTTCCTTGAATTTCCTTGCCATTTCCTTCAATTTCCTTGAATTTCCTTGCCATTTCCTTGAATTTCCCTCAATTTCCTTGAATTTCCTTGCCAGTTCCTTGAATTTCCTTGAATTTCTTTGAATTTCCTTGCCATTTCCTTCAATTTTCTTGCCATTTCCTTGAATTTCCTTGAATATCCTTGCCATTTCCTTGAATTTCCTTGAAATTCCTTGAATTTCCTTGCCATTTCCTTGAATTTCCTTGCCTTACCTTGCCATTTCCTTGAATTTCCTTGAATTTCCTTGCCATTTCCTTGAATTTCCTTGAATTTCCTTAAATTTCCATGCCATTTCCTTGCCATTCCCTTGAATTTAATTGAATTTCCTTGAATTTCCTTGAATTTTTTTGCTTTGCCTTGCCATTTCCTTGAATTTCCTTGAATTTCCTTGCCATTTCCTTGAATTTCCTTGAATTTCCTTGCCATTTCCTTGAATTTCCTTGAATTTTGTTTAATTTCCTTGCCATTGCCTTGAATTTCCTTGAATTTCCTTGCAATTTCCTTGAATTTCCTTGATTTTTCTTGAATTTCCTTGTCATTTCCTTGAATTTCCTTGAATTTTCTTGCTTTTTCCTTGCCGTTTTCTTGAATTTCCTTTCCTTGCCTTGCCATTTCCTTGAATTTCCTTGAATTTCCTTGCCATTTCCTTGAATTTCCTTGAATTTCCTTGCCATTTCCTTCAATTTCCTTGAATATCCTTGCATTTCCTTGAATTTCTTTGAATTTCCTTGTATTTCGTTCCATTTCCTTGAATTTCCTTGAATTTCCTTGAATTTCCTTCAATTTCCTTGCCATTTCCTTGAATTTCCTTCAATTTCCTTGAAGTTCCTTGCCAGTTCCTTGAATTTCCTTGAATTTCCTTGAATTTCCTTGCCTTACCTTGCCATTTCCCTGAATGTCTTTGAATTTCCTTGCCTTTTACTTGAATTTCCCTGAATATCCTTGCCATTTCCTTGAACTTCCTTGAACTTCCTTGAATTTCTTTGCCATTTCCTTGAATTTACTTTCCTTGCCTTGCCATTTCCCTGAATGTCTTTGAATTTCCTTGCCTTTTACTTGAATTTCCTTGAATTTTCTTGCCATTTCCTTGAATTTCTTTGACTTTCCTTTAATTTCCTTGCCATCGACCTGAATTTCCTTGAATTTCTTTGCCATTTTCTTGAATTTCCTTGAATTTCCTTGAATTTCCTTGCCATTTCCTTGAATTTCCTTGAATTTCCTTGAATTTCCTTGCCATTTCCTTGCCATTTCCTTGAATTTCTTTGCCTTGCCTTCCCATTTCCTTGAATTTCCTTGAATTTTCTTGCCATTTCCTTGAATTTCCTTGATTTTCCTTGAATTTCCTTTCCATCGCCTTGAATTTCCTTGAATTTCTTTGCCATTTCCTTGAATTTCCTTGAATTTCCTTGCCATTTCCTCGAATTTCTTTCAATTTCCTTGACATTTCCTTGAATTTCCTTGAATTTCCTTTAATTTCCTTGCCATTGCCTTGAATTACCTTGAATTTCCTTGCCATTTCCTTTAATTTCTTTGAATTTCCTTGGATTTCCTTGAATTTCCTTGCCTTGCCTTGCCATTTCCTTGAATTTCCTTGAATTTCCTTCCATTTTTTTGAATTTCCTTGAATTTCCTTGCCATTTCCTTGAATTTCCTTGAATTTCCTTGAATTTCCTTGCCATTTCCTTGCCATTTCCTTGAATTTTCTTTACTTGCCTTCCATTTCCTTGAAATTCCCTCAATTTCCTTGCCATTTCTTAGTATTTCCTTGAATTTTCTTGCCATTTCTTTGCCATTTCCTTGAATATCCTTGAATTTCCTCTAATTTCCTTGCCATTCCCTTGAATTTCCTTGAATTTCCTTGAATTTCCTTGAATTTCCTTGCCATTTCCTTGAATTTCCTTGAGTTTCCTTGAATTTCCTTTAATTTCCTTGCCATTGCCTTGAATTTCCTTGAATATCCTTGCAATTTCCTTGAATTTCCTTGATATTCCTTGAATTTCCTTGTCATTTCCTTGAATTTCCTTGAATTTTCTTGCTGTTTCCTTGCCGTTTCCTTGAATTTCCTTTCCTTGCCTTGCCATTTCCTTGAATTTCGTTGAATTTCCTTGCCATTTCCTTGAATTTCCCTCAATTTCCTTGAATTTCCTTGCCAGTTCCTTGAATTTCCTTGAATTTCCTTGAATTTCCTTGATATTTTCTTCAATTTCCTTGAATTTCCTTGCCATTTCCTTGAATTTCCCTCAATTTCCTTGAATTTCCTTGCCAGTTCCTTGAATTTCCTTGAATTTCTTTGAATTTCCTTGCCTTGCCTTGCCATTTCCTTCAACTTTCTTGCCATTTTCTTGAATTTCCTTGAATATCCTTGCCATTTCCTTGAATTTCCTTGAAATTCCTTGAATTTCCTTGCCATTTCCTTGAATTTCCTTTCCTTGCCTTACCATTTCCCTGAATGTCTTTGAATTTCCTTGACTTTTACTTGAATTTCCTTGAATTTTCTTGCCATTTCCTTGAATTTCTTTGACTTTCCTTTAATTTCCTTGCCATCGACCTGAATTTCCTTGAATTTCTTTGCCATTTTCTTGAATTTCCTTGAATTTCCTTGAATTTCCTTGCCATTTGCTTGAATTTCCTTGAATTTCCTTGAATTTCCTTGCCATTTCCTTGCCATTTCCTTGAATTTCTTTGCCTTGCCTTCCCATTTCCTTGAATTTCCTTGAATTTTCTTGCCATTTCCTTGAATTTCCTTGATTTTCCTTGAATTTCCTTTCCATCGCCTTGAATTTCCTTGAATTTCTTTGCCATTTCCTTGAATTTCCTTGAATTTCCTTGCCATTGCCTTGAATTTCCTTGAATTTCCTTGCCATTTCCTTTAATTTCTTTGAATTTCCTTGGATTTCCTTGAATTTCTTTGCCTTGCCTTGCCATTTCCTTGAATTTCCTTGAATTTCCTTCCATTTTTTTGAATTTCCTTGAATTTCCTTGCCATTTCCTTGAATTTCCTTGAATTTCCTTGAATTTCCTTCAATTTCCTTGCCATTTCCTTGCCATTTCCTTGAATTTTCTTTACTTGCCTTCCATTTCCTTGAATTTCGCTCAATTTCCTTGCCATTTCTTAGTATTTCCTTGAATTTCCTTGCCATTTCTTTGCCATTTCCTTGAATATCCTTGAATTTCCTTGAATTTCCTTGCCATTTCCTTGAATTTCCTTGAATTTCCTTGAATTTCCTTGCCATTTCCTTGCCATTTCCTTGAATTTCCCTCAATTTCCTTGAATTTCCTTGCAATTTCCTTGAATTTCCTTGATTTTCCTTGAATTTCCTTGTCATTTCCTTGAACTTCCTTGAATTTTCTTGCTTTTTCCTTGCCGTTTTCTTGAATTTCCTTTCCTTGCCTTGCCATTTCCTTGAATTTCCTTGAATTTCCTTGCCATTTCCTTGAATTTCCTTGAATTTCCTTGCCATTTCCTTCAATTTCCTTGAATATCCTTGCATTTCCTTGAATTTCTTTGAATTTCCTTGTATTTCGTTCCATTTCCTTGAATTTCCTTGAATTTCCTTGAATTTCCTTCAATTTCCTTGCCATTTCCTTGAATTTCCTTCAATTTCCTTGAAGTTCCTTGCCAGTTCCTTGAATTTCCTTGCCATTTCCTTGCCATTTCCTTGAATTTCCTTTAATTTCCTTGAATTTCCTTTAATTTCCTTGCCATTGCCTTGAATTTCCTTGAATTTCCTTGCAATTTCCTTGAATTTCCTTGAAATTCCTTGAATTTCCTTGCCATTTCCTTGAATTTCCTTGCCTTACCTTGCCATTTCCTTGAATTTCCTTGAATTTCCTTGCCATTTCCTTGAATTACCTTGAATTTCCTTGCCTTGCCTTGCCATTTCCCTGAATGTCTTTGAATTTCCTTGCCTTTTACTTGAATTTCCTTGAATTTTCTTGCCATTTCCTTGAATTTCCTTGAATTTCCTTGAATATCCTTGGCATTTCCTTGAACTTTCTAGAACTTCCTTGAATTTCTTTGCCATTTCCTTGAATTTACTTTCCTTGCCTTGCCTTTCCCTGAATGTCTTTGAATTTCCTTGCCTTTTACTTGAATTTCCTTGAATTTTCTTGCCATTTCCTTGAATTTCTTTGACTTTCCTTTAATTTCCTTGCCATCGACCTGAATTTCCTTGAATTTCTTTGCCATTTTCTTGAATTTCCTTGAATTTCCTTGAATTTCCTTGCCATTTCCTTGAATTTCCTTGAATTTCTTTGCCTTGCCTTCCCATTTCCTTGAATTTCCTTGAATTTTCTTGCCATTTCCTTGAATTTCCTTGATTTTCCTTGAATTTCCTTTCCATCGCCTTGAATTTCCTTGAATTTCTTTGCCATTTCCTTGAATTTCCTTGAATTTCCTTGCCATTTCCTTGAATTTCCTTGAATTTCCTTGCCATTTCCTCGAATTTCTTTCAATTTCCTTGACATTTCCTTGAATTTCCTTGAATTTCCTTTAATTTCCTTGCCATTGCCTTGAATTTCCTTGAATTTCCTTGCCATTTCTTTTAATTTCTTTGAATTTCCTTGGATTTCCTTGAATTTCCTTGCCTTGCCTTGCCATTTCCTTGAATTTCCTTGAACTTCCTTCCATTTTTTTGAATTTCCTTGAATTTCCTTGCCATTTCCTTGCCATTTCCTTGAATTTTCTTTACTTGCCTTCCATTTCCTTGAATTTCCCTCAATTTCCTTGCCATTTCTTAGTATTTCCTTGAATTTCCTTGCCATTTCTTTGCCATTTCCTTGAATATCCTTGAATTTCCTTGAATTTCCTTGCCATTTCCTTGAATTTCCTTGAATTTCCTTGAATTTCCTTGAATTTCCTTGCCATTTCCTTGAATTTCCTTGAATTTCCTTGAATTTCCTTTAATTTCCTTGCCATTGCCTTGAATTTCCTTGAATTTCCTTGCAATTTCCTTGAATTTCTTTGATATTCCTTGAATTTCCTTGAATTTCCTTGCAATTTCTTTGAATTTCCTTGATTTTCCTTGAATTTCCTTGTCATTTACTTGAATTTCCCTGAATTTTCTTGCCATTTCCTTGCCGTTTCCTTGAATTTCCTTTCCTTGCCTTGCCATTTCCTTGAATTTCGTTGAATTTCCTTGAATTTCCTTGAATTGCCTTGAATTTCCTTGAATTTCCTTGAATTTCCTTGAATTTTCTTGCTATTTCCTTCAATTTCCTTGAATTTCCTTGCCATTTCCTTGAATTTCCCTCAATTTCCTTGAATTTCCTTGCCAGTTCCTTGAATTTCCTTGAATTTCTTTAAATTTCCTTGCCTTGCCTTGCCATTTCCTTCAATTTTCTTTCCATTTCATTGAATTTCCTTGAATATCCTTTAATTTCCTTGCCATTGCCTTGAATTTCCTTGAATTTCCTTGCCATTTCATTTAATTTTCTTTCCTTACCTTCCATTTCCTTGAATTTCCTTGACTTTCCTTGCCATTTCCTTGAATTTCCTTGAGTTTTCTTGCCATTTCCTTGAATTTCCCTGAATATCCTTTAATTTCCTTTCTATTGCCTTGAATTTCCTTTAATTTCTTTGCCATTTCCTTGAATTTCCTTGAATTTCCTTGAATTTCCTTGCCATTTCCTTGATTTTCCTTGCCATTTCCTTGAATTTCCTTGAAATTCCCTCAATTTCCTTGCCATTTCCTTGAATTTCCTTGAATTTCCTTTCCATTTCCTTGAATTTTTTTCTTACCTTGCCATTTCCTTGAATTTCCTTGAATTTCCTTGCCATTTCTTTGCCATTTCCTTGAATATCTTTGAATTTCCTTGAATTTCCTTGCCATTGCCTTGAATTTCCTTGAATTTCCTTGCCATTTCCTTGAATTTCCTTGAATTTCCTTGAATTTCCTTGAATTTCCTTGAATTTCCTTGCTTTGCCTTGCCATTTCCTTGAATTTCCTTGAATTTCCTTGCCATTTCCTTGCCATTTCCTCGAATTTCCTTGCCTTGCCTTGCCATTTCCTTGAATTTCCTTGAATTTTCTTGCCATTTCCTTGAATTTCCTTAAATATTCTTTAATTTCCTTGCCATTTCCTTGAATTTCCTTGAATTTCTTTGCCATTTCCTTGAATTTCCTTGAATTTCCTTTCCATTTCCTTGAATTACCTTCAATTTCCTTGCCATTTCCTTGAACTACCTTGAATTTCATTTAATTTCCTTGCCATTGCCTTGAATTTCCTTGAATTTCCTTGCCATTTCCTTTACTTTCTTTGAATTTCTTTGAATTTCCTTGCCATTTGCTATTAATTTCCTTGCCATTTCCTTGAATTTCCTTGGATTTCCTTCCATTTTTTTGAATTTCCTTGAATTTCCTTGTCATTTCCTTGAATTTACTTGAATTTCCTTGAATTTCCTTTCCATTGCCTGGAATTTCCTTGAATGTCCTTGATTTTCCTTTCCATTGCCTTGAATTTCCTTGAATTTCTTTGCCATTTCCTTAAATTTCCTTGAATTTCCTTGAATTTACTTGAATTTCCTTTCCATTTCCTTGAATTCCCTTTCCATTTCCTTGAATTTCCTTTAATTTCCTTGCCATCGACTTGAATTTCCTTCAATTTCATTGCCATTTTCTTGAATTTCCTTCAATTTCCTTGCCATTTCCTTGAATTTCTTTGCCTTGCCTTGCCATTTCCTTGAATTTCCTTGAATTTTCTCACCATTTCCTTGAATTTCCTTGAATATCCTTTAATTTCCTTTCCATTGCCTTGAATTTCCTTGAATTTCTTTGCCATTTCCTTAAATTTCCTTGAATTTATTGATTTTCCTTGCTTTGCCTTGCCATTTCCTTGAATTTCCTTGAATTTCCTTGCGATTTCCTTGAATTTCCTTGAATTTCCTTGCCATTTCCTTGAATTTCCTTTAATTTCGTTTAATTTCATTGCCATTGCCTTGAATTTCCTTGAATTTCCTTGCAATTTCCTTGAATTTCCTTGATTTTCCTTGAATTTCCTTGTCATTTCCTTGAATTTCCTTGAATTTTCTTGCTTTTTCCTTGCCGTTTTCTTGAATTTCCTTTCCTTGCCTTGCCATTTCCTTGAATTTCCTTGAATTTCCTTGCCATTTCCTTGAATTTCCTTGAATTTCCTTGCCATTTCCTTCAATTTCCTTGAATATCCTTGCCTTTCCTTGAATTTCTTTGAATTTCCTTGTATTTCGTTCCATTTCCTTGAATTTCCTTGAATTTCCTTGAATTTCCTTCAATTTCCTTGCCATTTCCTTGAATTTCCTTCAATTTCCTTAAAGTTCCTGGCCAGTTCCTTGAATTTCCTTGAATTTCCTTGAATTTCCTTGCCTTGCCTTGCCATTTCCCTGAATGTCTTTGAATTTCCTTGCCTTTTACTTGAATTTCCCTGAATATCCTTGCCATTTCCTTGAACTTCCTTGAACTTCCTTGAATTTCTTTGCCATTTCCTTGAATTTACTTTCCTTGCCTTGCCATTTCCCTGAATGTCTTTGAATTTCCTTGCCTTTTACTTGAATTTCCTTGAATTTTCTTGCCATTTCCTTGAATTTCTTTGACTTTCCTTTAATTTCCTTGCCATCGACCTGAATTTCCTTGAATTTCTTTGCCATTTTCTTGAATTTCCTTGAATTTCCTTGAATTTCCTTGCCATTTGCTTGAATTTCCTTGAATTTCCTTGAATTTCCTTGCCATTTCCTTGCCATTTCCTTGAATTTCTTTGCCTTGCCTTCCCATTTCCTTGAATTTCCTTGAATTTCCTTGCCATTTCCTTGAATTTCCTTGAATTTCCTTGCCATTTCCTCGAATTTCTTTCAATTTCCTTGACATTTCCTTGAATTTCCTTGAATTTCCTTTAATTTCCTTGCCATTGCCTTGAATTTCCTTGAATTTCCTTGCCATTTCCTTTAATTTCTTTGAATTTCCTTGGATTTCCTTGAATTTCCTTGCCTTGCCTTGCCATTTCCTTGAATTTCCTTGAATTTCCTTCCATTTTTTTGAATTTCCTTGAATTTCCTTGCCATTTCCTTGAATTTCCTTGAATTTCCTTGAATTTCCTTGCCATTTCCTTGAATTTCCTTGAATTTCCTCCAATTTCCTTGCCATTTCCTTGCCATTTCCTTGAATTTTCTTTACTTGCCTTCCATTTCCTTGAATTTCCCTCAATTTCCTTGCCATTTCTTAGTATTTCCTTGAATTTCCTTGCCATTTCTTTGCCATTTCCTTGAATATCCTTGAATTTCCTTGAATTTCCTTGCCATTTCCTTGAATTTCCTTGAATTTCCTTGAATTTCCTTGAATTTCCTTGCCATTTCCTTGAATTTCCTTGAATTTCCTTGAATTTCCTTTAATTTCCTTGCCATTGCCTTGAATTTCCTTGAATTTCCTTGCAATTTCCTTGAATTTCTTTGATATTCCTTGAATTTCCTTGAATTTCCTTGCAATTTCTTTGAATTTCCTTGATTTTCCTTGAATTTCCTTGTCATTTACTTGAATTTCCCTGAATTTTCTTGCCATTTCCTTGCCGTTTCCTTGAATTTCCTTTCCTTGCCTTGCCATTTCCTTGAATTTCGTTGAATTTCCTTGAATTTCCTTGAATTGCCTTGAATTTCCTTGAATTTCCTTGAATTTTCTTGCTATTTCCTTCAATTTCCTTGAATTTCCTTGCCATTTCCTTGAATTTCCCTCAATTTCCTTGAATTTCCTTGCCAGTTCCTTGAATTTCCTTGAATTTCTTTAAATTTCCTTGCCTTGCCTTGCCATTTCCTTCAATTTTCTTGCCATTTCATTGAATTTCCTTGAATTTCCTTGAATATCCTTGCCATTTCCTTGAATTTCCTTGCCTTACCTTGCCATTTCCTTGAATTTCCTTGCCTTACCTTGCCATTTCCTTGAATTTCCTTGAATTTTCTTGCCATTTCCTTGAATTTCCTTGAATATCCTTTAATTTCCTTGCCATTGCCTTGAATTTCCTTGAATTTCCTTGCCATTTCATTTAATTTTCTTTCCTTACCTTCCATTTCCTTGAATTTCCTTGACTTTCCTTGCCATTTCCTTGAATTTCCTTGAATTTTCTTGCCATTTCCTTGAATTTCCCTGAATATCCTTTAATTTCCTTTCTATTGCCTTGAATTTCCTTTAATTTCTTTGCCATTTCCTTGAATTTCCTTGAATTTCCTTGAATTTCCTTGCCATTTCCTTGATTTTCCTTGCCATTTCCTTGAATTTCCTTGAAATTCCCTCAATTTCCTTGCCATTTCCTTGAATTTCCTTGAATTTCCTTGCCATTTCCTTGAATTTCCTTGAATTTCCTTGCCATTTCTTTGCCATTTCCTTGAATATCTTTGAATTTCCTTGAATTTCCTTGCCATTGCCTTGAATTTCCTTGAATTTCCTTGAATTTCCTTGAATTTCCTTGAATTTCCTTGAATTTCCTTGAATTTCCTTGAATTTCCTTGCTTTGCCTTGCCATTTCCTTGAATTTCCTTGAATTTCCTTGCCATTTCCTTGCCATTTCCTCGAATTTCCTTGCCTTGCCTTGCCATTTCCTTGAATTTTCTTGCCATTTCCTTGAATTTCCTTGAATTTCCTTGCCATTTCCTTGAATTTCCTTTAATTTCGTTTAATTTCATTGCCATTGCCTTGAATTTCCTTGAATTTCCTTGCAATTTCCTTGAATTTCCTTGATTTTCCTTGAATTTCCTTGTCATTTCCTTGAATTTCCTTGAATTTTCTTGCTTTTTCCTTGCCGTTTTCTTGAATTTCCTTTCCTTGCCTTGCCATTTCCTTGAATTTCCTTGAATTTCCTTGCCATTTCCTTGAATTTCCTTGAATTTCCTTGCCATTTCCTTCAATTTCCTTGAATATCCTTGCCTTTCCTTGAATTTCTTTGAATTTCCTTGTATTTCGTTCCATTTCCTTGAATTTCCTTGAATTTCCTTGAATTTCCTTCAATTTCCTTGCCATTTCCTTGAATTTCCTTCAATTTCCTTAAAGTTCCTGGCCAGTTCCTTGAATTTCCTTGAATTTCCTTGAATTTCCTTGCCTTGCCTTGCCATTTCCCTGAATGTCTTTGAATTTCCTTGCCTTTTACTTGAATTTCCCTGAATATCCTTGCCATTTCCTTGAACTTCCTTGAACTTCCTTGAATTTCTTTGCCATTTCCTTGAATTTACTTTCCTTGCCTTGCCATTTCCCTGAATGTCTTTGAATTTCCTTGCCTTTTACTTGAATTTCCTTGAATTTTCTTGCCATTTCCTTGAATTTCTTTGACTTTCCTTTAATTTCCTTGCCATCGACCTGAATTTCCTTGAATTTCTTTGCCATTTTCTTGAATTTCCTTGAATTTCCTTGAATTTCCTTGCCATTTGCTTGAATTTCCTTGAATTTCCTTGAATTTCCTTGCCATTTCCTTGCCATTTCCTTGAATTTCTTTGCCTTGCCTTCCCATTTCCTTGAATTTCCTTGAATTTCCTTGCCATTTCCTTGAATTTCCTTGAATTTCCTTGCCATTTCCTCGAATTTCTTTCAATTTCCTTGACATTTCCTTGAATTTCCTTGAATTTCCTTTAATTTCCTTGCCATTGCCTTGAATTTCCTTGAATTTCCTTGCCATTTCCTTTAATTTCTTTGAATTTCCTTGGATTTCCTTGAATTTCCTTGCCTTGCCTTGCCATTTCCTTGAATTTCCTTGAATTTCCTTCCATTTTTTTGAATTTCCTTGAATTTCCTTGCCATTTCCTTGAATTTCCTTGAATTTCCTTGAATTTCCTTGCCATTTCCTTGAATTTCCTTGAATTTCCTTCAATTTCCTTGCCATTTCCTTGCCATTTCCTTGAATTTTCTTTACTTGCCTTCCATTTCCTTGAATTTCCCTCAATTTCCTTGCCATTTCTTAGTATTTCCTTGAATTTCCTTGCCATTTCTTTGCCATTTCCTTGAATATCCTTGAATTTCCTTGAATTTCCTTGCCATTTCCTTGAATTTCCTTGAATTTCCTTGAATTTCCTTGAATTTCCTTGCCATTTCCTTGAATTTCCTTGAATTTCCTTGAATTTCCTTTAATTTCCTTGCCATTGCCTTGAATTTCCTTGAATTTCCTTGCAATTTCCTTGAATTTCTTTGATATTCCTTGAATTTCCTTGAATTTCCTTGCAATTTCTTTGAATTTCCTTGATTTTCCTTGAATTTCCTTGTCATTTACTTGAATTTCCCTGAATTTTCTTGCCATTTCCTTGCCGTTTCCTTGAATTTCCTTTCCTTGCCTTGCCATTTCCTTGAATTTCGTTGAATTTCCTTGAATTTCCTTGAATTGCCTTGAATTTCCTTGAATTTCCTTGAATTTCCTTGAATTTTCTTGCTATTTCCTTCAATTTCCTTGAATTTCCTTGCCATTTCCTTGAATTTCCCTCAATTTCCTTGAATTTCCTTGCCAGTTCCTTGAATTTCCTTGAATTTCTTTAAATTTCCTTGCCTTGCCTTGCCATTTCCTTCAATTTTCTTGCCATTTCATTGAATTTCCTTGAATTTCCTTGAATATCCTTGCCATTTCCTTGAATTTCCTTGCCTTACCTTGCCATTTCCTTGAATTTCCTTGCCTTACCTTGCCATTTCCTTGAATTTCCTTGAATTTTCTTGCCATTTCCTTGAATTTCCTTGAATATCCTTTAATTTCCTTGCCATTGCCTTGAATTTCCTTGAATTTCCTTGCCATTTCATTTAATTTTCTTTCCTTACCTTCCATTTCCTTGAATTTCCTTGACTTTCCTTGCCATTTCCTTGAATTTCCTTGAATTTTCTTGCCATTTCCTTGAATTTCCCTGAATATCCTTTAATTTCCTTTCTATTGCCTTGAATTTCCTTTAATTTCTTTGCCATTTCCTTGAATTTCCTTGAATTTCCTTGAATTTCCTTGCCATTTCCTTGATTTTCCTTGCCATTTCCTTGAATTTCCTTGAAATTCCCTCAATTTCCTTGCCATTTCCTTGAATTTCCTTGAATTTCCTTTCCATTTCCTTGAATTTTTTTCTTACCTTGCCATTTCCTTGAATTTCCTTGAATTTCCTTGCCATTTCTTTGCCATTTCCTTGAATATCTTTGAATTTCCTTGAATTTCCTTGCCATTGCCTTGAATTTCCTTGAATTTCCTTGCCATTTCCTTGAATTTCCTTGAATTTCCTTGAATTTCCTTGAATTTCCTTGAATTTCCTTGCTTTGCCTTGCCATTTCCTTGAATTTCCTTGAATTTCCTTGCCATTTCCTTGCCATTTCCTCGAATTTCCTTGCCTTGCCTTGCCATTTCCTTGAATTTCCTTGAATTTTCTTGCCATTTCCTTGAATTTCCTTAAATATTCTTTAATTTCCTTGCCATTTCCTTGAATTTCCTTGAATTTCTTTGCCATTTCCTTGAATTTCCTTGAATTTCCTTTCCATTTCCTTGAATTACCTTCAATTTCCTTGCCATTTCCTTGAACTACCTTGAATTTCATTTAATTTCCTTGCCATTGCCTTGAATTTCCTTGAATTTCCTTGCCATTTCCTTTACTTTCTTTGAATTTCTTTGAATTTCCTTGCCATTTGCTATTAATTTCCTTGCCATTTCCTTGAATTTCCTTGGATTTCCTTCCATTTTTTTGAATTTCCTTGAATTTCCTTGTCATTTCCTTGAATTTACTTGAATTTCCTTGATTTTCCTTTCCATTGCCTTGAATTTCCTTGAATTTCTTTGCCATTTCCTTAAATTTCCTTGAATTTCCTTGAATTTACTTGAATTTCCTTTCCATTTCCTTGAATTCCCTTTCCATTTCCTTGAATTTCCTTTAATTTCCTTGCCATCGACTTGAATTTCCTTCAATTTCATTGCCATTTTCTTGAATTTCCTTCAATTTCCTTGCCATTTCCTTGAATTTCTTTGCCTTGCCTTGCCATTTCCTTGAATTTCCTTGAATTTTCTCGCCATTTCCTTGAATTTCCTTGAATATCCTTTAATTTCCTTTCCATTGCCTTGAATTTCCTTGAATTTCTTTGCCATTTCCTTAAATTTCCTTGAATTTATTGATTTTCCTTGCTTTGCCTTGCCATTTCCTTGAATTTCCTTGAATTTCCTTGCGATTTCCTTGAATTTCCTTGAATTTCCTTGCCATTTCCTTGAATTTCCTTTAATTTCGTTTAATTTCATTGCCATTGCCTTGAATTTCCTTGAATTTCCTTGCAATTTCCTTGAATTTCCTTGATTTTCCTTGAATTTCCTTGTCATTTCCTTGAATTTCCTTGAATTTTCTTGCTTTTTCCTTGCCGTTTTCTTGAATTTCCTTTCCTTGCCTTGCCATTTCCTTGAATTTCCTTGAATTTCCTTGCCATTTCCTTGAATTTCCTTGAATTTCCTTGCCATTTCCTTCAATTTCCTTGAATATCCTTGCCTTTCCTTGAATTTCTTTGAATTTCCTTGTATTTCGTTCCATTTCCTTGAATTTCCTTGAATTTCCTTGAATTTCCTTCAATTTCCTTGCCATTTCCTTGAATTTCCTTCAATTTCCTTAAAGTTCCTGGCCAGTTCCTTGAATTTCCTTGAATTTCCTTGAATTTCCTTGCCTTGCCTTGCCATTTCCCTGAATGTCTTTGAATTTCCTTGCCTTTTACTTGAATTTCCCTGAATATCCTTGCCATTTCCTTGAACTTCCTTGAACTTCCTTGAATTTCTTTGCCATTTCCTTGAATTTACTTTCCTTGCCTTGCCATTTCCCTGAATGTCTTTGAATTTCCTTGCCTTTTACTTGAATTTCCTTGAATTTTCTTGCCATTTCCTTGAATTTCTTTGACTTTCCTTTAATTTCCTTGCCATCGACCTGAATTTCCTTGAATTTCTTTGCCATTTTCTTGAATTTCCTTGAATTTCCTTGAATTTCCTTGCCATTTGCTTGAATTTCCTTGAATTTCCTTGAATTTCCTTGCCATTTCCTTGCCATTTCCTTGAATTTCTTTGCCTTGCCTTCCCATTTCCTTGAATTTCCTTGAATTTCCTTGCCATTTCCTTGAATTTCCTTGAATTTCCTTGCCATTTCCTCGAATTTCTTTCAATTTCCTTGACATTTCCTTGAATTTCCTTGAATTTCCTTTAATTTCCTTGCCATTGCCTTGAATTTCCTTGAATTTCCTTGCCATTTCCTTTAATTTCTTTGAATTTCCTTGGATTTCCTTGAATTTCCTTGCCTTGCCTTGCCATTTCCTTGAATTTCCTTGAATTTCCTTCCATTTTTTTGAATTTCCTTGAATTTCCTTGCCATTTCCTTGAATTTCCTTGAATTTCCTTGAATTTCCTTGCCATTTCCTTGCCATTTCCTTGAATTTTCTTTACTTGCCTTCCATTTCCTTGAAATTCCCTCAATTTCCTTGCCATTTCTTTGTATTTCCTTGAATTTTCTTGCCATTTCTTTGCCATTTCCTTGAATATCCTTGAATTTCCTCTAATTTCCTTGCCATTTCCTTGAATTTCCTTGAATTTCCTTGAATTTCCTTGAATTTCCTTGTCATTTCCTTGAATTTCCTTGAATTTTCTTGCCGTTTCCTTGCCGTTTCCTTGAATTTCTTTGCCTTGCCTTCCCATTTCCTTGAATTTCCTTGAATTTTCTTGCCATTTCCTTGAATTTCCTTGATTTTCCTTGAATTTCCTTTCCATCGCCTTGAATTTCCTTGAATTTCTTTGCCATTTCCTTGAATTTCCTTGAATTTCCTTGCCATTGCCTTGAATTTCCTTGAATTTCCTTGCCATTTCCTTTAATTTCTTTGAATTTCCTTGGATTTCCTTGAATTTCTTTGCCTTGCCTTGCCATTTCCTTGAATTTCCTTGAATTTCCTTCCATTTTTTTGAATTTCCTTGAATTTCCTTGCCATTTCCTTGAATTTCCTTGAATTTCCTTGAATTTCCTTCAATTTCCTTGCCATTTCCTTGCCATTTCCTTGAATTTTCTTTACTTGCCTTCCATTTCCTTGAATTTCGCTCAATTTCCTTGCCATTTCTTAGTATTTCCTTGAATTTCCTTGCCATTTCTTTGCCATTTCCTTGAATATCCTTGAATTTCCTTGAATTTCCTTGCCATTTCCTTGAATTTCCTTTAATTTCCTTGAATTTCCTTTAATTTCCTTGCCATTGCCTTGAATTTCCTTGAATTTCCTTGCCATTTCCTTGAATTTCCTTGAAATTCCTTGAATTTCCTTGCCATTTCCTTGAATTTCCTTGCCTTACCTTGCCATTTCCTTGAATTTCCTTGAATTTCCGTGCCATTTCCTTGAATTACCTTGAATTTCCTTGCCTTGCCTTGCCATTTCCCTGAATGTCTTTGAATTTCCTTGCCTTTTACTTGAATTTCCTTGAATTTTCTTGCCATTTCCTTGAATTTCCTTGAATTTCCTTGAATATCCTTGGCATTTCCTTGAACTTTCTAGAACTTCCTTGAATTTCTTTGCCATTTCCTTGAATTTACTTTCCTTGCCTTGCCTTTCCCTGAATGTCTTTGAATTTCCTTGCCTTTTACTTGAATTTCCTTGAATTTTCTTGCCATTTCCTTGAATTTCTTTGACTTTCCTTTAATTTCCTTGCCATCGACCTGAATTTCCTTGAATTTCTTTGCCATTTTCTTGAATTTCCTTGAATTTCCTTGAATTTCCTTGCCATTTCCTTGAATTTCCTTGAATTTCCTTGCCATTTCCTTGCCATTTCCTTGAATTTCTTTGCCTTGCCTTCCCATTTCCTTGAATTTCCTTGAATTTTCTTGCCATTTCCTTGAATTTCCTTGATTTTCCTTGAATTTCCTTTCCATCGCCTTGAATTTCCTTGAATTTCTTTGCCATTTCCTTGAATTTCCTTGAATTTCCTTCCCATTTCCTTGAATTTCCTTGAATTTCCTTGCCATTTCCTCGAATTTCTTTCAATTTCCTTGACATTTCCTTGAATTTCCTTGAATTTCCTTTAATTTCCTTGCCATTGCCTTGAATTTCCTTGAATTTCCTTGCCATTTCCTTTAATTTCTTTGAATTTCCTTGGATTTCCTTGAATTTCATTGTCTTGCCTTGCCATTTCCTTGAATTTCCTTGAATTTCCTTCCATTTTTTTGAATTTCCTTGAATTTCCTTGCCATTTCCTTGAATTTCCTTGAATTTCCTTGAATTTCCTTGCCATTTCCTTGCCATTTCCTTGAATTTTCTTTACTTGCCTTCCATTTCCTTGAAATTCCCTCAATTTCCTTGCCATTTCTTTGTATTTCCTTGAATTTTCTTGCCATTTCTTTGCCATTTCCTTGAATATCCTTGAATTTCCTCTAATTTCCTTGCCATTCCCTTGAATTTCCTTGAATTTCCTTGAATTTCCTTGAATTTCCTTGCCATTTCCTTGAATTTCCTTGAGTTTCCTTGAATTTCCTTTAATTTCCTTGCCATTGCCTTGAATTTCCTTGAATATCCTTGCAATTTCCTTGAATTTCCTTGATATTCCTTGAATTTCCTTGTCATTTCCTTGAATTTCCTTGAATTTTCTTGCCATTTCCTTGCCGTTTCCTTGAATTTCCTTTCCTTGCCTTGCCATTTCCTTGAATTTCGTTGAATTTCCTTGCCATTTCCTTGAATTTCCTTGAATTTCCTTGAATTTCCTTGAATTTCCTTGAATTTCCATGCCATTTCCTTGCCATTTCCTTGAATTTAATTGAATTTTCTTGTATTTCCTTGAATTTTCTTGCCATTTCTTTGCCATTTCCTTGAATATCCTTGAATTTCCTCTAATTTCCTTGCCATTTCCTTGAATTTCCTTTAATTTCGTTTAATTTCATTGCGATTGCCTTGAATTTCCTTGAATTTCCTTGCAATTTCCTTGAATTTCCTTGATTTTCCTTGAATTTCCTTGTCATTTCCTTGAATTTCCTTGAATTTTCTTGCTTTTTCCTTGCCGTTTTCTTGAATTTCCTTTCCTTGCCTTGCCATTTCCTTGAATTTCCTTGAATTTCCTTGCCATTTCCTTGAATTTCCTTGAATTTCCTTGCCATTTCCTTCAATTTCCTTGAATATCCTTGCATTTCCTTGAATTTCTTTGAATTTCCTTGTATTTCGTTCCATTTCCTTGAATTTCCTTGAATTTCCTTGAATTTCCTTCAATTTCCTTGCCATTTCCTTGAATTTCCTTCAATTTCCTCTAATTTCCTTGCCATTTCCTTGAATTTCCTTGAATTTCCTTGAATTTCCTTGAATTTCCTTGTCATTTCCTTGAATTTCCTTGAATTTTCTTGCCGTTTCCTTGCCGTTTCCTTGAATTTCTTTGCCTTGCCTTCCCATTTCCTTGAATTTCCTTGAATTTTCTTGCCATTTCCTTGAATTTCCTTGATTTTCCTTGAATTTCCTTTCCATCGCCTTGAATTTCCTTGAATTTCTTTGCCATTTCCTTGAATTTCCTTGAATTTCCTTGCCATTGCCTTGAATTTCCTTGAATTTCCTTGCCATTTCCTTTAATTTCTTTGAATTTCCTTGGATTTCCTTGAATTTCTTTGCCTTGCCTTGCCATTTCCTTGAATTTCCTTGAATTTCCTTCCATTTTTTTGAATTTCCTTGAATTTCCTTGCCATTTCCTTGAATTTCCTTGAATTTCCTTGCCATTTCCTTGAATTTCCTTGCCATTTCCTTGCCATTTCCTTGAATTTTCTTTACTTGCCTTCCATTTCCTTGAATTTCGCTCAATTTCCTTGCCATTTCTTAGTATTTCCTTGAATTTCCTTGCCATTTCTTTGCCATTTCCTTGAATATCCTTGAATTTCCTTGAATTTCCTTGCCATTTCCTTGAATTTCCTTTAATTTCCTTGAATTTCCTTTAATTTCCTTGCCATTGCCTTGAATTTCCTTGAATTTCCTTGCAATTTCCTTGAATTTCCTTGAAATTCCTTGAATTTCCTTGCCATTTCCTTGAATTTCCTTGCCTTACCTTGCCATTTCCTTGAATTTCCTTGAATTTCCGTGCCATTTCCTTGAATTACCTTGAATTTCCTTGCCTTGCCTTGCCATTTCCCTGAATGTCTTTGAATTTCCTTGCCTTTTACTTGAATTTCCTTGAATTTTCTTGCCATTTCCTTGAATTTCCTTGAATTTCCTTGAATATCCTTGGCATTTCCTTGAACTTTCTAGAACTTCCTTGAATTTCTTTGCCATTTCCTTGAATTTACTTTCCTTGCCTTGCCTTTCCCTGAATGTCTTTGAATTTCCTTGCCTTTTACTTGAATTTCCTTGAATTTTCTTGCCATTTCCTTGAATTTCTTTGACTTTCCTTTAATTTCCTTGCCATCGACCTGAATTTCCTTGAATTTCTTTGCCATTTTCTTGAATTTCCTTGAATTTCCTTGAATTTCCTTGCCATTTCCTTGAATTTCCTTGAATTTCCTTGAATTTCCTTGCCATTTCCTTGCCATTTCCTTGAATTTCTTTGCCTTGCCTTCCCATTTCCTTGAATTTCCTTGAATTTTCTTGCCATTTCCTTGAATTTCCTTGATTTTCCTTGAATTTCCTTTCCATCGCCTTGAATTTCCTTGAATTTCTTTGCCATTTCCTTGAATTTCCTTGAATTTCCTTGCCATTTCCTCGAATTTCTTTCAATTTCCTTGACATTTCCTTGGATTTCCTTGAATTTCCTTGCCTTGCCTTGCCATTTCCTTGAATTTCCTTGAACTTCCTTCCATTTTTTTGAATTTCCTTGAATTTCCTTGCCATTTCCTTAAATTTCCTTGAATTTCCTTGAATTTCCTTAAATTTCCTTGCCATTTCCTTGCCATTTCCTTGAATTTTCTTTACTTGCCTTCCATTTCCTTGAATTTCCCTCAATTTCCTTGCCATTTCTTTGTATTTCCTTGAATTTCCTTGCCATTTCTTTGCCATTTCCTTGAATATCCTTGAATTTCCTTGAATTTCCTTGCCATTTCCTTGAATTTCCTTGAATTTCCTTGAATTTCCTTGAATTTCCTTGCCATTTCCTTGAATTTCCTTGAATTTCCTTGAATTTCCTTTAATTTCCTTGCCATTGCCTTGAATTTCCTTGAATTTCCTTGCAATTTCCTTGAATTTCCTTGATATTCCTTGAATTTCCTTGTCATTTCCTTGAATTTCCTTGAATTTTCTTGCCATTTCCTTGCCGTTTCCTTGAATTTCCTTTCCTTGCCTTGCCATTTCCTTGAATTTCGTTGAATTTCCTTGCCATTTCCTTGAATTTCCTTGAATTTCCTTGAATTTCCTTGAATTTCCTTGAATTTCCATGCCATTTCCTTGCCATTTCCTTGAATTTAATTGAATTTTCTTGTATTTCCTTGAATTTCCTTGCTTTGCCTTGCCATTTCCTTGAATTTCCTTGAATTTCCTTGCCATTTCCTTGAATTTCCTTGAATTTCCTTGCCATTTCCTTGAATTTCCTTGAATTTTGTTTAATTTCCTTGCCATTGCCTTGAATTTCCTTGAATTTCCTTGCAATTTCCTTGAATTTCCTTGATTTTCCTTGAATTTCCTTGTCATTTCCTTGAATTTCCTTGAATTTCCTTGCCATTTCCTTGCCATTTCCTTGAATTTCTTTGCCTTGCCTTCCCATTTCCTTGAATTTCCTTGAATTTTCTTGCCATTTCCTTGAATTTCCTTGATTTTCCTTGAATTTCCTTTCCATCGCCTTGAATTTCCTTGAATTTCTTTGCCATTTCCTTGAATTTCCTTGAATTTCTTTCAATTTCCTTGCCATTGCCTTGAATTTCCTTGAATTTCCTTTAATTTCCTTGCCATTGCCTTGAATTTCCTTGAATTTCCTTGCCATTTCCTTTAATTTCTTTGAATTTCCTTGGATTTCCTTGAATTTCCTTGCCATTTCCTTGCCATTTCCTTGAATTTTCTTTACTTGCCTTCCATTTCCTTGAATTTCCCCCAATTTCCTTGCCATTTCTTTGTATTTCCTTGAATTTCCTTGCCATTTCTTTGCCATTTCCTTGAATATCCTTGAATTTCCTTGAATTTCCTTGCCATTTCCTTGAATTTCCTTGAATTTCCTTGAATTTTCTTGAATTTCCTTGCCATTTCCTTGAATTTCCTTGAATTTCCTTGAATTTCCTTTAATTTCCTTGCCATTGCCTTGAATTTCCTTGAATTTCCTTGCAATTTCCTTGAATTTCCTTGATATTCCTTGAATTTCCTTGTCATTTTATTGAATTTCCTTGCATTTTCTTGAATTTCCTTGCCGTTTCCCTGAATTTCCTTTCCTTGCCTTGCCATTTCCTTGAATTTCGTTGAATTTCCTTGCCATTTCCTTGAATTTCCTTGAATTTCCTTGAATTTCCTTGAATTTCCTTGCCATTTCCTTCAATTTCCTTGAATTTCCTTGCCATTTCCTTGAATTTCCCTCAATTTCCTTGAATTTCCTTGCCAGTTCCTTGAATTTCCTTGAATTTCTTTGAATTTCCTTGCCATTTCCTTCAATTTTCTTGCCATTTTCTTGAATTTCCTTGAATATCCTTGCCATTTCCTTGAATTTCCTTGAAATTCCTTGAATTTCCTTGCCATTTCCTTGAATTTCCTTGCCTTACCTTGCCATTTCCTTGAATTTCCTTGAATTTCCTTGCCATTTCCTTGAATTTCCTTGAATTTCCTTAAATTTCCATGCCATTTCCTTGCCATTCCCTTGAATTTCCTTTAATTTTGTTTAATTTCCTTGCCATTGCCTTGAATTTCCTTGAATTTCCTTGCAATTTCCTTGAATTTCCTTGATTTTCCTTGAATTTCCTTGTCATTTTCTTTGAATTTCCTTGAATTTTCTTGCTTTTTCCTTGCCGTTTTCTTGAATTTCCTTTCCTTGCCTTGCCATTTCCTTGAATTTCCTTGAATTTCCTTGCCATTTCCTTGAATTTCCTTGAATTTCCTTGCCATTTCCTTCAATTTCCTTGAATATCCTTGCATTTCCTTGAATTTCTTTGAATTTCCTTGTATTTCGTTCCATTTCCTTGAATTTCCTTGAATTTCCTTGAATTTCCTTCAATTTCCTTGCCATTTCCTTGTATTTCCTTCAATTTCCTTGAAGTTCCTTGCCAGTTCCTTGAATTTCCTTGAATTTCCTTGAATTTCCTTGCCTTGCCTTGCCATTTCCCTGAATGTCTTTGAATTTCCTTGCCTTTTACTTGAATTTCCCTGAATATCCTTGCCATTTCCTTGAACTTCCTTGAACTTCCTTGAATTTCTTTGCCATTTCCTTGAATTTCCTTTCCTTGCATTGCCATTTCCCTGAATGTCTTTGAATTTCCTTGCCTTTTACTTGAATTTCCTTGAATTTTCTTGCCATTTCCTTGAATTTCCTTGCCTTGCCTTGCCATTTCCTTGAATTTCCTTGAATTTCCTTCCATTTTTTTGAATTTCCTTGAATTTCCTTGCCATTTCCTTGAATTTCCTTGAATTTCCTTGAATTTCCTTGCCATTTCCTTGCCATTTCCTTGAATTTCTTTGCATTGCCTTCCCATTTCCTTGAATTTCCTTGAATTTTCTTGCCATTTCCTTGAATTTCCTTGATTTTCCTTGAATTTCCTTTCCACCGCCTTGAATTTCCTTGAATTTCTTTGCCATTTCCTTGAATTTCCTTGAATTTCCTTGCCATTTCCTTGAATTCCCTTGAATTTCCTTGCCATTTCCTCGAATTTCTTTCAATTTCCTTGCCATTTCCTTGAATTTCCTTGAATTTCCTTTAATTTCCTTGCCATTGCCTTGAATTTCCTTGAATTTCCTTGCCATTTCCTTTAATTTCTTTGCATTTCCTTGGATATCCTTGAATTTCCTTGCTATTTCCTTGAATTTCCTTGAATTTCTTTGAATTTCCTTGCCATTTCCTTGAATTGCCTTGCCATTTCCTTGAATTTCCTTCAATTTCCTTGCCATTTCATTTAATTTTCTTTCCTTGCCTTCCATTTCCTTGAATTTCCTTGACTTTCCTTGCCATTTCCTTGACATTCCTTGCCATTTCCTTGACTTTCCTTGCCATTTCCTTTAATTTCCTTGAATATCCTTTAATTTCCTTGCCATTGCCTTGAATTTCCTTGAATTTCCTTGCCATTTCATTTAATTTTCTTTCCTTACCTTCCATTTCCTTTAATTTCCTTGAATTTCCTTGCCAATTCCTTGAATTTCCTAGAATTTTCTTTCCATGCTATGCAATTTCCTAAAATTTCCTTGAATTTCCTTGCCATTTCCTTGAATTTAATTGAATTTTCTTGCCATTGCCTTGCCGTTTCCTTGAATTTCCTTTCCTTGCCTTGCCATTTCCTTGAATTTCGTTGAATTTCCTTGCCATTTCCTTGAATTTCCTTGAATTTCCTTGAATTTCCTTGAATTTCCTTGCCATTTCCTTGAATTTCCTTGAATTTCCTTGAATTTCCTTGCCATTTCCTTGCCATTTCCTTGAATTTCTTTGCCTTGCCTTCCCATTTCCTTGAATTTCCTTGAATTTCCTTTAATTTCCTTGCCATTGCCTTGAATTTCCTTGAATTTCCTTGCCATTTCCTTTAATTTCTTTGAATTTCCTTGGATTTCTTTGAATTTCCTTGCCTTGCCTTGCCATTTCCTTGAATTTCCTTGAATTTCCTTCCATTTTTTTGAATTTCCTTGCCATTTCCTTGCCATTTCCTTGAATTTACTTGAATTTCCTTGAATTTCTTTGAATTTCCTTGAATTTCCTTGCCATTTCCTTGCCATTTCCTTGAATTTTCTTTACTTGCCTTCCATTTCCTTGAATTTCGCTCAATTTCCTTGCCATTTCTTTGGATTTCCTTGAATTTCCTTGCCATTTCTTTGCCATTTCCTTGAATATCCTTGAATTTCCTTGAATTTCCTTGCCATTTCCTTGAATTTCCTTGAATTTCCTTGCCATTTCCTTGAATTTCCTTGAATTTCCTTTAATTTCCTTGCCATTGCCTTCAATTTCCTTGAATTTCCTTGCCAGATCCTTGAATTTCCTTGAATTTCTTTGAATTTCCTTGCCTTTCCTTGCCATTTCCTTCAATTTTCTTGCCATTTCCTTCAATTTCCTTGAATATCCTTGCCATTTCCTTGAATTTCCTTGCCTTACCTTGCCATTTCCTTGAATTTCTTTGAATTTTCTTCCCATTTCCTTGAATTTCCTTGAATATCCTTTAATTTCCTTGCCATTGCCTTGAATTTCCTTGAATTTCCTTGCCATTTCATTTAATTTTCTTTCCTTACCTTCCATTTCCTTGAATTTCCTTGACTTTCCTTGCCATTTCCTTGAATTTCCTTGAATTTTCTTGCCATTTCCTTGAATTTCCTTGAATTTCCTTGAATTTCCTTGAATTTCCTTGCCGTGCCTTGCCATTTCCCTGAATGTCTTTGAATTTCCTTGCCTTTTACTTGAATTTCCTTGAATTTTCTTGCCATTTCCTTGAATTTCCTTGAATTTCCTTTAATTTCCTTGCCATCGACGTGAATTTCCTTGAATTTCTTTGCCATTTTCTTGAATTTCCTTGAATTTCCTTGAATTTCCTTGAATTTCCTTGCCATTTCCTTTAATTTCCTTGAATTTCCTTGCCAGTTCCTTGAATTTCCTTGAATTTCCTTGCCTTGCCTTGCCATTTCCTTGAATTTCCTTGAATTTTCTTGCCATTTCCTTGAATTTCCTTGATTTTCCTTGAATTTCCTTTCCATCGCCTTGAATTTCCTTGAATTTCTTTGCCATTTCCTTGAATTTTCTTGAATTTCCTTGCCATTGCCTTGAATTTCCTTGAATTTCCTTGCCATTTCCTTTAATTTCTTTGAATTTCCTTGAATTTCCTCGAATTTCCTTGCCTTGCCTTGCCATTTCCTTGAATTTCCTTGAATTTCCTTCCATTTTTTTGAATTTCCTTGAATTTCCTTGCCATTTCCTTGAATTTTCTTTACTTGCCTTCCATTTCCTTGAATTTCCCTCAATTTCCTTGCCATTTCTTTGTATTTCCTTGAATTTCCTTGCCATTTCTTTGCCATTTCCTTGAATATCCTTGAATTTCCTTGAACTTCCTTGCCATTTCCTTGAATTTCCTTGGATTTCCTTCCATTTTTTTGAATTTCCTTGAATTTCCTTGTCATTTCCTTGAATTTACTTGAATTTCCTTGAATTTCCTTTCCATTTCCTTGAATTTCCTTGAATGTCCTTGATTTTCCTTTCCATTGCCTTGAATTTCCTTGAATTTCTTTGCCATTTCCTTAAATTTCCTTGAATTTCCTTGAATTTACTTGAATTTCCTTTCCATTTCCTTGAATTCCCTTTAAATTTCCTTGAATTTCCTTTAATTTCCTTGCCATCGACTTGAATTTCCTTCAATTTCCTTGCCATTTCCTTGAATTTCTTTGCCTTTCCTTGCCATTTCCTTGAATTTCCTTGAATTTTCTCGCCATTTCCTTGAATTTCCTTGAATATCCTTTAATTTCCTTTCCATTGCCTTGAATTTCCTTGAATTTCTTTGCCATTTCCTTAAATTTCCTTGAATTTATTGATTTTCCTTGCTTTGCCTTGCCATTTCCTTGAATTTCCTTGAATTTCCTTGCGATTTCCTTGAATTTCCTTGAATTTCCTTGCCATTTCCTTGAATTTCCTTTAATTTCTTTTAATTTCATTGCCATTGCCTTGAATTTCCTTGAATTTCCTTGCAATTTCCTTGAATTTCCTTGATTTTCCTTGAATTTCCTTGTCATTTCCTTGAATTTCCTTGAATTTTCTTGCTTTTTCCTTGCCGTTTTCTTGAATTTCCTTTCCTTGCCTTGCCATTTCCTTGAATTTCCTTGAATTTCCTTGCCATTTCCTTGAATTTCCTTGAATTTCCTTGCCATTTCCTTCAATTTCCTTGAATATCCTTGCATTTCCTTGAATTTCTTTGAATTTCCTTGTATTTCGTTCCATTTCCTTGAATTTCCTTGAATTTCCTTGAATTTCCTTCAATTTCCTTGCCATTTCCTTGAATTTCCTTCAATTTCCTTAAAGTTCCTTGCCAGTTCCTTGAATTTCCTTGAATTTCCTTGAATTTCCTTGCCTTGCCTTGCCATTTCCCTGAATGTCTTTGAATTTCCTTGCCTTTTACTTGAATTTCCCTGAATATCCTTGCCATTTCCTTGAACTTCCTTGAACTTCCTTGAATTTCTTTGCCATTTCCTTGAATTTACTTTCCTTGCCTTGCCATTTCCCTGAATGTCTTTGAATTTCCTTGCCTTTTACTTGAATTTCCTTGAATTTTCTTGCCATTTCCTTGAATTTCTTTGACTTTCCTTTAATTTCCTTGCCATCGACCTGAATTTCCTTGAATTTCTTTGCCATTTTCTTGAATTTCCTTGAATTTCCTTGAATTTCCTTGCCATTTGCTTGAATTTCCTTGAATTTCCTTGAATTTCCTTGCCATTTCCTTGCCATTTCCTTGAATTTCTTTGCCTTGCCTTCCCATTTCCTTGAATTTCCTTGAATTTTCTTGCCATTTCCTTGAATTTCCTTGATTTTCCTTGAATTTCCTTTCCATCGCCTTGAATTTCCTTGAATTTCTTTGCCATTTCCTTGAATTTCCTTGAATTTCCTTGCCATTTCCTTGAATTTCCTTGAATTTCCTTGCCATTTCCTCGAATTTCTTTCAATTTCCTTGACATTTCCTTGAATTTCCTTGAATTTCCTTTAATTTCCTTGCCATTGCCTTGAATTTCCTTGAATTTCCTTGCCATTTCCTTTAATTTCTTTGAATTTCCTTGGATTTCCTTGAATTTCCTTGCCTTGCCTTGCCATTTCCTTGAATTTCCTTGAATTTCCTTCCATTTTTTTGAATTTCCTTGAATTTCCTTGCCATTTCCTTGAATTTCCTTGAATTTCCTTGAATTTCCTTGCCATTTCCTTGAATTTTCTTTACTTGCCTTCCATTTCCTTGAAATTCCCTCAATTTCCTTGCCATTTCTTTGTATTTCCTTGAATTTTCTTGCCATTTCTTTGCCATTTCCTTGAATATCCTTGAATTTCCTCTAATTTCCTTGCCATTTCCTTGAATTTCCTTGAATTTCCTTGAATTTCCTTGAATTTCCTTGTCATTTCCTTGAATTTCCTTGAATTTTCTTGCCGTTTCCTTGCCGTTTCCTTGAATTTCTTTGCCTTGCCTTCCCATTTCCTTGAATTTCCTTGAATTTTCTTGCCATTTCCTTGAATTTCCTTGATTTTCCTTGAATTTCCTTTCCATCGCCTTGAATTTCCTTGAATTTCTTTGCCATTTCCTTGAATTTCCTTGAATTTCCTTGCCATTGCCTTGAATTTCCTTGAATTTCCTTGCCATTTCCTTTAATTTCTTTGAATTTCCTTGGATTTCCTTGAATTTCTTTGCCTTGCCTTGCCATTTCCTTGAATTTCCTTGAATTTCCTTCCATTTTTTTGAATTTCCTTGAATTTCCTTGCCATTTCCTTGAACTTCCTTGAACTTCCTTGAATTTCTTTGCCATTTCCTTGAATTTACTTTCCTTGCCTTGCCATTTCCCTGAATGTCTTTGAATTTCCTTGCCTTTTACTTGAATTTCCTTGAATTTTCTTGCCATTTCCTTGAATTTCTTTGACTTTCCTTTAATTTCCTTGCCATCGAGCTGAATTTCCTTGAATTTCTTTGCCATTTTCTTGAATTTCCTTGAATTTCCTTGAATTTCCTTGCCATTTCCTTGAATTTCCTTGAATTTCCTTGAATTTCCTTGCCATTTCCTTGCCATTTCCTTGAATTTCTTTGCCTTGCCTTCCCATTTCCTTGAATTTCCTTGAATTTTCTTGCCATTTCCTTGAATTTCCTTGATTTTCCTTGAATTTCCTTTCCATCGCCTTGAATTTCCTTGAATTTCTTTGCCATTTCCTTGAATTTCCTTGAATTTCCTTTCCATTTCCTTGAATTTCCTTGAATTTCCTTGCCATTTCCTCGAATTTCTTTCAATTTCCTTGCCATTTCCTTGAATTTCCTTGAATTTCCTTTAATTTCCTTGCCATTGCCTTGAATTTCCTTGAATTTCCTTGCCATTTCCTTTAATTTCTTTGAATTTCCTTGGATTTCCTTGAATTTCCTTGCCTTGCCTTGCCATTTCCTTGAATTTCCTTGAATTTCCTTCCATTTTTTTGAATTTCCTTGAATTTCCTTGCCATTTCCTTGAATTTTCTTTACTTGCCTTCCATTTCCTTGAAATTCCCTCAATTTCCTTGCCATTTCTTTGTATTTCCTTGAATTTTCTTGCCATTTCTTTGCCATTTCCTTGAATATCCTTGAATTTCCTCTAATTTCCTTGCCATTTCCTTGAATTTCCTTGAATTTCCTTGAATTTCCTTGAATTTCCTTGTCATTTCCTTGAATTTCCTTGAATTTTCTTGCCGTTTCCTTGCCATTTCCTTGAATTTCCTTGATTTTCCTTGAATTTCCTTTCCATCGCCTTGAATTTCCTTGAATTTCTTTGCCATTTCCTTGAATTTCCTTGAATTTCCTTGCCATTGCCTTGAATTTCCTTGAATTTCCTTGCCATTTCCTTTAATTTCTTTGAATTTCCTTGGATTTCCTTGAATTTCTTTGCCTTGCCTTGCCATTTCCTTGAATTTCCTTGAATTTCCTTCCATTTTTTTGAATTTCCTTGAATTTCCTTGCCATTTCCTTGAATTTCCTTGAATTTCCTTGAATTTCCTTCAATTTCCTTGCCATTTCCTTGCCATTTCCTTGAATTTTCTTTACTTGCCTTCCATTTCCTTGAATTTCGCTCAATTTCCTTGCCATTTCTTAGTATTTCCTTGAATTTCCTTGCCATTTCTTTGCCATTTCCTTGAATATCCTTGAATTTCCTTGAATTTCCTTGCCATTTCCTTGAATTTCCTTTAATTTCCTTGAATTTCCTTTAATTTCCTTGCCATTGCCTTGAATTTCCTTGAATTTCCTTGCAATTTCCTTGAATTTCCTTGAAATTCCTTGAATTTCCTTGCCATTTCCTTGAATTTCCTTGCCTTACCTTGCCATTTCCTTGAATTTCCTTGAATTTCCTTGCCATTTCCTTGAATTACCTTGAATTTCCTTGCCTTGCCTTGCCATTTCCCTGAATGTCTTTGAATTTCCTTGCCTTTTACTTGAATTTCCTTGAATTTTCTTGCCATTTCCTTGAATTTCCTTGAATTTCCTTGAATATCCTTGGCATTTCCTTGAACTTTCTAGAACTTCCTTGAATTTCTTTGCCATTTCCTTGAATTTACTTTCCTTGCCTTGCCTTTCCCTGAATGTCTTTGAATTTCCTTGCCTTTTACTTGAATTTCCTTGAATTTTCTTGCCATTTCCTTGAATTTCTTTGACTTTCCTTTAATTTCCTTGCCATCGACCTGAATTTCCTTGAATTTCTTTGCCATTTTCTTGAATTTCCTTGAATTTCCTTGAATTTCCTTGCCATTTCCTTGAATTTCCTTGAATTTCCTTGCCATTTCCTTGCCATTTCCTTGAATTTCTTTGCCTTGCCTTCCCATTTCCTTGAATTTCCTTGAATTTTCTTGCCATTTCCTTGAATTTCCTTGATTTTCCTTGAATTTCCTTTCCATCGCCTTGAATTTCCTTGAATTTCTTTGCCATTTCCTTGAATTTCCTTGAATTTCCTTGCCATTTCCTTGAATTTCCTTGAATTTCCTTGCCATTTCCTCGAATTTCTTTCAATTTCCTTGACATTTCCTTGAATTTCCTTGAATTTCCTTTAATTTCCTTGCCATTGCCTTGAATTTCCTTGAATTTCCTTGCCATTTCCTTTAATTTCTTTGAATTTCCTTGGATTTCCTTGAATTTCCTTGCCTTGCCTTGCCATTTCCTTGAATTTCCTTGAACTTCCTTCCATTTTTTTGAATTTCCTTGAATTTCCTTGCCATTTCCTTAAATTTCCTTGAATTTCCTTGAATTTCCTTAAATTTCCTTGCCATTTCCTTGCCATTTCCTTGAATTTTCTTTACTTGCCTTCCATTTCCTTGAATTTCCCTCAATTTCCTTGCCATTTCTTTGTATTTCCTTGAATTTCCTTGCCATTTCTTTGCCATTTCCTTGAATATCCTTGAATTTCCTTGAATTTCCTTGAATTTCCTTGCCATTTCCTTGCCATTTCCTTGAAGTTCCTTGAATTTCCTTGAATTTCCTTGCCATTTCCTTGCCATTTCCTTGAATTTCCTTGAATTTCCTTGAATTTCCTTTAATTTCCTTGCCATTGCCTTGAATTTCCTTGAATTTCCTTGCAATTTCCTTGAATTTCCTTGATATTCCTTGAATTTCCTTGCCATTTCCTTGAATTTAATTGAATTTTCTTGTATTTCCTTGAATTTTCTTGCCATTTCTTTGCCATTTCCTTGAATTTCCTTGAATTTCCTTGCCATTTCCTTGAATTTCCTTGAATTTCCTTGCCATTTCCTTGAATTTCCTTGAATTTTGTTTAATTTCCTTGCCATTGCCTTGAATTTCCTTGAATTTCCTTGCAATTTCCTTGAATTTCCTTGATTTTCCTTGAATTTCCTTGTCATTTCCTTGAATTTCCTTGAATTTCCTTGCCATTTCCTTGCCATTTCCTTGAATTTCTTTGCCTTGCCTTCCCATTTCCTTGAATTTCCTTGAATTTTCTTGCCATTTCCTTGAATTTCCTTGATTTTCCTTGAATTTCCTTTCCATCGCCTTGAATTTCCTTGAATTTCTTTGCCATTTCCTTGAATTTCCTTGAATTTCTTTCAATTTCCTTACCATTGCCTTGAATTTCCTTGAATTTCCTTTAATTTCCTTGCCATTGCCTTGAATTTCCTTGAATTTCCTTGCCATTTCCTTTAATTTCTTTGAATTTCCTTGGATTTCCTTGAATTTCCTTGCCATTTCCTTGCCATTTCCTTGAATTTTCTTTACTTGCCTTCCATTTCCTTGAATTTCCCCCAATTTCCTTGCCATTTCTTTGTATTTCCTTGAATTTCCTTGCCATTTCTTTGCCATTTCCTTGAATATCCTTGAATTTCCTTGAATTTCCTTGCCATTTCCTTGAATTTCCTTGAATTTCCTTGAATTTCCTTGAATTTCCTTGCCATTTCCTTGAATTTCCTTGAATTTCCTTGAATTTCCTTTAATTTCCTTGCCATTGCCTTGAATTTCCTTGAATTTCCTTGCAATTTCCTTGAATTGCCTTGATATTCCTTGAATTTCCTTGTCATTTCCTTGAATTTCCTTGCATTTTCTTGAATTTCCTTGCCGTTTCCTTGAATTTCCTTTCCTTGCCTTGCCATTTCCTTGAATTTCGTTGAATTTCCTTGCCATTTCCTTGAATTTCCTTGAATTTCCTTGAATTTCCTTGAATTTCCTTGCCATTTCCTTCAATTTCCTTGAATTTCCTTGCCATTTCCTTGAATTTCCCTCAATTTCCTTGAATTTCCTTGCCAGTTCCTTGAATTTCCTTGAATTTCTTTGAATTTCCTTGCCATTTCCTTGAATTTCCTTCAATTTCCTTGAATTTCCTTGCCATTTCCTTGAATTTCCCTCAATTTCCTTGAATTTCCTTGCCAGTTCCTTGAATTTCCTTGAATTTCTTTGAATATCCTTGCCATTTCCTTGAATTTCCTTGAAATTCCTTGAATTTCCTTGCCATTTCCTTGAATTTCCTTGCCTTACCTTGCCATTTCCTTGAATTTCCTTGAATTTCCTTGCCATTTCCTTGAATTTCCTTGAATTTCCTTAAATTTCCATGCCATTTCCTTGCCATTCCCTTGAATTTAATTGAATTTCCTTGAATTTCCTTGAATTTTTTTGCTTTGCCTTGCCATTTCCTTGAATTTCCTTGAATTTCCTTGCCATTTCCTTGAATTTAATTGAATTTCCTTGCCATTTCCTTGAATTTCCTTGAATTTTGTTTAATTTCCTTGCCATTGCCTTGAATTTCCTTGAATTTCCTTGCAATTTACTTGAATTTCCTTGATTTTCCTTGAATTTCCTTGTCATTTCCTTGAAGTTCCTTGAATTTTCTTGCTTTTTCCTTGCCGTTTTCTTGAATTTCCTTTCCTTGCCTTGCCATTTCCTTGAATTTCCTTGAATTTCCTTGCCATTTCCTTGAATTTCCTTGAATTTCCTTGCCATTTCCTTCAATTTCCTTGAATATCCTTGCATTTCCTTGAATTTCTTTGAATTTCCTTGTATTTCGTTCCATTTCCTTGAATTTCCTTGAATTTCCTTGAATTTCCTTCAATTTCCTTGCCATTTCGTTGTATTTCCTTCAATTTCCTTGAAGTTCCTTGCCAGTTCCTTGAATTTCCTTGAATTTCCTTGAATTTCCTTGCCTTGCCTTGCCATTTCCCTGAATGTCTTTGAATTTCCTTGCCTTTTACTTGAATTTCCCTGAATATCCTTGCCATTTCCTTGAACTTCCTTGAACTTCCTTGAATTTCTTTGCCATTTCCTTGAATTTCCTTTCCTTGCCTTGCCATTTCCCTGAATGTCTTTGAATTTTCTTGCCTTTTACTTGAATTTCCTTGAATTTTCTTGCCATTTCCTTAAATTTCCTTGCCTTGCCTTGCCATTTCCTTGAATTTCCTTGAATTTCCTTCCATTTTTTTGAATTTCGTTGAATTTCCTTGCCATTTCCTTGAATTTCCTTGAATTTCCTTGAATTTCCTTGCCATTTCCTTGCCATTTCCTTGAATTTCTTTGCCTTGCCTTCCCATTTCCTTGAATTTCTTTGAATTTTCTTGCCATTTCCTTGAATTTCCTTGATTTTCCTTGAATTTCCTTTCCACCGCCTTGAATTTCCTTGAATTTCTTTGCCATTTCCTTGAATTTCCTTGAATTTCCTTGCCATTTCCTTGAATTCCCTTGAATTTCCTTGCCATTTCCTCGAATTTCTTTCAATTTCCTTGCCATTTCCTTGAATTTCCTTGAATTTCCTTTAATTTCCTTGCCATTGCCTTGAATTTCCTTGAATTTCCTTGCCATTTCCTTTAATTTCTTTGCATTTCCTTGGATATCCTTGAATTTCCTTGCTATTTCCTTGAATTTCCTTGAATTTCTTTGAATTTCCTTGCCATTTCCTTGAATTTCCTTCAATTTCCTTGCCATTTCATTTAATTTTCTTTCCTTGCCTTCCATTTCCTTGAATTTCCTTGACTTTCCTTGCCATTTCCTTGACTTTCCTTGCCATTTCCTTTAATTTCCTTGAATATCCTTTAATTTCCTTGCCATTGCCTTGAATTTCCTTGAATTTCCTTGCCATTTCATTTAATTTTCTTTCCTTACCTTCCATTTCCTTGAATTTCCTTGAATTTCCTTGCCAATTCCTTGAATTTTTTAGAATTTTCTTTCCATGCTATGCAATTTCCTAAAATTTCCTTGAATTTCCTTGCCATTTCCTTGAATTTAATTGAATTTTCTTGCCATTGCCTTGCCGTTTCCTTGAATTTCCTTTCCTTGCCTTGCCATTTCCTTGAATTTCGTTGAATTTCCTTGCCATTTCCTTGAATTTCCTTGAATTTCCTTGAATTTCCTTGAATTTCCTTGCCATTTCCTTGAATTTCCTTGAATTTCCTTGAATTTCCTTGCCATTTCCTTGCCATTTCCTTGAATTTCTTTGCCTTGCCTTCCCATTTCCTTGAATTTCCTTGAATTTCCTTTAATTTCCTTGCCATTGCCTTGAATTTCCTTGAATTTCCTTGCCATTTCCTTTAATTTCTTTGAATTTCCTTGGATTTCTTTGAATTTCCTTGCCTTGCCTTGCCATTTCCTTGAATTTCCTTGAATTTCCTTCCATTTTTTTGAATTTCCTTGCCATTTCCTTGCCATTTCCTTGAATTTACTTGAATTTACTTGAATTTCCTTGAATTTCCTTGAATTTCCTTGCCATTTCCTTGCCATTTCCTTGAATTTTCTTTACTTGCCTTCCATTTCCTTGAATTTCGCTCAATTTCCTTGCCATTTCTTTGGATTTCCTTGAATTTCCTTGCCATTTCTTTGCCATTTCCTTGAATATCCTTGAATTTCCTTGAATTTCCTTGCCATTTCCTTGAATTTCCTTGAATTTCCTTGCCATTTCCTTGAATTTCCTTGAATTTCCTTGCAATTTCCTTGAATTTCCATGATTTTCCTTGAATTTCCTTGCCATTGCCTTCAATTTCCTTGAATTTCCTTGCCAGATCCTTGAATTTCCTTGAATTTCTTTGAATTTCCTTGCCTTTCCTTGCCATTTCCTTCAATTTTCTTGCCATTTCCTTCAATTTCCTTGAATATCCTTGCCATTTCCTTGAATTTCCTTGCCTTACCTTGCCATTTCCTTGAATTTCTTTGAATTTTCTTCCCATTTCCTTGAATTTCCTTGAATATCCTTTAATTTCCTTGCCATTGCCTTGAATTTCCTTGAATTTCCTTGCCATTTCATTTAATTTTCTTTCCTTACCTTCCATTTCCTTGAATTTCCTTGACTTTCCTTGCCATTTCCTTGAATTTCCTTGAATTTTCTTGCCATTTCCTTGAATTTCCTTGAATTTCCTTGAATTTCCTTGAATTTCCTTGCCGTGCCTTGCCATTTCCCTGAATGTCTTTGAATTTCCTTGCCTTTTACTTGAATTTCCTTGAATTTTCTTGCCATTTGCTTGAATTTCCTTGAATTTCCTTTAATTTCCTTGCCATCGACGTGAATTTCCTTGAATTTCTTTGCCATTTTCTTGAATTTCCTTGAATTTCCTTGAATTTCCTTGAATTTCCTTGCCATTTCCTTTAATTTCCTTGAATTTCCTTGCCAGTTCCTTGAATTTCCTTGAATTTCCTTGCCTTGCCTTGCCATTTCCTTGAATTTCCTTGAATTTTCTTGCCATTTCCTTGGATTTCCTTGATTTTCCTTGAATTTCCTTTCCATCGCCTTGAATTTCCTTGAATTTCTTTGCCATTTCCTTGAATTTTCTTGAATTTCCTTGCCATTGCCTTGAATTTCCTTGAATTTCCTTGCCATTTCCTTTAATTTCTTTGAATTTCCTTGAATTTCCTCGAATTTCCTTGCCTTGCCTTGCCATTTCCTTGAATTTCCTTGAATTTCCTTCCATTTTTTTGAATTTCCTTGAATTTCCTTGCCATTTCCTTGAATTTTCTTTACTTGCCTTCCATTTCCTTGAATTTCCCTCAATTTCCTTGCCATTTCTTTGTATTTCCTTGAATTTCCTTGCCATTTCTTTGCCATTTCCTTGAATATCCTTGAATTTCCTTGAACTTCCTTGCCATTTCCTTGAATTTCCTTGAATTTCCTTGCCATTTCCTTGAAGTTCCTTGAATTTCCTTGAATTTCCTTGCCATTTCCTTGCCATTTCCTTGAATTTCCTTGAATTTCCTTGAATTTCCTTTAATTTCCTTGCCATTGCCTTGAATTTCCTTGAATTTCCTTGCAATTTCCTTGAATTTCCTTGATATTCCTTGAATTTCCTTGCCATTTCCTTGAATTTAATTGAATTTTCTTGTATTTCCTTGAATTTTCTTGCCATTTCTTTGCCATTTCCTTGAATTTCCTTGAATTTCCTTGCCATTTCCTTGAATTTCCTTGAATTTCCTTGCCATTTCCTTGAATTTCCTTGAATTTTGTTTAATTTCCTTGCCATTGCCTTGAATTTCCTTGAATTTCCTTGCAATTTCCTTGAATTTCCTTGATTTTCCTTGAATTTCCTTGTCATTTCCTTGAATTTCCTTGAATTTCCTTGCCATTTCCTTGCCATTTCCTTGAATTTCTTTGCCTTGCCTTCCCATTTCCTTGAATTTCCTTGAATTTTCTTGCCATTTCCTTGAATTTCCTTGATTTTCCTTGAATTTCCTTTCCATCGCCTTGAATTTCCTTGAATTTCTTTGCCATTTCCTTGAATTTCCTTGAATTTCTTTCAATTTCCTTACCATTGCCTTGAATTTCCTTGAATTTCCTTTAATTTCCTTGCCATTGCCTTGAATTTCCTTGAATTTCCTTGCCATTTCCTTTAATTTCTTTGAATTTCCTTGGATTTCCTTGAATTTCCTTGCCATTTCCTTGCCATTTCCTTGAATTTTCTTTACTTGCCTTCCATTTCCTTGAATTTCCCCCAATTTCCTTGCCATTTCTTTGTATTTCCTTGAATTTCCTTGCCATTTCTTTGCCATTTCCTTGAATATCCTTGAATTTCCTTGAATTTCCTTGCCATTTCCTTGAATTTCCTTGAATTTCCTTGAATTTCCTTGAATTTCCTTGCCATTTCCTTGAATTTCCTTGAATTTCCTTGAATTTCCTTTAATTTCCTTGCCATTGCCTTGAATTTCCTTGAATTTCCTTGCAATTTCCTTGAATTTCCTTGATATTCCTTGAATTTCCTTGTCATTTCCTTGAATTTCCTTGCATTTTCTTGAATTTCCTTGCCGTTTCCTTGAATTTCCTTTCCTTGCCTTGCCATTTCCTTGAATTTCGTTGAATTTCCTTGCCATTTCCTTGAATTTCCTTGAATTTCCTTGAATTTCCTTGAATTTCCTTGCCATTTCCTTCAATTTCCTTGAATTTCCTTGCCATTTCCTTGAATTTCCCTCAATTTCCTTGAATTTCCTTGCCAGTTCCTTGAATTTCCTTGAATTTCTTTGAATTTCCTTGCCATTTCCTTGAATTTCCTTCAATTTCCTTGAATTTCCTTGCCATTTCCTTGAATTTCCCTCAATTTCCTTGAATTTCCTTGCCAGTTCCTTGAATTTCCTTGAATTTCTTTGAATATCCTTGCCATTTCCTTGAATTTCCTTGAAATTCCTTGAATTTCCTTGCCATTTCCTTGAATTTCCTTGCCTTACCTTGCCATTTCCTTGAATTTCCTTGAATTTCCTTGCCATTTCCTTGAATTTCCTTGAATTTCCTTAAATTTCCATGCCATTTCCTTGCCATTCCCTTGAATTTAATTGAATTTCCTTGAATTTCCTTGAATTTTTTTGCTTTGCCTTGCCATTTCCTTGAATTTCCTTGAATTTCCTTGCCATTTCCTTGAATTTAATTGAATTTCTTTGCCATTTCCTTGAATTTCCTTGAATTTTGTTTAATTTCCTTGCCATTGCCTTGAATTTCCTTGAATTTCCTTGCAATTTACTTGAATTTCCTTGATTTTCCTTGAATTTCCTTGTCATTTCCTTGAAGTTCCTTGAATTTTCTTGCTTTTTCCTTGCCGTTTTCTTGAATTTCCTTTCCTTGCCTTGCCATTTCCTTGAATTTCCTTGAATTTCCTTGCCATTTCCTTGAATTTCCTTGAATTTCCTTGCCATTTCCTTCAATTTCCTTGAATATCCTTGCATTTCCTTGAATTTCTTTGAATTTCCTTGTATTTCGTTCCATTTCCTTGAATTTCCTTGAATTTCCTTGAATTTCCTTCAATTTCCTTGCCATTTCGTTGTATTTCCTTCAATTTCCTTGAAGTTCCTTGCCAGTTCCTTGAATTTCCTTGAATTTCCTTGAATTTCCTTGCCTTGCCTTGCCATTTCCCTGAATGTCTTTGAATTTCCTTGCCTTTTACTTGAATTTCCCTGAATATCCTTGCCATTTCCTTGAACTTCCTTGAACTTCCTTGAATTTCTTTGCCATTTCCTTGAATTTCCTTTCCTTGCCTTGCCATTTCCCTGAATGTCTTTGAATTTTCTTGCCTTTTACTTGAATTTCCTTGAATTTTCTTGCCATTTCCTTAAATTTCCTTGCCTTGCCTTGCCATTTCCTTGAATTTCCTTGAATTTCCTTCCATTTTTTTGAATTTCGTTGAATTTCCTTGCCATTTCCTTGAATTTCCTTGAATTTCCTTGAATTTCCTTGCCATTTCCTTGCCATTTCCTTGAATTTCTTTGCCTTGCCTTCCCATTTTCTTGAATTTCTTTGAATTTTCTTGCCATTTCCTTGAATTTCCTTGATTTTCCTTGAATTTCCTTTCCACCGCCTTGAATTTCCTTGAATTTTCTTGCCATTTCCTTGAATTTCCTTGAATTTCCTTGCCATTTCCTTGAATTCCCTTGAATTTCCTTGCCATTTCCTCGAATTTCTTTCAATTTCCTTGCCATTTCCTTGAATTTCCTTGAATTTCCTTTAATTTCCTTGCCATTGCCTTGAATTTCCTTGAATTTCCTTGCCATTTCCTTTAATTTCTTTGCATTTCCTTGGATATCCTTGAATTTCCTTGCTATTTCCTTGAATTTCCTTGAATTTCTTTGAATTTCCTTGCCATTTCCTTGAATTTCCTTCAATTTCCTTGCCATTTCATTTAATTTTCTTTCCTTGCCTTCCATTTCCTTGAATTTCCTTGACTTTCCTTGCCATTTCCTTGACTTTCCTTGCCATTTCCTTTAATTTCCTTGAATATCCTTTAATTTCCTTGCCATTGCCTTGAATTTCCTTGAATTTCCTTGCCATTTCATTTAATTTTCTTTCCTTACCTTCCATTTCCTTGAATTTCCTTGAATTTCCTTGCCAATTCCTTGAATTTTTTAGAATTTTCTTTCCATGCTATGCAATTTCCTAAAATTTCCTTGAATTTCCTTGCCATTTCCTTGAATTTAATTGAATTTTCTTGCCATTGCCTTGCCGTTTCCTTGAATTTCCTTTCCTTGCCTTGCCATTTCCTTGAATTTCGTTGAATTTCCTTGCCATTTCCTTGAATTTCCTTGAATTTCCTTGAATTTCCTTGAATTTCCTTGCCATTTCCTTGAATTTCCTTGAATTTCCTTGAATTTCCTTGCCATTTCCTTGCCATTTCCTTGAATTTCTTTGCCTTGCCTTCCCATTTCCTTGAATTTCCTTGAATTTCCTTTAATTTCCTTGCCATTGCCTTGAATTTCCTTGAATTTCCTTGCCATTTCCTTTAATTTCTTTGAATTTCCTTGGATTTCTTTGAATTTCCTTGCCTTGCCTTGCCATTTCCTTGAATTTCCTTGAATTTCCTTCCATTTTTTTGAATTTCCTTGCCATTTCCTTGCCATTTCCTTGAATTTACTTGAATTTCCTTGAATTTCCTTGAATTTCCTTGAATTTCCTTGCCATTTCCTTGCCATTTCCTTGAATTTTCTTTACTTGCCTTCCATTTCCTTGAATTTCGCTCAATTTCCTTGCCATTTCTTTGGATTTCCTTGAATTTCCTTGCCATTTCTTCGCCATTTCCTTGAATATCCTTGAATTTCCTTGAATTTCCTTGCCATTTCCTTGAATTTCCTTGAATTTCCTTGCCATTTCCTTGAATTTCCTTGAATTTCCTTGCAATTTCCTTGAATTTCCATGATTTTCCTTGAATTTCCTTGCCATTGCCTTCAATTTCCTTGAATTTCCTTGCCAGATCCTTGAATTTCCTTGAATTTCTTTGAATTTCCTTGCCTTTCCTTGCCATTTCCTTCAATTTTCTTGCCATTTCCTTCAATTTCCTTGAATATCCTTGCCATTTCCTTGAATTTCCTTGCCTTACCTTGCCATTTCCTTGAATTTCTTTGAATTTTCTTCCCATTTCCTTGAATTTCCTTGAATATCCTTTAATTTCCTTGCCATTGCCTTGAATTTCCTTGAATTTCCTTGCCATTTCATTTAATTTTCTTTCCTTACCTTCCATTTCCTTGAATTTCCTTGACTTTCCTTGCCATTTCCTTGAATTTCCTTGAATTTCCTTTAATTTCCTTGCCATCGACGTGAATTTCCTTGAATTTCTTTGCCATTTTCTTGAATTTCCTTGAATTTCCTTGAATTTCCTTGAATTTCCTTGCCATTTCCTTGAATTTCCTTGCCAGTTCCTTGAATTTCCTTGAATTTCCTTGCCTTGCCTTGCCATTTCCTTGAATTTCCTTGAATTTTCTTGCCATTTCCTTGGATTTCCTTGATTTTCCTTGAATTTCCTTTCCATCGCCTTGAATTTCCTTGAATTTCTTTGCCATTTCCTTGAATTTTCTTGAATTTCCTTGCCATTGCCTTGAATTTCCTTGAATTTCCTTGCCATTTCCTTTAATTTCTTTGAATTTCCTTGAATTTCCTCGAATTTCCTTGCCTTGCCTTGCCATTTCCTTGAATTTCCTTGAATTTCCTTCCATTTTTTTGAATTTCCTTGAATTTCCTTGCCATTTCCTTGAATTTTCTTTACTTGCCTTCCATTTCCTTGAATTTCCCTCAATTTCCTTGCCATTTCTTTGTATTTCCTTGAATTTCCTTGCCATTTCTTTGCCATTTCCTTGAATATCCTTGAATTTCCTTGAACTTCCTTGCCATTTCCTTGAATTTCCTTGAATTTCCTTGCCTTTTCCTTGAATTTCCTTGAATTTCCTTGAATTTCCTTGCCATTTCCTTTAATTTCCTTGAATTTCCTTGCCATTTCCTTGAATTTCCTTGAATATCCTTTAATGTCCTTGCCATTGCCTTGAATTTCCTTGAATTTCCTTGCCATTTCATTTAATTTTCTTTTTTTACCTTCCATTTCCTTGAATTTCCTTGATTTTCCCTGAATTTCCTTGCCATTTCCTTGAATTTCCTTTAATTGCCTTGCCATTGCCTTGAATTTCCTTGAATTTCCTTGCCATTTCCTTGAATTTCCTTGATTTTCCTTGAATTTCCTGGTCATTTCCTTGAATTTCCCTGAATTTTCTTGCCATTTCCTTGCCGTTTCCTTGAATTTCCTTTCCTTGCCTTGCCATTTCCTTAAATTTCGTTGAATTTCTTTGCCATTTCCTTGAATTTCCTTGAATTTCCTTGATTTTCTTTTCCATTGCCTTGAATTTCCTTGAATTTCTTTGCCATTTCCTTAAATTTCCTTGAATTTCCTTGAATTTACTTGAATTTCCTTTCCATTTCCTTGAATTTCCTTGCCATTTCCTTGAATTTCCTTCAATTTCCTTCTCATTTCATTTAATTTTCTTTCCTTGCCTTCCATTTCCTTGAATTTCCTTGACTTTCCTTGCCATTTCCTTGAATTTTCTTGCCATTTCCTTGCCGTTTCCTTGAATTTCCTTGCCTTGCCTTGCCATTTCCTTGAATTTCGTTTAATTTCCTTGCCATTTCCTTGAATTTCCTTGAATTTCCTTGAAATTCCTTGCCATTTCCTTCAATTTCCTTGAATTTCCTTGCCATTTCCTTGAATTTCCCTCAATTTCCTTGAATTTCCTTGCCAGTTCCATGAATTTCCTTGAATTTCTTTGAATTTCCTTGAATTGCCTTGCCATTTCCTTGAATTTCCTTGAATATCCTTTAATTTCCTTGCCATTGCCTTGAATTTCCTTGAATTTCCTTGCCATTTCATTTAATTTTCTTTCCTTACCTTCCATTTCCTTGAATTTCTTTGACTTTCCTTGCCATTTCCTTGAATTTCCTTGAATTTTCTTTCCATGCTATGCCATTTCCTTGCCATTTCCTTGCCATTTCCTTGCCATTTCCTTGAATTTAATTGAAATTCCTTGAATATCCTTGAATTTCCTTGAATTTCCTTGCTTTGCCTTGCCATTTCCTTGAATTTCCTTGAATTTCCTTGCTATTTCCTTGAATTTCCTTGAATTTCCTTGCCATTTCCTTAAATTTCCTTGAATTTTGTTTAATTTCCTTGCCATTGCCTTGAATTTCCTTGAATTTCCTTGCAATTTCCTTGAATTTCCTTGATTTTCCTTGAATTTCCTTGTCATTTCCTTGAATTTCCTTGAATTTTCTTGCTTTTTCCTTGCCGTTTTCTTGAATTTCCTTTCCTTGCCTTGCCATTTCCTTGAATTTCGTTGAATTTCCTTGCCATTTCCTTCAATATCCTTGCATTTCCTTGAATTTCTTTGAATTTCCTTGTATTTCGTTCCATTTCCTTGAATTTCCTTGAATTTACTTCAATTTCCTTGCCATTTCCTTGAATTTACTTCAATTTCCTTGAAGTTCCTTGCCAGTTCCTTGAATTTCCTTGAATTTCCTTGAATTTCCTTGCCGTGCCTTGCCGTTTCCTTGAATTTCCTTTCCTTGCCTTGCCATTTCCTTGAATTTCGTTGAATTTCCTTGCCATTTCCTTGAATTTCCTTGAATTTCCTTGAATTTCCTTGAATTTCCTTGCCGTGCCTTGCCATTTCCCTGAATGTCTTTGAATTTCCTTGCCTTTTACTTGAATTTCCTTGAATTTTCTTGCCATTTCCTTGAATTTCCTTGAATTTCCTTGAATTTCCTTGCCATTTCCTTGAACTTCCTTGAACTTCCTTTGCCATTTCCTTGAATTTCCTTTCCTTGCCATTTCCCTGAATGTCTTTGAATTTCCTTGCCTTTTACTTGAATTTCCTTGAATTTTCTTGCCATTTCCTTGAATTTCTTTGACTTTCCTTTAATTTCCTTGCCATCGACGTGAATTTCCTTGAATTTCTTTGCCATTTTCTTGAATTTCCTTGAATTTCCTTGAATTTCCTTGAATTTCCTTGCCATTTCCTTGAATTTCCTTGAATTTCCTTGCCATTTCCTTGCCATTTCCTTGAATTTCCTTGAATTTCCTTGCCATTTCCTTGAATTTCTTTCAATTTCCTTGACATTTCCTTGAATTTCCTTGAATTTCCTTGAATTTCCTTGCCATTTCCTTTAATTTCTTTGAATTTCCTTGAATTTCCTCGAATTTCCTTGCCTTGCCTTGCCATTTCCTTGAATTTCCTTGAATTTCCTTCCATTTTTTTGAATTTCCTTGAATTTCCTTGCCATTTCCTTGAATTTTCTTTACTTGCCTTCCATTTCCTTGAATTTCCCTCAATTTCCTTGCCATTTCTTTGTATTTCCTTGAATTTCCTTGCCATTTCTTTGCCATTTCCTTGAATATCCTTGAATTTCCTTGAACTTCCTTGCCATTTCCTTGAATTTCCTTGAATTTCCTTGCCTTTTCCTTGAATTTCCTTGAATTTCCTTGAATTTCCTTGCCATTTCCTTTAATTTCCTTGAATTTCCTTGCCATTTCCTTGAATTTCCTTGAATATCCTTTAATGTCCTTGCCATTGCCTTGAATTTCCTTGAATTTCCTTGCCATTTCATTTAATTTTCTTTTTTTACCTTCCATTTCCTTGAATTTCCTTGATTTTCCCTGAATTTCCTTGCCATTTCCTTGAATTTCCTTTAATTGCCTTGCCATTGCCTTGAATTTCCTTGAATTTCCTTGCCATTTCCTTGAATTTCCTTGATTTTCCTTGAATTTCCTGGTCATTTCCTTGAATTTCCCTGAATTTTCTTGCCATTTCCTTGCCGTTTCCTTGAATTTCCTTTCCTTGCCTTGCCATTTCCTTAAATTTCGTTGAATTTCTTTGCCATTTCCTTGAATTTCCTTGAATTTCCTTGATTTTCTTTTCCATTGCCTTGAATTTCCTTGAATTTCTTTGCCATTTCCTTAAATTTCCTTGAATTTCCTTGAATTTACTTGAATTTCCTTTCCATTTCCTTGAATTTCCTTGCCATTTCCTTGAATTTCCTTCAATTTCCTTCTCATTTCATTTAATTTTCTTTCCTTGCCTTCCATTTCCTTGAATTTCCTTGACTTTCCTTGCCATTTCCTTGAATTTTCTTGCCATTTCCTTGCCGTTTCCTTGAATTTCCTTGCCTTGCCTTGCCATTTCCTTGAATTTCGTTTAATTTCCTTGCCATTTCCTTGAATTTCCTTGAATTTCCTTGAAATTCCTTGCCATTTCCTTCAATTTCCTTGAATTTCCTTGCCATTTCCTTGAATTTCCCTCAATTTCCTTGAATTTCCTTGCCAGTTCCATGAATTTCCTTGAATTTCTTTGAATTTCCTTGAATTGCCTTGCCATTTCCTTGAATTTCCTTGAATATCCTTTAATTTCCTTGCCATTGCCTTGAATTTCCTTGAATTTCCTTGCCATTTCATTTAATTTTCTTTCCTTACCTTCCATTTCCTTGAATTTCTTTGACTTTCCTTGCCATTTCCTTGAATTTCCTTGAATTTTCTTTCCATGCTATGCCATTTCCTTGCCATTTCCTTGCCATTTCCTTGCCATTTCCTTGAATTTAATTGAAATTCCTTGAATATCCTTGAATTTCCTTGAATTTCCTTGCTTTGCCTTGCCATTTCCTTGAATTTCCTTGAATTTCCTTGCTATTTCCTTGAATTTCCTTGAATTTCCTTGCCATTTCCTTAAATTTCCTTGAATTTTGTTTAATTTCCTTGCCATTGCCTTGAATTTCCTTGAATTTCCTTGCAATTTCCTTGAATTTCCTTGATTTTCCTTGAATTTCCTTGTCATTTCCTTGAATTTCCTTGAATTTTCTTGCTTTTTCCTTGCCGTTTTCTTGAATTTCCTTTCCTTGCCTTGCCATTTCCTTGAATTTCGTTGAATTTCCTTGCCATTTCCTTCAATATCCTTGCATTTCCTTGAATTTCTTTGAATTTCCTTGTATTTCGTTCCATTTCCTTGAATTTCCTTGAATTTACTTCAATTTCCTTGCCATTTCCTTGAATTTACTTCAATTTCCTTGAAGTTCCTTGCCAGTTCCTTGAATTTCCTTGAATTTCCTTGAATTTCCTTGCCGTGCCTTGCCGTTTCCTTGAATTTCCTTTCCTTGCCTTGCCATTTCCTTGAATTTCGTTGAATTTCCTTGCCATTTCCTTGAATTTCCTTGAATTTCCTTGAATTTCCTTGAATTTCCTTGCCGTGCCTTGCCATTTCCCTGAATGTCTTTGAATTTCCTTGCCTTTTACTTGAATTTCCTTGAATTTTCTTGCCATTTCCTTGAATTTCCTTGAATTTCCTTGAATTTCCTTGCCATTTCCTTGAACTTCCTTGAACTTCCTTTGCCATTTCCTTGAATTTCCTTTCCTTGCCATTTCCCTGAATGTCTTTGAATTTCCTTGCCTTTTACTTGAATTTCCTTGAATTTTCTTGCCATTTCCTTGAATTTCTTTGACTTTCCTTTAATTTCCTTGCCATCGACGTGAATTTCCTTGAATTTCTTTGCCATTTTCTTGAATTTCCTTGAATTTCCTTGAATTTCCTTGAATTTCCTTGCCATTTCCTTGAATTTCCTTGAATTTCCTTGCCATTTCCTTGCCATTTCCTTGAATTTCCTTGAATTTCCTTGCCATTTCCTTGAATTTCTTTCAATTTCCTTGACATTTCCTTGAATTTCCTTGAATTTCCTTTAATTTCCTTGCCATTGCCTTGAATTTCCTTGAATTTCCTTGCCATTTCCTTGAATTTCTTTCAATTTCCTTGACATTTCCTTGAATTTCCTTACCATTTCCTTGCCATTTCCTTGAATTTTCTTTACTTGCCTTCCATTTCCTTGAATTTCCCTCAATTTCCTTGCCATTTCTTTGTATTTCCTTGAATTTCCTTGCCATTTCTTTGCCATTTCCTTGAATATCCTTGAATTTCCTTGAATTTCCTTGCCATTTCCTTGAATTTCCTTGAATTTCCTTGAATTTCCTTGAATTTCCTTGCCATTTCCTTGAATTTCCTTGAATTTCCTTGAATTTCCTTTAATTTCCTTGCCATTGCCTTGAATTTCCTTGAATTTCCTTGCAATTTCCTTGAATTTCCTTGATATTCCTTGAATTTCCTTGTCATTTTATTGAATTTCCTTGCATTTTCTTGAATTTCCTTGCCCTTTCCTTGAATTTCCTTGCCTTGCCTTGCCATTTCCTTGAATTTCGTTGAATTTCCTTGCCATTTCCTTGAATTTCCTTGAATTTCCTTGAATTTCCTTGAATTTCCTTGCCATTTCCTTCAATTTCCTTGAATTTCCTTGCCATTTCCTTGAATTTCCCTCAATTTCCTTGAATTTCCTTGCCAGTTCCTTGAATTTCCTTGAATTTCTTTGAATTTCCTTGCCATTTCCTTCAATTTTCTTGCCATTTCCTTGAATTTCCTTGAATATCCTTGCCATTTCCTTGAATTTCCTTGAAATTCCTTGAATTTCCTTGCCATTTCCTTGAATTTCCTTGCCTTACCTTGCCATTTCCTTGAATTTCCTTGAATTTCCTTGCCATTTCCTTGAATTTCCTTGAATTTCCTTAAATTTCCATGCCATTTCCTTGCCATTCCCTTGAATTTAATTGAATTTCCTTGAATTTCCTTGAATTTTTTTGCTTTGCCTTGCCATTTCCTTGAATTTCCTTGAATTTCCTTGCCATTTCCTTGAATTTCCTTGAATTTCCTTGCCATTTCCTTGAATTTCCTTGAATTTTGTTTAATTTCCTTGCCATTGCCTTGAATTTCCTTGAATTTCCTTGCAATTTCCTTGAATTTCCTTGATTTTTCTTGAATTTCCTTGTCATTTCCTTGAATTTCCTTGAATTTTCTTGCTTTTTCCTTGCCGTTTTCTTGAATTTCCTTTCCTTGCCTTGCCATTTCCTTGAATTTCCTTGAATTTCCTTGCCATTTCCTTGAATTTCCTTGAATTTCCTTGCCATTTCCTTCAATTTCCTTGAATATCCTTGCATTTCCTTGAATTTCTTTGAATTTCCTTGTATTTCGTTCCATTTCCTTGAATTTCCTTGAATTTCCTTGAATTTCCTTCAATTTCCTTGCCATTTCCTTGAATTTCCTTCAATTTCCTTGAAGTTCCTTGCCAGTTCCTTGAATTTCCTTGAATTTCCTTGAATTTCCTTGCCTTGCCTTGCCATTTCCCTGAATGTCTTTGAATTTCCTTGCCTTTTACTTGAATTTCCGTGAATATCCTTGCCATTTCCTTGAACTTCCTTGAACTTCCTTGAATTTCCTTGCCATTTCCTTGAATTTCCTTGCCTTACCTTGCCATTTCCTTGAATTTCCTTGAATTTCCTTGCCATTTCCTTGAATTTCCTTGAATTTCCTTAAATTTCCATGCCATTTCCTTGCCATTCCCTTGAATTTAATTGAATTTCCTTGAATTTCCTTGAATTTTCTTGCCATTTCCTTGAATTTCTTTGACTTTCCTTTAATTTCCTTGCCATCGACCTGAATTTCCTTGAATTTCTTTGCCATTTTCTTGAATTTCCTTGAATTTCCTTGAATTTCCTTGCCATTTGCTTGAATTTCCTTGAATTTCCTTGAATTTCCTTGCCATTTCCTTGCCATTTCCTTGAATTTCTTTGCCTTGCCTTCCCATTTCCTTGAATTTCCTTGAATTTTCTTGCCATTTCCTTGAATTTCCTTGATTTTCCTTGAATTTCCTTTCCATCACCTTGAATTTCCTTGAATTTCTTTGCCATTTCCTTGAATTTCCTTGAATTTCCTTGCCATTTCCTTGAATTTCCTTGAATTTCCTTGCCATTTCCTCGAATTTCTTTCAATTTCCTTGACATTTCCTTGAATTTCCTTGAATTTCCTTTAATTTCCTTGCCATTGCCTTGAATTTCCTTGAATTTCCTTGCCATTTCCTTTAATTTCTTTGAATTTCCTTGGATTTCCTTGAATTTCCTTGCCTTGCCTTGCCATTTCCTTGAATTTCCTTGAATTTCCTTCCATTTTTTTGAATTTCCTTGAATTTCCTTACCATTTCCTTGAATTTCCTTGAATTTCCTTGAATTTCCTTGCCATTTCCTTGCCATTTCCTTGAATTTTCTTTACTTGCCTTCCATTTCCTTGAAATTCCCTCAATTTCCTTGCCATTTCTTTGTATTTCCTTGAATTTTCTTGCCATTTCTTTGCCATTTCCTTGAATATCCTTGAATTTCCTCTAATTTCCTTGCCATTTCCTTGAATTTCCTTGAATTTCCTTGAATTTCCTTGAATTTCCTTGCCATTTCCTTGAATTTCCTTGAGTTTCCTTGAATTTCCTTTAATTTCCTTGCCATTGCCTTGAATTTCCTTGAATATCCTTGCAATTTCCTTGAATTTCCTTGATATTCCTTGAATTTCCTTGTCATTTCCTTGAATTTCCTTGAATTTTCTTGCCGTTTCCTTGCCGTTTCCTTTAATTTCTTTGCCTTGCCTTCCCATTTCCTTGAATTTCCTTGAATTTTCTTGCCATTTCCTTGAATTTCCTTGATTTTCCTTGAATTTCCTTGAATTTCCTTGCCATTTCCTTCAATTTCCTTGAATTTCCTTGCCATTTCCTTGAATTTCCCTCAATTTCCTTGAATTTCCTTGCCAGTTCCTTGAATTTCCTTGAATTTCTTTGAATTTTGAATTCAAAAATGGCAAGAAAATTCAAGGAAATTCAAGGAAATGAAAAGGAAATTCAAGGAAAATCAAGGAAATTCAAGGAAATTGCAAGGAAATTCAAGGAAATTGAAGGAAATGGCAAGGAAATTCAAGGAAATTCAAGGAAAATCAAGGAAATTCAAGGAAATTGCAAGGAAATTCAAGGAAATTCAAGGCAATGGCAAGGAAATTAAAGGATATTCAAGGAAATTCAAGGAAATGGCAAGAAAATTCAAGGAAATTCAAGGAAATGGCAAGGCAAGGCAAGGAAATTCAAGGAAATTCAAGGAACTGGCAAGGAAATTCAAGGAAATTAAAGGAAATTCAAGGAAATGGCAAGGAAATTGAAGGAAATTCAAGGAAATGGCAAGGAAATTCAAGGAAATTGAAGGAAATGGTAAGGAAATTCAACGAAATTCAAGGAAATGGCAAGGCAAGGAAAGGAAATTCAAGGAAACGGCAAAGAAATGGCAAGAAAATTCAAGGAAATTCAAGGAAATGGCAAGGAAATTCAAGGAAAATCAAGGAAATTCAAGGAAATGGCAAGGAAATTCAAGGAAATTCAAGGCAATGGCAAGGAAATTAAAGGAAATTCAAGGAAATTCAAGGAAATGGCAAGGAAATTCAGGGAAATTCAAGGAAATTCAAGGAAATGGCAAGGAAATTCAAGGAAATGGCAAGGAAAGTCAAGGAAATTCAAGGAAATGGAAGGTAAGGAAAGAAAAATGAAATGTCAAGGAAATTCAAGGAAATTCAAAACAATGGCAAGGAAATTAAAGGATATTCTAGGAAATTCAAGGAAATGGCAAGAAATTTCAAGGAAATTCAAGGAAATGGCAAGGAAATTCAAGGCAATGGCAAGGAAATTCAAGGAAATGGCAAGGAAATTCAAGTAAATTCAAGGAAATGGCAAGGAAATTCAAGGAAATTCAAAAAATGGAAGGAAATTCAAGGAAATTCAAGGAAATGGCAAGGGAAGGAAAGGAAATTCAAGGAAATTCAAAGAAATTCAAGGAAATGGCAAGGAAATTCAAAAAAATTCAAGGAAATGGCAAGGCAAGGCAAGGAAATTCAAGGAAATGGCAAGGAAATTCAGGGAAATTCAAGGAAATTCAAGGAAATGGCAAGGAAATTCAGGGAAATTCAAGGAAATTCAAGGAAATGGCAAGGAAATTCAAGGAAATGGCAAGGAAAGTCAATGAAATGGCAAGGAAAGTCAAGGAAATTCAAGGAAATGGAAGGCAAGGAAAGAAAATTAAATGAAATGGCAAGGAAATTGAAGGAAATTCAAGGAAATGGCAAGGCAATTCAAGGAAATGGCAAGGAAATTCAAAGAAATTCAAGGAAATGGAAGGCAAGGAAAGAAAATTAAATGAAATGAGAAGGAAAGTGAAGGAAATTCAAGGAAATGGCAAGGAAATTCAAGGAAATGGAAAGGAAATTCAAGTAAATTGAAGGAAATTCAAGGAAATTTAAGGAAATGGCAAAGAAATTCAAGGAAATTCAAGGCAATGGAAAGGAAAATCAAAGAAATTCAAGGAAATTCAAGAAAATGGCAAGGAAATTCAACGAAATTCAAGGAAATAGCAAGGCAAGGAAAGGAAATTCAAAGAAACGGCAAGGAAATGGCAAGAAAATTCAAGGAAATTCAAGGTAATGGCAAGGAAATTAAAGGAAATTCAAGGAAATTCAAGGAAATGGCAAGGCAAGGAAAGGAAATTCAAGGAAACGGCAAAGAAATGGCAAGAAAATTCAAGGAAATTCAAGGAAATGGCAAGGAAATTCAAGGAAAATCAAGGAAATTCAAGGAAATGGCAAGGAAATTCAAGGAAATTCAAGGCAATGGCAAGGAAATTAAAGGAAATTCAAGGAAATTCAAGGAAATGGCAAGGAAATTCAGGGAAATTCAAGGAAATTCAAGGAAATGGCAAGGAAATTCAAGGAAATGGCAAGGAAATTCAAGGAAATGGCAAGGAAAGTCAAGGAAATTCAAGGAAATGGAAGGTAAGGAAAGGAAATTAAAGGAAATGGCAAGGAAATTCAAGGAAATTCAAGGAAATGGCAAGAAAATTCAAGGAAATTCAAGGAAATGGCAAGAAAATTCAAGGAAATTCAAGGAAATGGCAAGGCAAGGCAAGGAAATTAAGGAAATGGCAAGGAACTTCAAGGAATTTCAAGGAAATTCAAGGAAATGGCAAGGAAATTCAAGGAAATGGCAAGGAAAGTCAATGAAATGGCAAGGAAAGTCAAGGAAATTCAAGGAAATGGAAGGCAAGGAAAGAAAATTAAATGAAATGGCAAGGAAATTGAAGGAAATTCAAGGAAATGGCAAGGCAATTCAAGGAAATGGCAAGGAAATTCAAGTAAATTGAAGGAAATTCAAGGAAATTTAAGGAAATGGCAAAGAAATTCAAGGAAATTCAAGGCAATGGAAAGGAAAATCAAGGAAATTCAAGGAAATTCAAGAAAATGGCAAGGAAATTCAACGAAATTCAAGGAAATAGCAAGGCAAGGAAAGGAAATTCAAAGAAACGGCAAGGAAATGGCAAGAAAATTCAAGGAAATTCAAGGTAATGGCAAGGAAATTAAAGGAAATTCAAGGAAATTCAAGGAAATGGCAAGGAAATTCAAGGAAATTCAAGGCAATGGCAAGGAAATTAAAGGAAATTCAAGGAAATTCAAGGAAATGGCAAGGAAATTCAGGGAAATTCAAGGAAATTCAAGGAAATGGCAAGGAAATTCAAGGAAATGGCAAGGAAATGGCAAGAAAATTCAAGGAAATTCAAGGAAATGAAAAGGAAATTCAAGGAAAATCAATGAAATTCAAGGAAATTGCAAGGAAATTCCAGGAAATTCAAGGAAATGGCAAGGAAATTCAAGGAAATTCAAGGTACGGAAAGAAAATTAAATGAAATGGCAAGGAAATTCAAGGAAATTCAAGGAAATGGCAAGGAAATTCAGGGAAATTCAAGGAAATTCAAGGAAATGGCAAGGATATTCAAGGAAATGGCAAGGAAATGGCAAGAAAATTCAAGGAAATTCAAGGAAATGAAAAGGAAATTCAAGGAAAATCAAGGAAATTCAAGGAAATTGCAAGGAAATTCAAGGAAATTCAAGGAAATGGCAAGGAAATTCAAGGAAATTCAAGGAAAATCAAGGAAATTCAAGGAAATTGCAAGGAAATTCAAGGAAATTCAAGGCAATGGCAAGGAAATTAAAGGATATTCAAGGAAATTCAAGGAAATGGCAAGAAAATTCAAGGAAATTCAAGGAAATGGCAAGGCAAGGCAAGGAAATTCAAGGAAATTCAAGGAACTGGCAAGGAAATTCAAGGAAATTAAAGGAAATTCAAGGAAATGGCAAGGAAATTGAAGGAAATTCAAGGAAATGGCAAGGAAATTCAAGGAAATTGAAGGAAATGGCAGGAAATTCAAGGAAATTCAAGGAAATTCCAGGAAATGGTAAGGAAATTCAACGAAATTCAAGGAAATGGCAAGGCAAGGAAAGGAAATTCAAGGAAACGGCAAAGAAATGGCAAGAAAATTCAAGGAAATTCAAGGAAATGGCAAGGAAATTCAAGGAAAATCAAGGAAATTCAAGGAAATGGCAAGGAAATTCAAGGAAATTGAAGGCAATGGCAAGGAAATTAAAGGAAATTCAAGGAAATTCAAGGAAATGGCAAGGAAATTCAGGGAAATTCAAGGAAATTCAAGGAAATGGCAAGGAAATTCAAGGAAATGGCAAGGAAAGTCAAGGAAATTCAAGGAAATGGAAGGTAAGGAAAGAAAATTAAATGAAATGGCAAGGAAATTCAAGGAAATTCAAAACAATGGCAAGGAAATTAAAGGATATTCAAGGAAATTCAAGGAAATGGCAAGAAAATTCAAGGAAATTCAAGGAAATGGCAAGGAAATTCAAGGCAATGGCAAGGAAATTCAAGGAAATGGCAAGGAAATTCAAGTAATTTCAAGGAAATGGCAAGGAAATTCAAGGAAATTCAAAAAAATGGAAGGAAATTCAAGGAAATTCAAGGAAATGGCAAGGGAAGGAAAGGAAATTCAAGGAAATTCAAAGAAATTCAAGGAAATGGCAAGGAAATTCAAAAAAATTCAAGGAAATGGCAAGGCAAGGCAAGGAAATTCAAGGAAATGGAAAGGAAATTCAGGGAAATTCAAGGAAATTCAAGGAAATGGCAAGGAAATTCAGGGAAATTCAAGGAAATTCAAGGAAATGGCAAGGAAATTCAAGGAAATGGCAAGGAAAGTCAATGAAATGGCAAGGAAAGTCAAGGAAATTCAAGGAAATGGATGGCAAGGAAAGAAAATTAAATTAAATGGCAAGGAAATTGAAGGAAATTCAAGGAAATGGCAAGGCAATTCAAGGACATGGCAAGGAAATTCAAAGAAATTCAAGGAAATGGAAGGCAAGGAAAGAAAATTAAATGAAATGAGAAGGAAAGTGAAGGAAATTCAAGGAAATGGCAAGGAAATTCAAGGAAATGGAAAGGAAATTCAAGTAAATTGAAGGAAATTCAAGGAAATTTAAGGAAATGGCAAAGGAATTCAAGGAAATTCAAGGCAATGGAAAGGAAAATCAAGGAAATTCAAGGAAATTCAAGAAAATGGCAAGGAAATTCAACGAAATTCAAGGAAATAGCAAGGCAAGGAAAGGAAATTCAAAGAAACGGCAAGGAAATGGCAAGAAAATTCAAGGAAATTCAAGGTAATGGCAAGGAAATTAAAGGAAATTCAAGGAAATTCAAGGAAATGGGAAGGAAATTCAAGGAAATTCAAGGCAATGGCAAGGAAATTAAAGGAAATTCAAGGAAATTCAAGGAAATGGCAAGGAAATTCAGGGAAATTCAAGGAAATTCAAGGAAATGGCAAGGATATTCAAGGAAATGGCAAGGAAATGGCAAGAAAATTCAAGGAAATTCAAGGAAATGAAAAGGAAATTCAAGGAAAATCAAGGAAATTCAAGGAAATTGCAAGAAAATTCAAGGAAATTCAAGGAAATGGCAAGGAAATTCAAGGAAATTCAAGGTACGGAAAGAAAATTAAATGAAATGTCAAGGAAATTCAAGGAAATTCAACGCAATGGCAAGGAAATTAAAGGATATTCAAGAAAATTCAAGGAAATTCAAGGAAATGGCAAGGCAAGGCAAGGAAATTCAAGGAAATTCAAGGAACTGGCAAGGAAATTCAAGGAAATTAAAGGAAATTCAAGGAAATGGAACGAAATACAAGGAAATTCAAAGAAGTTCAAGGAAATGCAAGGATATTCAAGGAAATTGAAGGAAATGGCAAGGAAATTCAAGGAAATTCAAGGAAATGGCAAGGAAATTGAAGGAAATTCAAGGAAATGGCAAGGCAAGGAAAGGAAATTCAAGGAAACGGCAAAGAAATGGCAAGAAAATTCAAGGAAATTCAAGGCAATGGCAAGGAAATTAAAGGAAATTCAAGGAAATTCAAGGAAATGGCAAGGAAATTCAGGGAAATTCAAGGAAATTCAAGGAAATGGCAAGGATATTCAAGGAAATGGCAAGGAAATGGCAAGAAAATTCAAGGAAATTCAAGGAAATGAAAAGGAAATTCAAGGAAAATCAAGGAAATTCAAGGAAATTCAAGGAAATTCAAGGAAATTCAAGGAAATGGCAAGGAAATTCAAGGAAATTCAAGGAAAATCAAGGAAATTCAAGGAAATTGCAAGGAAATTCAAGGAAATTCAAGGCAATGGCAAGGAAATTAAAGGATATTCAAGGAAATTCAAGGAAATGGCAAGAAAATTCAAGGAAATTCAAGGAAATGGCAAGGCAAGGCAAGGAAATTCAAGGAAATTCAAGGAACTGGCAAGGAAATTCAAGGAAATTAAAGGAAATTCAAGGAAATGGCAAGGAAATTCAAGGAAATTCAAGGAAATGGCAAGGAAATTCAAGGAAATTGAAGGAAATGGCAGGAAATTCAAGGAAATTCAAGGAAATTCCAGGAAATGGTAAGGAAATTCAACGAAATTCAAGGAAATGGCAAGGCAAGGAAAGGAAATTCAAGGAAACGGCAAAGAAATGGCAAGAAAATTCAAGGAAATTCAAGGAAATGGCAAGGAAATTCAAGGAAAATCAAGGAAATTCAAGGAAATGGCAAGGAAATTCAAGGAAATTGAAGGCAATGGCAAGGAAATTAAAGGAAATTCAAGGAAATTCAAGGAAATGGCAAGGAAATTCAGGGAAATTCAAGGAAATTCAAGGAAATGGCAAGGATATTCAAGGAAATGGCAAGGAAATGGCAAGAAAATTCAAGGAAATTCAAGGAAATGAAAAGGAAATTCAAGGAAAATCAAGGAAATTCAAGGAAATTCAAGGAAATTCAAGGAAATTCAAGGAAATGGCAAGGAAATTCAAGGAAATTCAAGGAAAATCAAGGAAATTCAAGGATATTGCAAGGAAATTCAAGGAAATTCAAGGCAATGGCAAGGAAATTAAAGGATATTCAAGGAAATTCAAGGAAATGGCAAGAAAATTCAAGGAAATTCAAGGAAATGGCAAGGCAAGGCAAGGAAATTCAAGGAAATTCAAGGAACTGGCAAGGAAATTCAAGGAAATTAAAGGAAATTCAAGGAAATGGCAAGGAAATTCAAGGAAATTCAAGGAAATGGCAAGGAAATTCAAGGAAATTGAAGGAAATGGCAGGAAATTCAAGGAAATTCAAGGAAATTCCAGGAAATGGTAAGGAAATTCAACGAAATTCAAGGAAATGGCAAGGCAAGGAAAGGAAATTCAAGGAAACGGCAAAGAAATGGCAAGAAAATTCAAGGAAATTCAAGGAAATGGCAAGGAAATTCAAGGAAAATCAAGGAAATTCAAGGAAATGGCAAGGAAATTCAAGGAAATTGAAGGCAATGGCAAGGAAATTAAAGGAAATTCAAGGAAATTCAAAAAAATGGCAAGGAAATTCAGGGAAATTCAAGGAAATTCAAGGAAATGGCAAGGAAATTCAAGGAAATGGCAAGGAAAGTCAAGGAAATTCAAGGAAATGGCAAGGAAATTCAAGGCAATGGCAAGGAAATTCAAGGAAATGGCAAGGAAATTCAAGTAATTTCAAGGAAATGGCAAGGAAATTCAAGGAAATTCAAAAAAATGGAAGGAAATTCAAGGAAATTCAAGGAAATGGCAAGGGAAGGAAAGGAAATTCAAGGAAATTCAAAGAAATTCAAGGAAATGGCAAGGAAATTCAAAAAAATTCAAGGAAATGGCAAGGCAAGGCAAGGAAATTCAAGGAAATGGAAAGGAAATTCAGGGAAATTCAAGGAAATTCAAGGAAATGGCAAGGAAATTCAGGGAAATTCAAGGAAATTCAAGGAAATGGCAAGGAAATTCAAGGAAATGGCAAGGAAAGTCAATGAAATGGCAAGGAAAGTCAAGGAAATTCAAGGAAATGGAAGGCAAGGAAAGAAAATTAAATGAAATGGCAAGGAAATTGAAGGAAATTCAAGGAAATGGCAAGGCAATTCAAGGAAATGGCAAGGAAATTCAAAGAAATTCAAGGAAATGGAAGGCAAGGAAAGAAAATTAAATGAAATGAGAAGGAAAGTGAAGGAAATTCAAGGAAATGGCAAGGAAATTCAAGGAAATGGAAAGGAAATTCAAGTAAATTGAAGGAAATTCAAGGAAATTTAAGGAAATGGCAAAGAAATTCAAGGAAATTCAAGGCAATGGAAAGGAAAATCAAGGAAATTCAAGGAAATTCAAGAAAATGGCAAGGAAATTCAACGAAATTCAAGGAAATGGCAAGGAAATTCAAGGAAATTCAAGGTACGGAAAGAAAATTAAATGAAATGGCAAGGAAATTCAAGGAAATTCAAGGCAAAGGCAAGGAAATTAAAGGATATTCAAGGAAATTCAAGGAAATGGCAAGAAAATTCAAGGAAATTCAAGGAAATGGCAAGGCAAGGCAAGGAAATTCAAGGAAATTCAAGGAACTGGCAAGGAAATTCAAGGAAATTAAAGGAAATTCAAGGAAATGGAACGAAATACAAGGAAATTCAAAGAAGTTCAAGGAAATGCAAGGATATTCAAGGAAATTGAAGGAAATGGCAAGGAAATTCAAGGAAATTCAAGGAAATGGCAAGGAAATTGAAGGAAATTCAAGGAAATGGCAAGGCAAGGAAAGGAAATTCAAGGAAACGGCAAAGAAATGGCAAGAAAATTCAAGGAAATTCAAGGAAATGGCAAGGAAATTCAAGGAATTTCAAGGAAATTCAAGGAAATGGCAAGGAAATTCAAGGAAATTCAAGGCAATGGCAAGGAAATTAAAGGAAATTCAAGGAAATTCAAGGAAATGGCAAAGAAATTCCAGGAAATTCAAGGCAATGGAAAGGAAATTAAAGGATATTCAAGGAAATTCAAGGAAATGGCAAGAAAATTCAAGGAAATTCAAGGAAATGGCAGGGAAAGTCAAGGAAATTCAAGGAAATGGAAGGTAAGGAAAGAAAATTAAATGAAATGGCAAGGAAATTCAAGGAAATTCAAGGCAATGGCAAGGAAATTAAAGGATATTCAAGGAAATTCAAGGAAATGGCAAGAAAATTCAAGGAAATTCAAGGAAATGGCAAGGCAAGGCAAGGAAATTAAGGAAATGGCAAGGCAAGGCAAGGAATTTCAAGGAAATTCAAGGAAATGGCAAGGATATTGAAGGAAATTCAAGGAAATTGCAAGAAAATTGAAGGAAACGGCAAAGCAAGGCAAGGAAATTCAAGGAAATTTAAGGAAATTCAAGGAACTGGCAAGGAAATTCAAGGAAATTCAAGGAAATCGCAAGGAAATTCAAGGAAATTCAAGGAAATGGCAAGGCAAAGCAAGGAAATTCAAGGCAATTCAAGGAAATTGCAAAGAAATTCAAGGAAATTCAAGGCAATGGCAAGGAAATTCAACGAAATTAAAGGAAATCGCAAGGAAATTCAAGGAATTTAAAGGATATGGCAAGGCAAAGCAAGGAAATTCAAGGAAATTCAAGGAAATTCAAGGTAATTCAAGAAAATGGCAAGGAATTTCAAGGAAATTAAAGGAAATGGCAAGGAAATTCAAGGAAATTCAAGGATATTCAAGGAAATGGTAAAGAAATGGCAAGGAAATTCAAGGAAATTCAAGGAAATGGCAAGGAAATTCAAGTAAATTCAAGGAAATGGCAAGGAAATTCAAGGAAATTCAAAAAAATGGAAGGAGATTCAAGGAAATTCAAGGAAATGGCAAGGGAAGGAAAGGAAATTCAAGGAAATTCAAAGAAATTCAAGGAAATGGCAAGGAAATTCAAAAAAATTCAAGGAAATGGCAAGGCAAGGCAAGGAAATTCAAGGCAATGGCAAGGAAATTAAAGGAAATTCAAGGAAATTCAAGGAAATGGCAAGGAAATTCAATGAAATGGCATGGAAATTCAAGGAAATGGCAAGGTTATTCAAGGAAATGGCAAGGAAATGGCAAGAAAATTCAAGGAAATTCAAGGAAAATCAAGGAAATTCCAGGAAATTGCAAGGAAAGTGAAGGAAATTCAAGGAAATGGCAAGGCAATTCAAGGAAATGGCAAGGAAATTCAAAGAAATTCAAGGAAATTCAAGGAAATGGCAAAGAAATTCCAGGAAATTCAAGGCAATGGAAAGGAAATTAAAGGATATTCAAGGAAATTCAAGGAAATGGCAAGAAAATTCAAGGAAATTCAAGGAAATGGCAGGGAAAGTCAAGGAAATTCAAGGAAATGGAAGGTAAGGAAAGAAAATTAAATGAAATGGCAAGGAAATTCAAGGAAATTCAAGGCAATGGCAAGGAAATTAAAGGATATTCAAGGAAATTCAAGGAAATGGCAAGAAAATTTAAGGAAATTCAAGGAAATGGCAAGGCAAGGCAAGGAAATTAAGGAAATGGCAAGGCAAGGCAAGGAATTTCAAGGAAATTCAAGGAAATGTCAAGGATATTGAAGGAAATTCAAGGAAATTGCAAGAAAATTGAAGGAAACGGCAAAGCAAGGCAAGGAAATTCAAGGAAATTTAAGGAAATTCAAGGAACTGGCAAGGAAATTCAAGGAAATTCAAGGAAATCGCAAGGAAATTCAAGGAAATTCAAGGAAATGGCAAGGCAAAGCAAGGAAATTCAAGGAAATTCAAGGAAATTCAAGGTAATTCAAGAAAATGGCAAGGAATTTCAAGGAAATTAAAGGAAATGGCAAGGAAATTCAAGGAAATATAAGGATATTCAAGGAAATGGCAAAGAAATGGCAAGGAAATTCAAGGAAATTCAAGGAAATGGCAAGGAAATTCAAGGCAATGGCAAGGAAATTCAAGGAAATGGCAAGGAAATTCAAGTAAATTCAAGGAAATGGCAAGGAAATTCAAGGAAATTCAAAAAAATGGAAGGAAATTCAAGGAAATTCAAGGAAATGGCAAGGGAAGGAAAGGAAATTCAAGGAAATTCAAAGAAATTCAAGGAAATGGCAAGGAAATTCAAAAAAATTCAAGGAAATGGCAAGGCAAGGCAAGGAAATTCAAGGCAATGGCAAGGAAATTAAAGGAAATTCAAGGAAATTCAAGGAAATGGCAAGGAAATTCAGGGAAATTCAAGGAAATTCAAGGAAATGGCAAGAAAATTCAAGGAAATGGCAAGGAAATGGTAAGAAAATTCAAGGAAATTCAAGGAAAATCAAGGAAATTGAAGGAAATTGCAAGGAAATTGAAGGGAATTCAAGGAAATGGCAAGGCAATTCAAGGAAATGGCAAGGAAATTCAAAGAAATTCAAGGAAATTCAAGGAAATGGCAAAGAAATTCCAGGAAATTCAAGGCAATGGAAAGGAAATTAAAGGATATTCAAGGAAATTCAAGGAAATGGCAAGAAAATTCAAGGAAATTCAAGGAAATGGCAGGGAAAGTCAAGGAAATTCAAGGAAATGGAAGGTAAGGAAAGAAAATTAAATGAAATGGCAAGGAAATTCAAGGAAATTCAAGGCAATGGCAAGGAAATTAAAGGATATTCAAGGAAATTCAATGAAATGGCAAGAAAATTTAAGGAAATTCAAGGAAATGGCAAGGCAAGGCAAGGAAATTAAGGAAATGGCAAGGCAAGGCAAGGAATTTCAAGGAAATTCAAGGAAATGTCAAGGATATTGAAGGAAATTCAAGGAAATTGCAAGAAAATTGAAGGAAACGGCAAAGCAAGGCAAGGAAATTCAAGGAAATTTAAGGAAATTCAAGGAACTGGCAAGGAAATTCAAGGAAATTCAAGGAAATCGCAAGGAAATTCAAGGAAATTCAAGGAAATGGCAAGGCAAAGCAAGGAAATTCAAGGCAATTCAAGGAAATTGCAAAGAAATTCAAGGAAATTCAAGGCAATGGCAAGGAAATTCAACGAAATTAAAGGAAATCGCAAGGAAATTCAAGGAAATTAAAGGAAATGGCAAGGCAAAGCAAGGAAATTCAAGGAAATTCAAGGAAATTCAAGGTAATTCAAGAAAATGGCAAGGAATTTCAAGGAAATTAAAGGAAATGGCAAGGAAATTCAAGGAAATATAAGGATATTCAAGGAAATGGCAAAGAAATGGCAAGGAAATTCAAGGAAATTCAAGGAAATGGCAAGGAAATTCAAGGCAATGGCAAGGAAATTCAAGGAAATGGCAAGGAAATTCAAGTAAATTCAAGGAAATGGCAAGGAAATTCAAGGAAATTCAAAAAAATGGAAGGAAATTCAAGGAAATTCAAGGAAATGGCAAGGGAAGGAAAGGAAATTCAAGGAAATTCAAAGAAATTCAAGGAAATGGCAAGGAAATTCAAAAAAATTCAAGGAAATGGCAAGGCAAGGCAAGGAAATTCAAGGCAATGGCAAGGAAATTAAAGGAAATTCAAGGAAATTCAAGGAAATGGCAAGGAAATTCAGGGAAATTCAAGGAAATTCAAGGAAATGGCAAGAAAATTCAAGGAAATGGCAAGGAAATGGTAAGAAAATTCAAGGAAATTCAAGGAAAATCAGGGAAATTGAAGGAAATTGCAAGGAAATTGAAGGAAATTCAAGGAAATGGCAAGGCAATTCAAGGAAATGGCAAGGAAATTCAAAGAAATTCAAGGAAATTCAAGGAAATGGCAAAGAAATTCCAGGAAATTCAAAGCAATGGAAAGGAAATTAAAGGATATTCAAGGAAATTCAAGGAAATGGCAAGAAAATTCAAGGAAATTCAAGGAAATGGCAGGGAAAGTCAAGGAAATTCAAGGAAATGGAAGGTAAGGAAAGAAAATTAAATGAAATGGCAAGGAAATTCAAGGAAATTCAAGGCAATGGCAAGGAAATTAAAGGATATTCAAGGAAAGTCAAGGAAATGGCAAGAAAATTCAAGGAAATTCAAGGAAATGGCAAGGTAAGGCAAGGAAATTCAAAAAAATGGCAAGGAAATTCAAGGAATTTCAAGGAAATGGCAAGAAAATTCAAGGAAATGGCAGGGCAAGGCAAGGAAATTCAAAGAAATTCAAAGAAATTCAAGGAACTGGCAAGGAAATTCAAGGAAATTGAGGGAAATTCAAGGATATGGCAAGGAAAGTCAAGGAAATTCAAGGAAATGGAAGGTAAGGAAAGAAAATTAAATGAAATGGCAAGGAAATTCAAGAACATTCAAGGCAATGGCAAGGAAATTAAAGGATATTCAAGGAAATTCAAGGAAATGGCAAGGAAATTCAAGGAAATTCAAGGAAATGGCAAGGAAATTCAAGGCAATGGCAAGGAAATTCAAGGAATTTTAAGGAAATTCAAGGAAATGGCAAGGATATTCAAGGAAATTCAAGGAAATTGGAAGAAAATTGAAGGAAATGGCAAGGCAAGGCAAGGAAATTCAAAGAAATTCAAGGAAATTCAAGGAACTGGCAAGGAAATTCAAGGAAATTCAAGGAAATGGCAAGGCAAGGAAAGGAAATTCAAGGAAACGGCAAGGAAATGGCAAGAAAATTCAAGGAAATTCAAGGAAATTACAAGGAAATTCAAGGAATATCAAGAAAATTAAATGAAATGGCAAGGAAATTCAAGGAAATTCAAGGCAATGGCAAAGAAATTAAAGGAAATTCAAGGAAATTCCAGGAAATGGCAAGGAAATTCAAGGAAATTCAAGGAAATGGCAAGGAAATTCAAGGAAATGGCAAGGAAATGGCAAGGAAATTGAGGGAAATTCAAGGAAATGGAAGGCAAGTAAACAAAATTCAAGGAAATGGCAAGGAAATGGCAAGGAAATTCAAGGAAATTGAAGGAAATTCAAGCAAATGGCAAGGAAATTCAAGGAAATTCAAGGAAATGGCAAGGAAATTCAAGGAAATTCAAAAAAATGGAAGGAAATTCAAGGAAATTCAAGGAAATGGCAAGGCAAGGCAAGGAAATTCAAGGAAATCCAAGGAAATTCAAAGAAATTAAAGGAAATGGCAAGGAAATTCAAGGAAATTCAAGGCAATGGCAAGGAAATTAAAGGAAATTCAAGGAAATTCAAGGAAATGGCAAGGAAATTGAAAGAAATTCATGGAAATGGCAAGGAAATTCAAGGAAATTCAAGGAAATGGCAAGGAAATTGAAGGAAATTCAAGGAAATGGCAAAGAAATTCAAGGAAATTCAAGGAAATGGGAAGGCAAGGCAAAGAAATTCAAGGAAATGGCAAGGAAATGGCAAGGAAATTCAAGGAAATTCAAGGAAATTCAAGGAAATGGCAAGGAAATTCAAGGAAATTCAAGGAAATTCAAGAAAATGGCAAAGAAATTCAAGGAAATTCAGGTCGATGGCAAGGAAATTAAAGTTAAGTCAAAGAAATTCAAGGAAATGGCAAGAAAATTCAAGGAAATTCAAGTAAAAGGCAAGGAAATTCAAAGACATTCAGGGAAATGGCAAGGCAAGGAAAGGAAATTCAAGGAAATGGCAAAGAAATTCAAGGAAGTTCAAGGAAGTTCAAGGAAATGGCAAGGATATTCAAGGAAATTCAAGGAAATTCAAGTAAAAGGCAAGGAAATTCAAAGACATTCAGGGAAATGGCAAGGCAAGGAAAATCAAGGAAATTCAAGGAAATTCAAGGAACTGGCAAGGAACTTCAAGGAAATTGAAGGAAATTCAAGGAAATGGCAATGAAATTCAAGGAAATTCAAGGAAATGGCAAGGAAATTCAAGGAAATTCAAGGAAATGGAACGAAATACAAAGAAATTCAAAAATATTCAAGGAAATGCAAGGCTATTCAAGGAAATTGAAGGAAATGGCAAGGAAATTCAAGGAAATTCAAGGAAATGGCAAGGAAATTGAAGGAAATTCAAGGAAATGGCAAGGAAATTAAACAAAATTCAAGGAAATTCAAGGAAATGGCAAGGAAATTCAAGGAAATTCAAGGAAATGCCAAGGAAATTCAAGGAAATTCAAGGAAATGGCAAAGAAATTCAAGGTAATTCAAGGAACTGGCAAGGAAATTCAAGGAAATTGAGGGAAATTCAAGGAAATGGCAAGGAAATTCAAGGAAATTCAATTAAATTCAAGGAAATGGCAAGGAAATTCAAGGAAATTTTAGGAAATGGCATAGCATGGAAAGAAAATTCAAGGAAATTCAAGGAAATGACAAGGAAATTCGAGGAAATGGAAGGCAAGGAAAGAAAATTAAATGAAATGGCAAGGAAATTCAAGGAAATTCAAGGAAATGGCAAGGAAATTCAAGGAAATTCAAGGCAATGGCAAGGAAATTAAAGGAAATTCAAGGAAATTCAAGGAAATGGCAAGGAAATTCAGGGAAATTCAAGGAAATTCAAGGAAATGGCAAGAAAATTCAAGGAAATGGCAAGGAAATGGTAAGAAAATTCAAGGAAATTCAAGGAAAATCAAGGAAATTGAAGGAAATTGCAAGGAAATTGAAGGAAATTCAAGGAAATGGCAAGGCAATTCAAGGAAATGGCAAGGAAATTCAAAGAAATTCAAGGAAATTCAAGGAAATGGCAAAGAAATTCCAGGAAATTCAAGGCAATGGAAAGGAAATTAAAGGATATTCAAGGAAATTCAAGGAAATGGCAAGAAAATTCAAGGAAATTCAAGGAAATGGCAGGGAAAGTCAAGGAAATTCAAGGAAATGGAAGGTAAGGAAAGAAAATTAAATGAAATGGCAAGGAAATTCAAGGAAATTCAAGGCAATGGCAAGGAAATTAAAGGATATTCAAGGAAATTCAAGGAAATGGCAAGAAAATTCAAGGAAATTCAAGGAAATGGCAAGGTAAGGCAAGGAAATTCAAAAAAATGGCAAGGAAATTCAAGGAATTTCAAGGAAATGGCAAGAAAATTCAAGGAAATGGCAGGGCAAGGCAAGGAAATTCAAAGAAATTCAAAGAAATTCAAGGAACTGGCAAGGAAATTCAAGGAAATTGAGGGAAATTCAAGGATATGGCAAGGAAAGTCAAGGAAATTCAAGGAAATGGAAGGTAAGGAAAGAAAATTAAATGAAATGGCAAGGAAATTCAAGAAAATTCAAGGCAATGGCAAGGAAATTAAAGGATATTCAAGGAAATTCAAGGAAATGGCAAGGAAATTCAAGGAAATTCAAGGAAATGGCAAGGAAATTCAAGGCAATGGCAAGGAAATTCAAGGAATTTTAAGGAAATTCAAGGAAATGGCAAGGATATTCAAGGAAATTCAAGGAAATTGGAAGAAAATTGAAGGAAATGGCAAGGCAAGGCAAGGAAATTCAAAGAAATTCAAGGAAATTCAAGGAAATGGCAAGGAAATTCAAAGAAATTCAAGGAAATGGCAAGGCAAGGAAAGGAAATTCAAGGAAACGGCAAGGAAATGGCAAGAAAATTCAAGGAAATTCAAGGAAATTACAAGGAAATTCAAGGAATATCAAGAAAATTAAATGAAATGGCAAGGAAATTCAAGGAAATTCAAGGCAATGGCAAAGAAATTATAGGAAATTCAAGGAAATTCCAGGAAATGGCAAGGAAATTCAAGGAAATTCAAGGAAATGGCAAGGAAATTCAAGGAAATGGCAAGGAAATGGCAAGGAAATTCAAGGATATCCAAGGAAATGGCAAAGAAATGGCAAGGAAATTCAAGGAAATACAAAGAAATGGCAAGGAAATTGAGGGAAATTCAAGGAAATGGAAGGCAAGTAAACAAAATTCAAGGAAATGGCAAGGAAATGGCAAGGAAATTCAAGGAAATTGAAGGAAATTCAAGCAAATGGCAAGGAAATTCAAGGAAATTCAAGGAAATGGCAAGGAAATTCAAGGAAATTCAAAAAAATGGAAGGAAATTCAAGGAAATTCAAGGAAATGGCAAGGCAAGACAAGGAAATTCAAGGAAATCCAAGGAAATTCAAAGAAATTAAAGGAAATGGCAAGGAAATTCAAGGAAATTCAAGGCAATGGCAAGGAAATTAAAGGAAATTCAAGGAAATTCAAGGAAATGGCAAGGAAATTGAAAGAAATTCAAGGAAATGGCAAGGAAATTCAAGGAAATTCAAGGAAATGGCAAGGAAATTCAAGGAAATTCAAGGAAATGGCAAAGAAATTCAAGGAAATTCAAGGAAATGGGAAGGCAAGGCAAAGAAATTCAAGGAAATGGCAAGGAAATGGCAAGGAAATTCAAGGAAATTCAAGGAAATTCAAGGAAATGGCAAGGAAATTCAAGGAAATTCAAGGAAATTCAAGAAAATGGCAAAGAAATTCAAGGAAATTCAGGTCGATGGCAAGGAAATTAAAGTTAAGTCAAAGAAATTCAAGGAAATGGCAAGAAAATTCAAGGAAATTCAAGTAAAAGGCAAGGAAATTCAAAGACATTCAGGGAAATGGCAAGGCAAGGAAAGGAAATTCAAGGAAATGGCAAAGAAATTCAAGGAAGTTCAAGGAAGTTCAAGGAAATGGCAAGGATATTCAATGAAATTCAAGGAAATTCAAGTAAAAGGCAAGGAAATTCAAAGACATTCAGGGAAATGGCAAGGCAAGGAAAATCAAGGAAATTCAAGGAAATTCAAGGAACTGGCAAGGAACTTCAAGGAAATTGAAGGAAATTCAAGGAAATGGCAAGGAAATTCAAGGAAATTCAAGGAAATGGCAAGGAAATTCAAGGAAATTCAAGGAAATGGAACGAAATACAAAGAAATTCAAAAATATTCAAGGAAATGCAAGGCTATTCAAGGAAATTGAAGGAAATGGCAAGGAAATTCAAGGAAATTCAAGGAAATGGCAAGGAAATTGAAGGAAATTCAAGGAAATGGCAAGGCAAGGCAAGGAAATTCAAGAAAACGGCAAGGAAAAAGCAAGAAAATTCAAGGAAATTCAAGGAAATGACAAGGAAATTCAAGGAAAATCAAGGAAATTCAAGGAAATGGCAAGGAAATTCAAGGAAATTCAAGGCAATGGCAAGGAAATTAAACAAAATTCAAGGAAATTCAAGGAAATGGCAAGGAAATTCAAGGAAATTCAAGGAAATGCCAAGGAAATTCAAGGAAATTCAAGGAAATGGCAAAGAAATTCAAGGTAATTCAAGGAACTGGCAAGGAAATTCAAGGAAATTGAGGGAAATTCAAGGAAATGGCAAGGAAATTCAAGGAAATTCAATTAAATTCAAGGAAATGGCAAGGAAATTCAAGGAAATACAAAGAAATGGCAAGGAAATTCAAGGAAATACAAAGAAATGGCAAGGAAATTGAGGGAAATTCAAGGAAATGGAAGGCAAGTAAAGAAAATTCAAGGAAATGGCAAGGAAATGGCAAGGAAATTCAAGGAAATTGAAGGAAATTCAAGCAAATGGCAAGGAAATTCAAGGATATTCAAAAAAATGGAAGGAAATTCAAGGAAATTCAAGGAAATGGCAAGGCAAGGCAAGGAAATTCAAGGAAATCCAAAGAAATTCAAAGAAATTAAAGGAAATGGGAAGGAAATTCAAGGAAATTCAAGGCAATGGCAAGGAAATTAAAGGAAATTCAAGGAAATTCAAGGAAATGACAAGGAAATTCAAGGAAATGGAAGGCAAGGAAAGAAAATTAAATGAAATGGCAAGGAAATTCAAGGAAATTCAAGGAAATGGCAAGGAAATTGAAGGAAATTCAAGGAAATGGCAAAGAAATTCAAGGAAATTCAAGGAACTGGCAAGGAAATTCAAGGAAATTGAAGGAAATTCAAGGAAATGGCAAGGAAATTCAAGGAAATTGAAGGAAATGGCAAGGAAATTCAAGAAAATTCAAGCAAATTCAAGGAAATTCAAGGAAATGGCAAGGAAATTCAACGAAATTCAAGGAAATGGCAAGGCAAGGCAAGGAAATTAAGGAAATGGCAAGGAACTTCAATGAAATTTCAAGGAAATTCAAGGAAATGGCAAGGATATTGAAGGAAATTCAAGGAAATTGCAAGAAAATTGAAGGAAACGGCAAAGCAAGGCAAGGAAATTCAAGGAAATTTAAGGAAATTCAAGGAACTGGCAAGGAAATTCAAGGAAATTCAAGGAAATCGCAAGGAAATTCAAGGAAATCCAAAGAAATTCAAAGAAATTAAAGGAAATGGCAAGGAAATTCAAGGAAATTCAATTAAATTCAAGGAAATGGCAAGGAAATTCAAGGAAATTTTAGGAAATGGCATAGCATGGAAAGAAAATTCAAGGAAATTCAAGGAAATGACAAGGAAATTCGAGGAAATGGAAGGCAAGGAAAGAAAATTAAATGAAATGGCAAGGAAATTCAAGGAAATTCAAGGAAATGGCAAGGAAATTGAAGGAAATTCAAGGAAATGGCAAAGAAATTCAAGGAAATTCAAGGAACTGGCAAGGAAATTCAGGGAAATTGAGGGAAATTCAAGGAAATGGCAAGGAAATTCAATGAAATTGAAGGAAATGGCAAGGAAATTCAAGAAAATTCAAGCAAATTCAAGGAAATTCAAGGAAATGGCAAGGAAATTCAACGAAATTCAAGGAAATGGAAAGGCAAGGAAAGGAAATTCAAGGAAACGGCAAGGAAATGGCAAGAAAATTCAAGGAAATTCAAGGCAATGGCAAGGAAATTCAAGGAATATCAAGAAAATTAAATGAAATGGCAAGGAAATTCAAGGAAATTCAAGGCAATGGCAAGGAAATTAAACGAAATTCAAGGAAATTCAAGGAAATGGCAAGGAAATTCCAGGAAATGGCAAGGAAATGGCAAGGAAATTCAAGGAAATTCAAGGAAATGGCAAGGAAATTCAAGGAAATTCAAGGATATCCAAGCAAATGGCAAAGAAATGGCAAGGAAATTCAAGGAAATTCAAAACAATGGCAAGGAAATTGAAGGAAATTCAAGGAAATGGCAAAGAAATTCAAGGAAATTCAAGGAACTGGCAAGGAAATTCAAGGAAATTGAGGGAAATTCAAGGAAATGGCAAGGAAATTCAATGAAATTGAAGGAAATGGCAAGGGAATTCAAGAAAATTCAAGCAAATTCAAGGAAATTCAAGGAAATGGCAAGGAAATTCAACGAAATTCAAGGAAATGGAAAGGCAAGGAAAGGAAATTCAAGGAAACGGCAAGGAAATGGCAAGAAAATTCAAGGAAATTCAAGGCAATGGCAAGGAAATTCAAGGAAATTCAAGGAAATTAAATGAAATGGCAAGGAAATTCAAGGAAATTCAGGGAAATGGCAAAGAAATTCAAGGAAATTCAAGGAAATGGCAAGGAAATTCAAGGAAATTCAAAAAAATGGAAGGAAATTCAAGGAAATTCAAGGAAATGGCAAGGCAAGGCAAGGAAATTCAAGGAAATCCAAAGAAATTCAAAGAAATTAAAGGAAATGGCAAGGAAATTCAAGGAAATTCAAGGCAATGGCAAGGAAATTAAAGGAAATTCAAGGAAATTCAAGGAAATGACAAGGAAATTCAAGGAAATGGAAGGCAAGGAAAGAAAATTAAATGAAATGGCAAGGAAATTCAAGGAAATTCAAGGAAATGGCAAGGAAATTGAAGGAAATTCAAGGAAATGGCAAAGAAATTCAAGGAAATTCAAGGAACTGGCAAGGAAATTCAAGGAAATTGAAGGAAATTCAAGGAAATGGCAAGGAAATTCAAGGAAATTGAAGGAAATGGCAAGGAAATTCAAGAAAATTCAAGCAAATTCAAGGAAATTCAAGGAAATGGCAAGGAAATTCAACGAAATTCAAGGAAATGGCAAGGCAAGGCAAGGAAATTAAGGAAATGGCAAGGAACTTCAATGAAATTTCAAGGAAATTCAAGGAAATGGCAAGGATATTGAAGGAAATTCAAGGAAATTGCAAGAAAATTGAAGAAAACGGCAAAGCAAGGCAAGGAAATTCAAGGAAATTTAAGGAAATTCAAGGAACTGGCAAGGAAATTCAAGGAAATTCAAGGAAATCGCAAGGAAATTCAAGGAAATTCAAGGAAATGGCAAGGCAAAGCAAGGAAATTCAAGGAAATTCAAGGAAATTGCAAGGAAAGTCAAGGAAATTCAAGGCAATGGCAAGGAAATTCAACGAAATTAAAGGAAATCGCAAGGAAATTCAAGGAAATTAAAGGAAATGGCAAGGCAAAGCAAGGAAATTCAAGGAAATTCAAGGAAATTCAAGGTAATTCAAGAAAATGGCAAGGAATTTCAAGGAAATTAAAGGAAATGGCAAGGAAATTCAAGGAAATTCAAGGAAATGGCAAGGAAATTGAAGGAAATTCAAGGAAATGGCAAAGAAATTCAAGGAAATTCAAGGAACTGGCAAGGAAATTCAGGGAAATTGAGGGAAATTCAAGGAAATGGCAAGGAAATTCAATTAAATTGAAGGAAATGGCAAGGAAATTCAAGAAAATTCAAGCAAATTCAAGGAAATTCAAGGAAATGGCAAGGAAATTCAACGAAATTCAAGGAAATGGAAAGGCAAGGAAAGGAAATTCAAGGAAACGGCAAGGAAATGGCAAGAAAATTCAAGGAAATTCAAGGCAATGGCAAGGAAATTCAAGGAATATCAAGAAAATTAAATGAAATTGCAAGGATATTCAAGGAAATGGCAAGGAAATGGCAAGAAAATTCAAGGAAATTCAAGGAAATGAAAAGGAAATTCAAGGAAAATCAAGGAAATTCAAGGAAATTGCAAGGAAATTCAAGGAAATTCAAGGAAATGGCAAGGAAATTCAAGGAAATTCAAGGTAAGGAAAGAAAATTAAATGAAATGGCAAGGAAATTCAAGGAAATTCAAGGCAATGGCAAGGAAATTAAAGGATATTCAAGGAAATTCAAGGAAATGGCAAGAAAATTCAAGGAAATTCAAGGAAATGGCAAGGTAAGGCAAGGAAATTCAAAAAAATGGCAAGGAAATTCAAGGAATTTCAAGGAAATGGCAAGAAAATTCAAGGAAATGGCAGGGCAAGGCAAGGAAATTCAAAGAAATTCAAAGAAATTCAAGGAACTGGCAAGGAAATTCAAGGAAATTGAGGGAAATTCAAGGATATGGCAAGGAAAGTCAAGGAAATTCAAGGAAATGGAAGGTAAGGAAAGAAAATTAAATGAAATGGCAAGGAAATTCAAGAACATTCAAGGCAATGGCAAGGAAATTAAAGGATATTCAAGGAAATTCAAGGAAATGGCAAGAAAATTCAAGGAAATTCAAGGAAATGGCAAGGAAATTCAAGGCAATGGCAAGGAAATTCAAGGAAATGGCAAGGAAATTCAAGTAAATTCAAGGAAATGGCAAGGAAATTCAAGGAAATTCAAAAAAATTGAAGGAAATTCAAGGAAATTCAAGGAAATGGCAAGGGAAGGAAAGGAAATTCAAGGAAATTCAAAGAAATTCAAGGAAATGGCAAGGAAATTCAAAAAAATTCAAGGAAATGGCAAGGCAAGGCAAGGAAATTCAAGGCAATGGCAAGGAAATTAAAGGAAATTCAAGGAAATTCAAGGAAATGGCAAGGAAATTCAGGGAAATTCAAGGAAATTCAAGGAAATGGCAAGGTTATTCAAGGAAATGGCAAGGAAATGGTAAGAAAATTCAAGGAAATTCAAGGAAAATCAAGGAAATTCAAGGAAATTGCAAGGAAATTTAAGGAAATTCAAGGAAATGGCAAGGCAATTCAAGGAAATGGCAAGGAAATTCAAAGAAATTCAAGGAAATTCAAGGAAATGGCAAAGAAATTCCAGGAAATTCAAAGCAATGGAAAGGAAATTAAAGGATATTCAAGGAAATTCAAGGAAATGGCAAGAAAATTCAAGGAAATTCAAGGAAATGGCAGGGAAAGTCAAGGAAATTCAAGGAAATGGAAGGTAAGGAAAGAAAATTAAATGAAATGGCAAGGAAATTCAAGGAAATTCAAGGCAATGGCAAGGAAATTAAAGGATATTCAAGGAAATTCAAGGAAATGGCAAGAAAATTCAAGGAAATTCAAGGAAATGGCAAGGTAAGGCAAGGAAATTCAAAAAAATGGCAAGGAAATTCAAGGAATTTCAAGGAAATGGCAAGAAAATTCAAGGAAATGGCAGGGCAAGGCAAGGAAATTCAAAGAAATTCAAAGAAATTCAAGGAACTGGCAAGGAAATTCAAAGAAATTGAGGGAAATTCAAGGATATGGCAAGGAAAGTCAAGGAAATTCAAGGAAATGGAAGGTAAGGAAAGAAAATTAAATGAAATGGCAAGGAAATTCAAGAACATTCAAGGCAATGGCAAGGAAATTAAAGGATATTCAAGGAAATTCAAGGAAATGGCAAGAAAATTCAAGGAAATTCAAGGAAATGGCAAGGTAAGGCAAGGAAATTCAAGGAAATGGCAAGGAAATTCAAGGAATTTTAAGGAAATTCAAGGAAATGGCAAGGATATTCAAGGAAAATCAAGGAAATGGGAAGAAAATTGAAGGAAATGGCAAGGCAAGGCAAGGAAATTCAAAGAAATTCAAGGAAATTCAAGGAACTGGGAAGGAAATTCAAGGAAATTCAAGGAAATGGCAAGGCAAGGAAAGAAAATTCAAGGAAACGGCAAGGAAATGGCAAGAAAATTCAAGGAAATTCAAGGAAATTACAAGGAAATTCAAGGAATATCAAGAAAATTAAATGAAATGGCAAGGAAATTCAAGGAAATTCAAGGCAATGGCAAAGAAATTAAAGGAAATTCAAGGAAATTCCAGGAAATGGCAAGGAAATTCAAGGAAATTCAAGGAAATGGCAAGGAAATTCAGGGAAATTCAAGGAAATTCAAGGAAATGGCAAGAATATTCAAGGAAATGGCAAGGAAATGGCAAGAAAATTCAAGGAAATTCAAGGAAATGAAAAGGAAATTCAAGGAAAATCAAGGAAATTCAAGGAAATTGCAAGGAAATTCAAGGAAATTCAAGGAAATTGCAAGGAAATTCAAGGAAATTCAAGGTAAGGAAAGAAAATTAAATGAAATGGCAAGGAAATTCAAGGAAATTCAAGGAAATGGCAAGGAAATTGAAGGAAATTCAAGGAAATGGCAAAGAAATTCAAGGAAATTCAAGGAACTGGCAAGGAAATTCAGGGAAATTGAGGGAAATTCAAGGAAATGGCAAGGAAATTCAATGAAATTGAAGGAAATGGCAAGGAAATTCAAGAAAATTCAAGCAAATTCAAGGAAATTCAAGGAAATGGCAAGGAAATTCAACGAAATTCAAGGAAATGGAAAGGCAAGGAAAGGAAATTCAAGGAAATTCAAGGAAATGGCAAGAAAATTCAAGGAAATTCAAGGCAATGGCAAGGAAATTCAAGGAATATCAAGAAAATTAAATGAAATGGCAAGGAAATTCAAGGAAATTCAAGGCAATGGCAAGGAAATTAAACGAAATTCAAGGAAATTCAAGGAAATGGCAAGGAAATTCCAGGAAATGGCAAGGAAATGGCAAGGAAATTCAAGGAAATTCAAGGAAATGGCAAGGAAATTCAAGGAAATTCAAGGATATCCAAGCAAATGGCAAAGAAATGGCAAGGAAATTCAAGGAAATTCAAAACAATGGCAAGGAAATTGAAGGAAATTCAAGGAAATGGCAAAGAAATTCAAGGAAATTCAAGGAACTGGCAAGGAAATTCAAGGAAATTGAGGGAAATTCAAGGAAATAGCAAGGAAATTCAATGAAATTGAAGGAAATGGCAAGGGAATTCAAGAAAATTCAAGCAAATTCAAGGAAATTCAAGGAAATGGCAAGGAAATTCAACGAAATTCAAGGAAATGGAAAGGCAAGGAAAGGAAATTCAAGGAAACGGCAAGGAAATGGCAAGAAAATTCAAGGAAATTCAAGGCAATGGCAAGGAAATTCAAGGAAATTCAAGGAAATTAAATGAAATGGCAAGGAAATTCAAGGAAATTCAGGGAAATGGCAAGGAAATTCAAGGAAATTCAAGGAAATGGCAAGGAAATTCAAGGAAATTCAAAAAAATGGAAGGAAATTCAAGGAAATTCAAGGAAATGGCAAGGCAAGGCAAGGAAATTCAAGGAAATCCAAAGAAATTCAAAGAAATTAAAGGAAATGGCAAGGAAATTCAAGGAAATTCAAGGCAATGGCAAGGAAATTAAAGGAAATTCAAGGAAATTCAAGGAAATGACAAGGAAATTCAAGGAAATGGAAGGCAAGGAAAGAAAATTAAATGAAATGGCAAGGAAATTCAAGGAAATTCAAGGAAATGGCAAGGAAATTGAAGGAAATTCAAGGAAATGGCAAAGAAATTGAAGGAAATTCAAGGAACTGGCAAGGAAATTCAAGGAAATTGAAGGAAATTCAAGGAAATGGCAAGGAAATTCAAGGAAATTGAAGGAAATGGCAAGGAAATTCAAGAAAATTCAAGCAAATTCAAGGAAATTCAAGGAAATGGCAAGGAAATTCAACGAAATTCAAGGAAATGGCAAGGCAAGGCAAGGAAATTAAGGAAATGGCAAGGAACTTCAATGAAATTTCAAGGAAATTCAAGGAAATGGCAAGGATATTGAAGGAAATTCAAGGAAATTGCAAGAAAATTGAAGGAAACGGCAAAGCAAGGCAAGGAAATTCAAGGAAATTTAAGGAAATTCAAGGAACTGGCAAGGAAATTCAAGGAAATTCAAGGAAATCGCAAGGAAATTCAAGGAAATTCAAGGAAATGGCAAGGCAAAGCAAGGAAATTCAAGGAAATTCAAGGAAATTGCAAGGAAAGTCAAGGAAATTCAAGGCAATGGCAAGGAAATTCAACGAAATTAAAGGAAATCGCAAGGAAATTCAAGGAAATTAAAGGAAATGGCAAGGCAAAGCAAGGAAATTCAAGGAAATTCAAGGAAATTCAAGGTAATTCAAGAAAATGGCAAGGAATTTCAAGGAAATTAAAGGAAATGGCAAGGAAATTCAAGGAAATTCAAGGAAATGGCAAGGAAATTGAAGGAAATTCAAGGAAATGGCAAAGAAATTCAAGGAAATTCAAGGAACTGGCAAGGAAATTCAGGGAAATTGAGGGAAATTCAAGGAAATGGCAAGGAAATTCAATTAAATTGAAGGAAATGGCAAGGAAATTCAAGAAAATTCAAGCAAATTCAAGGAAATTCAAGGAAATGGCAAGGAAATTCAACGAAATTCAAGGAAATGGAAAGGCAAGGAAAGGAAATTCAAGGAAACGGCAAGGAAATGGCAAGAAAATTCAAGGAAATTCAAGGCAATGGCAAGGAAATTCAAGGAATATCAAGAAAATTAAATGAAATTGCAAGGATATTCAAGGAAATGGCAAGGAAATGGCAAGAAAATTCAAGGAAATTCAAGGAAATGAAAAGGAAATTCAAGGAAAATCAAGGAAATTCAAGGAAATTGCAAGGAAATTCAAGGAAATTCAAGGAAATGGCAAGGAAATTCAAGGAAATTCAAGGTAAGGAAAGAAAATTAAATGAAATGGCAAGGAAATTCAAGGAAATTCAAGGCAATGGCAAGGAAATTAAAGGATATTCAAGGAAATTCAAGGAAATGGCAAGAAAATTCAAGGAAATTCAAGGAAATGGCAAGGTAAGGCAAGGAAATTCAAAAAAATGGCAAGGAAATTCAAGGAATTTCAAGGAAATGGCAAGAAAATTCAAGGAAATGGCAGGGCAAGGCAAGGAAATTCAAAGAAATTCAAAGAAATTCAAGGAACTGGCAAGGAAATTCAAGGAAATTGAGGGAAATTCAAGGATATGGCAAGGAAAGTCAAGGAAATTCAAGGAAATGGAAGGTAAGGAAAGAAAATTAAATGAAATGGCAAGGAAATTCAAGAACATTCAAGGCAATGGCAAGGAAATTAAAGGATATTCAAGGAAATTCAAGGAAATGGCAAGAAAATTCAAGGAAATTCAAGGAAATGGCAAGGAAATTCAAGGCAATGGCAAGGAAATTCAAGGAAATGGCAAGGAAATTCAAGTAAATTCAAGGAAATGGCAAGGAAATTCAAGGAAATTCAAAAAAATTGAAGGAAATTCAAGGAAATTCAAGGAAATGGCAAGGGAAGGAAAGGAAATTCAAGGAAATTCAAAGAAATTCAAGGAAATGGCAAGGAAATTCAAAAAAATTCAAGGAAATGGCAAGGCAAGGCAAGGAAATTCAAGGCAATGGCAAGGAAATTAAAGGAAATTCAAGGAAATTCAAGGAAATGGCAAGGAAATTCAGGGAAATTCAAGGAAATTCAAGGAAATGGCAAGGTTATTCAAGGAAATGGCAAGGAAATGGTAAGAAAATTCAAGGAAATTCAAGGAAAATCAAGGAAATTCAAGGAAATTGCAAGGAAATTTAAGGAAATTCAAGGAAATGGCAAGGCAATTCAAGGAAATGGCAAGGAAATTCAAAGAAATTCAAGGAAATTCAAGGAAATGGCAAAGAAATTCCAGGAAATTCAAAGCAATGGAAAGGAAATTAAAGGATATTCAAGGAAATTCAAGGAAATGGCAAGAAAATTCAAGGAAATTCAAGGAAATGGCAGGGAAAGTCAAGGAAATTCAAGGAAATGGAAGGTAAGGAAAGAAAATTAAATGAAATGGCAAGGAAATTCAAGGAAATTCAAGGCAATGGCAAGGAAATTAAAGGATATTCAAGGAAATTCAAGGAAATGGCAAGAAAATTCAAGGAAATTCAAGGAAATGGCAAGGTAAGGCAAGGAAATTCAAAAAAATGGCAAGGAAATTCAAGGAATTTCAAGGAAATGGCAAGAAAATTCAAGGAAATGGCAGGGCAAGGCAAGGAAATTCAAAGAAATTCAAAGAAATTCAAGGAACTGGCAAGGAAATTCAAAGAAATTGAGGGAAATTCAAGGATATGGCAAGGAAAGTCAAGGAAATTCAAGGAAATGGAAGGTAAGGAAAGAAAATTAAATGAAATGGCAAGGAAATTCAAGAACATTCAAGGCAATGGCAAGGAAATTAAAGGATATTCAAGGAAATTCAAGGAAATGGCAAGAAAATTCAAGGAAATTCAAGGAAATGGCAAGGTAAGGCAAGGAAATTCAAGGAAATGGCAAGGAAATTCAAGGAATTTTAAGGAAATTCAAGGAAATGGCAAGGATATTCAAGGAAAATCAAGGAAATGGGAAGAAAATTGAAGGAAATGGCAAGGCAAGGCAAGGAAATTCAAAGAAATTCAAGGAAATTCAAGGAACTGGGAAGGAAATTCAAGGAAATTCAAGGAAATGGCAAGGCAAGGAAAGAAAATTCAAGGAAACGGCAAGGAAATGGCAAGAAAATTCAAGGAAATTCAAGGAAATTACAAGGAAATTCAAGGAATATCAAGAAAATTAAATGAAATGGCAAGGAAATTCAAGGAAATTCAAGGCAATGGCAAAGAAATTAAAGGAAATTCAAGGAAATTCCAGGAAATGGCAAGGAAATTCAAGGAAATTCAAGGAAATGGCAAGGAAATTCAGGGAAATTCAAGGAAATTCAAGGAAATGGCAAGAATATTCAAGGAAATGGCAAGGAAATGGCAAGAAAATTCAAGGAAATTCAAGGAAATGAAAAGGAAATTCAAGGAAAATCAAGGAAATTCAAGGAAATTGCAAGGAAATTCAAGGAAATTCAAGGAAATTGCAAGGAAATTCAAGGAAATTCAAGGTAAGGAAAGAAAATTAAATGAAATGGCAAGGAAATTCAAGGAAATTCAAGGAAATGGCAAGGAAATTGAAGGAAATTCAAGGAAATGGCAAAGAAATTCAAGGAAATTCAAGGAACTGGCAAGGAAATTCAGGGAAATTGAGGGAAATTCAAGGAAATGGCAAGGAAATTCAATGAAATTGAAGGAAATGGCAAGGAAATTCAAGAAAATTCAAGCAAATTCAAGGAAATTCAAGGAAATGGCAAGGAAATTCAACGAAATTCAAGGAAATGGAAAGGCAAGGAAAGGAAATTCAAGGAAATTCAAGGAAATGGCAAGAAAATTCAAGGAAATTCAAGGCAATGGCAAGGAAATTCAAGGAATATCAAGAAAATTAAATGAAATGGCAAGGAAATTCAAGGAAATTCAAGGCAATGGCAAGGAAATTAAACGAAATTCAAGGAAATTCAAGGAAATGGCAAGGAAATTCCAGGAAATGGCAAGGAAATGGCAAGGAAATTCAAGGAAATTCAAGGAAATGGCAAGGAAATTCAAGGAAATTCAAGGATATCCAAGCAAATGGCAAAGAAATGGCAAGGAAATTCAAGGAAATTCAAAACAATGGCAAGGAAATTGAAGGAAATTCAAGGAAATGGCAAAGAAATTCAAGGAAATTCAAGGAACTGGCAAGGAAATTCAAGGAAATTGAGGGAAATTCAAGGAAATAGCAAGGAAATTCAATGAAATTGAAGGAAATGGCAAGGGAATTCAAGAAAATTCAAGCAAATTCAAGGAAATTCAAGGAAATGGCAAGGAAATTCAACGAAATTCAAGGAAATGGAAAGGCAAGGAAAGGAAATTCAAGGAAACGGCAAGGAAATGGCAAGAAAATTCAAGGAAATTCAAGGCAATGGCAAGGAAATTCAAGGAAATTCAAGGAAATTAAATGAAATGGCAAGGAAATTCAAGGAAATTCAGGGAAATGGCAAGGAAATTCAAGGAAATTCAAGGAAATGGCAAGGAAATTCAAGGAAATTCAAAAAAATGGAAGGAAATTCAAGGAAATTCAAGGAAATGGCAAGGCAAGGCAAGGAAATTCAAGGAAATCCAAAGAAATTCAAAGAAATTAAAGGAAATGGCAAGGAAATTCAAGGAAATTCAAGGCAATGGCAAGGAAATTAAAGGAAATTCAAGGAAATTCAAGGAAATGACAAGGAAATTCAAGGAAATGGAAGGCAAGGAAAGAAAATTAAATGAAATGGCAAGGAAATTCAAGGAAATTCAAGGAAATGGCAAGGAAATTGAAGGAAATTCAAGGAAATGGCAAAGAAATTGAAGGAAATTCAAGGAACTGGCAAGGAAATTCAAGGAAATTGAAGGAAATTCAAGGAAATGGCAAGGAAATTCAAGGAAATTGAAGGAAATGGCAAGGAAATTCAAGAAAATTCAAGCAAATTCAAGGAAATTCAAGGAAATGGCAAGGAAATTCAACGAAATTCAAGGAAATGGCAAGGCAAGGCAAGGAAATTAAGGAAATGGCAAGGAACTTCAATGAAATTTCAAGGAAATTCAAGGAAATGGCAAGGATATTGAAGGAAATTCAAGGAAATTGCAAGAAAATTGAAGGAAACGGCAAAGCAAGGCAAGGAAATTCAAGGAAATTTAAGGAAATTCAAGGAACTGGCAAGGAAATTCAAGGAAATTCAAGGAAATCGCAAGGAAATTCAAGGAAATTCAAGGAAATGGCAAGGCAAAGCAAGGAAATTCAAGGCAATTCAAGGAAATTGCAAGGAAAGTCAAGGAAATTCAAGGCAATGGCAAGGAAATTCAACGAAATTAAAGGAAATCGCAAGGAAATTCAAGGAAATTAAAGGAAATGGCAAGGCAATTCAAGGAAATGGCAAGGAAATTCAAAGAAATTCAAGGAAATTCAAGGAAATGGCAAAGAAATTCCAGGAAATTCAAGGCAATGGAAAGGAAATTAAAGGATATTCAAGGAAATTCAAGGAAATGGCAAGAAAATTCAAGGAAATTCAAGGAAATGGCAGCGAAAGTCAAGGAAATTCAAGGAAATGGAAGGTAAGGAAAGAAAATTAAATGAAATGGCAAGGAAATTCAAGGAAATTCAAGGCAATGGCAAGGAAATTAAAGGATATTCAAGGAAATTCAAGGAAATGGCAAGAAAATTCAAGGAAATTCAAGGAAATGGCAAGGTAAGGCAAGGAAATTCAAAAAAATGGCAAGGAAATTCAAGGAATTTCAAGGAAATGGCAAGAAAATTCAAGGAAATGGCAGGGCAAGGCAAGGAAATTCAAAGAAATTCAAAGAAATTCAAGGAACTGGCAAGGAAATTCAAGGAAATTGAGGGAAATTCAAGGATATGGCAAGGAAAGTCAAGGAAATTCAAGGAAATGGAAGGTAAGGAAAGAAAATTAAATGAAATGGCAAGGAAATTCAAGAAAATTCAAGGCAATGGCAAGGAAATTAAAGGATATTCAAGGAAATTCAAGGAAATGGCAAGGAAATTCAAGGAAATTCAAGGAAATGGCAAGGAAATTCAAGGCAATGGCAAGGAAATTCAAGGAATTTTAAGGAAATTCAAGGAAATGGCAAGGATATTCAAGGAAATTCAAGGAAATTGGAAGAAAATTGAAGGAAATGGCAAGGCAAGGCAAGGAAATTCAAAGAAATTCAAGGAAATTCAAGGAAATGGCAAGGAAATTCAAAGAAATTCAAGGAAATGGCAAGGCAAGGAAAGGAAATTCAAGGAAACGGCAAGGAAATGGCAAGAAAATTCAAGGAAATTCAAGGAAATTACAAGGAAATTCAAGGAATATCAAGAAAATTAAATGAAATGGCAAGGAAATTCAAGGAAATTCAAGGCAATGGCAAAGAAATTATAGGAAATTCAAGGAAATTCCAGGAAATGGCAAGGAAATTCAAGGAAATTCAAGGAAATGGCAAGGAAATTCAAGGAAATGGCAAGGAAATGGCAAGGAAATTCAAGGATATCCAAGGAAATGGCAAAGAAATGGCAAGGAAATTCAAGGAAATACAAAGAAATGGCAAGGAAATTGAGGGAAATTCAAGGAAATGGAAGGCAAGTAAACAAAATTCAAGGAAATGGCAAGGAAATGGCAAGGAAATTCAAGGAAATTGAAGGAAATTCAAGCAAATGGCAAGGAAATTCAAGGAAATTCAAGGAAATGGCAAGGAAATTCAAGGAAATTCAAAAAAATGGAAGGAAATTCAAGGAAATTCAAGGAAATGGCAAGGCAAGACAAGGAAATTCAAGGAAATCCAAGGAAATTCAAAGAAATTAAAGGAAATGGCAAGGAAATTCAAGGAAATTCAAGGCAATGGCAAGGAAATTAAAGGAAATTCAAGGAAATTCAAGGAAATGGCAAGGAAATTGAAAGAAATTCAAGGAAATGGCAAGGAAATTCAAGGAAATTCAAGGAAATGGCAAGGAAATTCAAGGAAATTCAAGGAAATGGCAAAGAAATTCAAGGAAATTCAAGGAAATGGGAAGGCAAGGCAAAGAAATTCAAGGAAATGGCAAGGAAATGGCAAGGAAATTCAAGGAAATTCAAGGAAATTCAAGGAAATGGCAAGGAAATTCAAGGAAATTCAAGGAAATTCAAGAAAATGGCAAAGAAATTCAAGGAAATTCAGGTCGATGGCAAGGAAATTAAAGTTAAGTCAAAGAAATTCAAGGAAATGGCAAGAAAATTCAAGGAAATTCAAGTAAAAGGCAAGGAAATTCAAAGACATTCAGGGAAATGGCAAGGCAAGGAAAGGAAATTCAAGGAAATGGCAAAGAAATTCAAGGAAGTTCAAGGAAGTTCAAGGAAATGGCAAGGATATTCAATGAAATTCAAGGAAATTCAAGTAAAAGGCAAGGAAATTCAAAGACATTCAGGGAAATGGCAAGGCAAGGAAAATCAAGGAAATTCAAGGAAATTCAAGGAACTGGCAAGGAACTTCAAGGAAATTGAAGGAAATTCAAGGAAATGGCAAGGAAATTCAAGGAAATTCAAGGAAATGGCAAGGAAATTCAAGGAAATTCAAGGAAATGGAACGAAATACAAAGAAATTCAAAAATATTCAAGGAAATGCAAGGCTATTCAAGGAAATTGAAGGAAATGGCAAGGAAATTCAAGGAAATTCAAGGAAATGGCAAGGAAATTGAAGGAAATTCAAGGAAATGGCAAGGCAAGGCAAGGAAATTCAAGAAAACGGCAAGGAAAAAGCAAGAAAATTCAAGGAAATTCAAGGAAATGACAAGGAAATTCAAGGAAAATCAAGGAAATTCAAGGAAATGGCAAGGAAATTCAAGGAAATTCAAGGCAATGGCAAGGAAATTAAACAAAATTCAAGGAAATTCAAGGAAATGGCAAGGAAATTCAAGGAAATTCAAGGAAATGCCAAGGAAATTCAAGGAAATTCAAGGAAATGGCAAAGAAATTCAAGGTAATTCAAGGAACTGGCAAGGAAATTCAAGGAAATTGAGGGAAATTCAAGGAAATGGCAAGGAAATTCAAGGAAATTCAATTAAATTCAAGGAAATGGCAAGGAAATTCAAGGAAATTTTAGGAAATGGCATAGCATGGAAAGAAAATTCAAGGAAATTCAAGGAAATGACAAGGAAATTCGAGGAAATGGAAGGCAAGGAAAGAAAATTAAATGAAATGGCAAGGAAATTCAAGGAAATTCAAGGAAATGGCAAGGAAATTGAAGGAAATTCAAGGAAATGGCAAAGAAATTCAAGGAAATTCAAGGAACTGGCAAGGAAATTCAGGGAAATTGAGGGAAATTCAAGGAAATGGCAAGGAAATTCAATGAAATTGAAGGAAATGGCAAGGAAATTCAAGAAAATTCAAGCAAATTCAAGAAAATTCATGAAATGGCAAGGAAATTCAACGAAATTCAAGGAAATGGAAAGGCAAGGAAAGGAAATTCAAGGAAACGGCAAGGAAATGGCAAGAAAATTCAAGGAAATTCAAGGCAATGGCAAGGAAATTCAAGGAATATCAAGAAAATTAAATGAAATGGCAAGGAAATTCAAGGAAATTCAAGGCAATGGCAAGGAAATTAAACGAAATTCAAGGAAATTCAAGGAAATGGCAAGGAAATTCAAGGAAATTCAAGGAAATGGCAAGGAAATTCAAGGAAATTCAAGGAAATGGCAAGGAAATTCAAGGAAATTCAAGGATATCCAAGCAAATGGCAAAGAAATGGCAAGGAAATTCAAGGAAATTCAAAACAATGGCAAGGAAATTGAAGGAAATTCAAGGAAATGGCAAAGAAATTCAAGGAAATTCAAGGAACTGGCAAGGAAATTCAAGGAAATTGAGGGAAATTCAAGGAAATGGCAAGGAAATTCAATGAAATTGAAGGAAATGGCAAGGGAATTCAAGAAAATTCAAGCAAATTCAAGGAAATTCAAGGAAATGGCAAGGAAATTCAACGAAATTCAAGGAAATGGAAAGGCAAGGAAAGGAAATTCAAGGAAACGGCAAGGAAATGGCAAGAAAATTCAAGGAAATTCAAGGCAATGGCAAGGAAATTCAAGGAAATTCAAGGAAATTAAATGAAATGGCAAGGAAATTCAAGGAAATTCAGGGAAATGGCAAGGAAATTCAAGGAAATTCAAGGAAATGGCAAGGAAATTCAAGGAAATTCAAAAAAATGGAAGGAAATTCAAGGAAATTCAAGGAAATGGCAAGGCAAGGCAAGGAAATTCAAGGAAATCCAAAGAAATTCAAAGAAATTAAAGGAAATGGCAAGGAAATTCAAGGAAATTCAAGGCAATGGCAAGGAAATTAAAGGAAATTCAAGGAAATTCAAGGAAATGACAAGGAAATTCAAGGAAATGGAAGGCAAGGAAAGAAAATTAAATGAAATGGCAAGGAAATTCAAGGAAATTCAAGGAAATGGCAAGGAAATTGAAGGAAATTCAAGGAAATGGCAAAGAAATTCAAGGAAATTCAAGGAACTGGCAAGGAAATTCAAGGAAATTGAAGGAAATTCAAGGAAATGGCAAGGAAATTCAAGGAAATTGAAGGAAATGGCAAGGAAATTCAAGAAAATTCAAGCAAATTCAAGGAAATTCAAGGAAATGGCAAGGAAATTCAACGAAATTCAAGGAAATGGCAAGGCAAGGCAAGGAAATTAAGGAAATGGCAAGGAACTTCAATGAAATTTCAAGGAAATTCAAGGAAATGGCAAGGATATTGAAGGAAATTCAAGGAAATTGCAAGAAAATTGAAGAAAACGGCAAAGCAAGGCAAGGAAATTCAAGGAAATTTAAGGAAATTCAAGGAACTGGCAAGGAAATTCAAGGAAATTCAAGGAAATCGCAAGGAAATTCAAGGAAATTCAAGGAAATGGCAAGGCAAAGCAAGGAAATTCAAGGAAATTCAAGGAAATTGCAAGGAAAGTCAAGGAAATTCAAGGCAATGGCAAGGAAATTCAACGAAATTAAAGGAAATCGCAAGGAAATTCAAGGAAATTAAAGGAAATGGCAAGGCAAAGCAAGGAAATTCAAGGAAATTCAAGGAAATTCAAGGTAATTCAAGAAAATGGCAAGGAATTTCAAGGAAATTAAAGGAAATGGCAAGGAAATTCAAGGAAATTCAAGGAAATGGCAAGGAAATTGAAGGAAATTCAAGGAAATGGCAAAGAAATTCAAGGAAATTCAAGGAACTGGCAAGGAAATTCAGGGAAATTGAGGGAAATTCAAGGAAATGGCAAGGAAATTCAATTAAATTGAAGGAAATGGCAAGGAAATTCAAGAAAATTCAAGCAAATTCAAGGAAATTCAAGGAAATGGCAAGGAAATTCAACGAAATTCAAGGAAATGGAAAGGCAAGGAAAGGAAATTCAAGGAAACGGCAAGGAAATGGCAAGAAAATTCAAGGAAATTCAAGGCAATGGCAAGGAAATTCAAGGAATATCAAGAAAATTAAATGAAATTGCAAGGATATTCAAGGAAATGGCAAGGAAATGGCAAGAAAATTCAAGGAAATTCAAGGAAATGAAAAGGAAATTCAAGGAAAATCAAGGAAATTCAAGGAAATTGCAAGGAAATTCAAGGAAATTCAAGGAAATGGCAAGGAAATTCAAGGAAATTCAAGGTAAGGAAAGAAAATTAAATGAAATGGCAAGGAAATTCAAGGAAATTCAAGGCAATGGCAAGGAAATTAAAGGATATTCAAGGAAATTCAAGGAAATGGCAAGAAAATTCAAGGAAATTCAAGGAAATGGCAAGGTAAGGCAAGGAAATTCAAAAAAATGGCAAGGAAATTCAAGGAATTTCAAGGAAATGGCAAGAAAATTCAAGGAAATGGCAGGGCAAGGCAAGGAAATTCAAAGAAATTCAAAGAAATTCAAGGAACTGGCAAGGAAATTCAAAGAAATTGAGGGAAATTCAAGGATATGGCAAGGAAAGTCAAGGAAATTCAAGGAAATGGAAGGTAAGGAAAGAAAATTAAATGAAATGGCAAGGAAATTCAAGAACATTCAAGGCAATGGCAAGGAAATTAAAGGATATTCAAGGAAATTCAAGGAAATGGCAAGAAAATTCAAGGAAATTCAAGGAAATGGCAAGGTAAGGCAAGGAAATTCAAGGAAATGGCAAGGAAATTCAAGGAATTTTAAGGAAATTCAAGGAAATGGCAAGGATATTCAAGGAAAATCAAGGAAATGGGAAGAAAATTGAAGGAAATGGCAAGGCAAGGCAAGGAAATTCAAAGAAATTCAAGGAAATTCAAGGAACTGGGAAGGAAATTCAAGGAAATTCAAGGAAATGGCAAGGCAAGGAAAGAAAATTCAAGGAAACGGCAAGGAAATGGCAAGAAAATTCAAGGAAATTCAAGGAAATTACAAGGAAATTCAAGGAATATCAAGAAAATTAAATGAAATGGCAAGGAAATTCAAGGAAATTCAAGGCAATGGCAAAGAAATTAAAGGAAATTCAAGGAAATTCCAGGAAATGGCAAGGAAATTCAAGGAAATTCAAGGAAATGGCAAGGAAATTCAGGGAAATTCAAGGAAATTCAAGGAAATGGCAAGAATATTCAAGGAAATGGCAAGGAAATGGCAAGAAAATTCAAGGAAATTCAAGGAAATGAAAAGGAAATTCAAGGAAAATCAAGGAAATTCAAGGAAATTGCAAGGAAATTCAAGGAAATTCAAGGAAATTGCAAGGAAATTCAAGGAAATTCAAGGTAAGGAAAGAAAATTAAATGAAATGGCAAGGAAATTCAAGGAAATTCAAGGAAATGGCAAGGAAATTGAAGGAAATTCAAGGAAATGGCAAAGAAATTCAAGGAAATTCAAGGAACTGGCAAGGAAATTCAGGGAAATTGAGGGAAATTCAAGGAAATGGCAAGGAAATTCAATGAAATTGAAGGAAATGGCAAGGAAATTCAAGAAAATTCAAGCAAATTCAAGGAAATTCAAGGAAATGGCAAGGAAATTCAACGAAATTCAAGGAAATGGAAAGGCAAGGAAAGGAAATTCAAGGAAATTCAAGGAAATGGCAAGAAAATTCAAGGAAATTCAAGGCAATGGCAAGGAAATTCAAGGAATATCAAGAAAATTAAATGAAATGGCAAGGAAATTCAAGGAAATTCAAGGCAATGGCAAGGAAATTAAACGAAATTCAAGGAAATTCAAGGAAATGGCAAGGAAATTCCAGGAAATGGCAAGGAAATGGCAAGGAAATTCAAGGAAATTCAAGGAAATGGCAAGGAAATTCAAGGAAATTCAAGGATATCCAAGCAAATGGCAAAGAAATGGCAAGGAAATTCAAGGAAATTCAAAACAATGGCAAGGAAATTGAAGGAAATTCAAGGAAATGGCAAAGAAATTCAAGGAAATTCAAGGAACTGGCAAGGAAATTCAAGGAAATTGAGGGAAATTCAAGGAAATGGCAAGGAAATTCAATGAAATTGAAGGAAATGGCAAGGGAATTCAAGAAAATTCAAGCAAATTCAAGGAAATTCAAGGAAATGGCAAGGAAATTCAACGAAATTCAAGGAAATGGAAAGGCAAGGAAAGGAAATTCAAGGAAACGGCAAGGAAATGGCAAGAAAATTCAAGGAAATTCAAGGCAATGGCAAGGAAATTCAAGGAAATTCAAGGAAATTAAATGAAATGGCAAGGAAATTCAAGGAAATTCAGGGAAATGGCAAGGAAATTCAAGGAAATTCAAGGAAATGGCAAGGAAATTCAAGGAAATTCAAAAAAATGGAAGGAAATTCAAGGAAATTCAAGGAAATGGCAAGGCAAGGCAAGGAAATTCAAGGAAATCCAAAGAAATTCAAAGAAATTAAAGGAAATGGCAAGGAAATTCAAGGAAATTCAAGGCAATGGCAAGGAAATTAAAGGAAATTCAAGGAAATTCAAGGAAATGACAAGGAAATTCAAGGAAATGGAAGGCAAGGAAAGAAAATCAAATGAAATGGCAAGGAAATTCAAGGAAATTCAAGGAAATGGCAAGGAAATTGAAGGAAATTCAAGGAAATGGCAAGGAAATTCAAGGAAATTGAAGGAAATGGCAAGGAAATTCAAGAAAATTCAAGCAAATTCAAGGAAATTCAAGGAAATGGCAAGGAAATTCAACGAAATTCAAGGAAATGGCAAGGCAAGGCAAGGAAATTAAGGAAATGGCAAGGAACTTCAATGAAATTTCAAGGAAATTCAAGGAAATGGCAAGGATATTGAAGGAAATTCAAGGAAATTGCAAGAAAATTGAAGAAAACGGCAAAGCAAGGCAAGGAAATTCAAGGAAATTTAAGGAAATTCAAGGAACTGGCAAGGAAATTCAAGGAAATTCAAGGAAATCGCAAGGAAATTCAAGGAAATTCAAGGAAATGGCAAGGCAAAGCAAGGAAATTCAAGGAAATTCAAGGAAATTGCAAGGAAAGTCAAGGAAATTCAAGGCAATGGCAAGGAAATTCAACGAAATTAAAGGAAATCGCAAGGAAATTCAAGGAAATTAAAGGAAATGGCAAGGCAAAGCAAGGAAATTCAAGGAAATTCAAGGAAATTCAAGGTAATTCAAGAAAATGGCAAGGAATTTCAAGGAAATTAAAGGAAATGGCAAGGAAATTCAAGGAAATTCAAGGAAATGGCAAGGAAATTGAAGGAAATTCAAGGAAATGGCAAAGAAATTCAAGGAAATTCAAGGAACTGGCAAGGAAATTCAGGGAAATTGAGGGAAATTCAAGGAAATGGCAAGGAAATTCAATTAAATTGAAGGAAATGGCAAGGAAATTCAAGAAAATTCAAGCAAATTCAAGGAAATTCAAGGAAATGGCAAGGAAATTCAACGAAATTCAAGGAAATGGAAAGGCAAGGAAAGGAAATTCAAGGAAACGGCAAGGAAATGGCAAGAAAATTCAAGGAAATTCAAGGCAATGGCAAGGAAATTCAAGGAATATCAAGAAAATTAAATGAAATTGCAAGGATATTCAAGGAAATGGCAAGGAAATGGCAAGAAAATTCAAGGAAATTCAAGGAAATGAAAAGGAAATTCAAGGAAAATCAAGGAAATTCAAGGAAATTGCAAGGAAATTCAAGGAAATTCAAGGAAATGGCAAGGAAATTCAAGGAAATTCAAGGTAAGGAAAGAAAATTAAATGAAATGGCAAGGAAATTCAAGGAAATTCAAGGCAATGGCAAGGAAATTAAAGGATATTCAAGGAAATTCAAGGAAATGGCAAGAAAATTCAAGGAAATTCAAGGAAATGGCAAGGTAAGGCAAGGAAATTCAAAAAAATGGCAAGGAAATTCAAGGAATTTCAAGGAAATGGCAAGAAAATTCAAGGAAATGGCAGGGCAAGGCAAGGAAATTCAAAGAAATTCAAAGAAATTCAAGGAACTGGCAAGGAAATTCAAAGAAATTGAGGGAAATTCAAGGATATGGCAAGGAAAGTCAAGGAAATTCAAGGAAATGGAAGGTAAGGAAAGAAAATTAAATGAAATGGCAAGGAAATTCAAGAACATTCAAGGCAATGGCAAGGAAATTAAAGGATATTCAAGGAAATTCAAGGAAATGGCAAGAAAATTCAAGGAAATTCAAGGAAATGGCAAGGTAAGGCAAGGAAATTCAAGGAAATGGCAAGGAAATTCAAGGAATTTTAAGGAAATTCAAGGAAATGGCAAGGATATTCAAGGAAAATCAAGGAAATGGGAAGAAAATTGAAGGAAATGGCAAGGCAAGGCAAGGAAATTCAAAGAAATTCAAGGAAATTCAAGGAACTGGGAAGGAAATTCAAGGAAATTCAAGGAAATGGCAAGGCAAGGAAAGAAAATTCAAGGAAACGGCAAGGAAATGGCAAGAAAATTCAAGGAAATTCAAGGAAATTACAAGGAAATTCAAGGAATATCAAGAAAATTAAATGAAATGGCAAGGAAATTCAAGGAAATTCAAGGCAATGGCAAAGAAATTAAAGGAAATTCAAGGAAATTCCAGGAAATGGCAAGGAAATTCAAGGAAATTCAAGGAAATGGCAAGGAAATTCAGGGAAATTCAAGGAAATTCAAGGAAATGGCAAGAATATTCAAGGAAATGGCAAGGAAATGGCAAGAAAATTCAAGGAAATTCAAGGAAATGAAAAGGAAATTCAAGGAAAATCAAGGAAATTCAAGGAAATTGCAAGGAAATTCAAGGAAATTCAAGGAAATTGCAAGGAAATTCAAGGAAATTCAAGGTAAGGAAAGAAAATTAAATGAAATGGCAAGGAAATTCAAGGAAATTCAAGGAAATGGCAAGGAAATTGAAGGAAATTCAAGGAAATGGCAAAGAAATTCAAGGAAATTCAAGGAACTGGCAAGGAAATTCAGGGAAATTGAGGGAAATTCACGGAAATGGCAAGGAAATTCAATGAAATTGAAGGAAATGGCAAGGAAATTCAAGAAAATTCAAGCAAATTCAAGGAAATTCAAGGAAATGGCAAGGAAATTCAACGAAATTCAAGGAAATGGAAAGGCAAGGAAAGGAAATTCAAGGAAATTCAAGGAAATGGCAAGAAAATTCAAGGAAATTCAAGGCAATGGCAAGGAAATTCAAGGAATATCAAGAAAATTAAATGAAATGGCAAGGAAATTCAAGGAAATTCAAGGCAATGGCAAGGAAATTAAACGAAATTCAAGGAAATTCAAGGAAATGGCAAGGAAATTCCAGGAAATGGCAAGGAAATGGCAAGGAAATTCAAGGAAATTCAAGGAAATGGCAAGGAAATTCAAGGAAATTCAAGGATATCCAAGCAAATGGCAAAGAAATGGCAAGGAAATTCAAGGAAATTCAAAACAATGGCAAGGAAATTGAAGGAAATTCAAGGAAATGGCAAAGAAATTCAAGGAAATTCAAGGAACTGGCAAGGAAATTCAAGGAAATTGAGGGAAATTCAAGGAAATGGCAAGGAAATTCAATGAAATTGAAGGAAATGGCAAGGGAATTCAAGAAAATTCAAGCAAATTCAAGGAAATTCAAGGAAATGGCAAGGAAATTCAACGAAATTCAAGGAAATGGAAAGGCAAGGAAAGGAAATTCAAGGAAACGGCAAGGAAATGGCAAGAAAATTCAAGGAAATTCAAGGCAATGGCAAGGAAATTCAAGGAAATTCAAGGAAATTAAATGAAATGGCAAGGAAATTCAAGGAAATTCAGGGAAATGGCAAGGAAATTCAAGGAAATTCAAGGAAATGGCAAGGAAATTCAAGGAAATTCAAAAAAATGGAAGGAAATTCAAGGAAATTCAAGGAAATGGCAAGGCAAGGCAAGGAAATTCAAGGAAATCCAAAGAAATTCAAAGAAATTAAAGGAAATGGCAAGGAAATTCAAGGAAATTCAAGGCAATGGCAAGGAAATTAAAGGAAATTCAAGGAAATTCAAGGAAATGACAAGGAAATTCAAGGAAATGGAAGGCAAGGAAAGAAAATCAAATGAAATGGCAAGGAAATTCAAGGAAATTCAAGGAAATGGCAAGGAAATTGAAGGAAATTCAAGGAAATGGCAAAGAAATTCAAGGAAATTCAAGGAACTGGCAAGGAAATTCAAGGAAATTGAAGGAAATTCAAGGAAATGGCAAGGAAATTCAAGGAAATTGAAGGAAATGGCAAGGAAATTCAAGAAAATTCAAGCAAATTCAAGGAAATTCAAGGAAATGGCAAGGAAATTCAACGAAATTCAAGGAAATGGCAAGGCAAGGCAAGGAAATTAAGGAAATGGCAAGGAACTTCAATGAAATTTCAAGGAAATTCAAGGAAATGGCAAGGATATTGAAGGAAATTCAAGGAAATTGCAAGAAAATTGAAGGAAACGGCAAAGCAAGGCAAGGAAATTCAAGGAAATTTAAGGAAATTCAAGGAACTGGCAAGGAAATTCAAGGAAATTCAAGGAAATCGCAAGGAAATTCAAGGAAATTCAAGGAAATGGCAAGGCAAAGCAAGGAAATTCAAGGCAATTCAAGGAAATTGCAAGGAAAGTCAAGGAAATTCAAGGCAATGGCAAGGAAATTCAACGAAATTAAAGGAAATCGCAAGGAAATTCAAGGAAATTAAAGGAAATGGCAAGGCAAAGCAAGGAAATTCAAGGAAATTCAAGGAAATTCAAGGTAATTCAAGAAAATGGCAAGGAATTTCAAGGAAATTAAAGGAAATGGCAAGGAAATTCAAGGAAATTCAAGGAAATGGCAAGGAAATTGAAGGAAATTCAAGGAAATGGCAAAGAAATTCAAGGAAATTCAAGGAACTGGCAAGGAAATTCAGGGAAATTGAGGGAAATTCAAGGAAATGGCAAGGAAATTCAATTAAATTGAAGGAAATGGCAAGGAAATTCAAGAAAATTCAAGCAAATTCAAGGAAATTCAAGGAAATGGCAAGGAAATTCAACGAAATTCAAGGAAATGGAAAGGCAAGGAAAGGAAATTCAAGGAAACGGCAAGGAAATGGCAAGAAAATTCAAGGAAATTCAAGGCAATGGCAAGGAAATTCAAGGAATATCAAGAAAATTAAATGAAATTGCAAGGATATTCAAGGAAATGGCAAGGAAATGGCAAGAAAATTCAAGGAAATTCAAGGAAATGAAAAGGAAATTCAAGGAAAATCAAGGAAATTCAAGGAAATTGCAAGGAAATTCAAGGAAATTCAAGGAAATGGCAAGGAAATTCAAGGAAATTCAAGGTAAGGAAAGAAAATTAAATGAAATGGCAAGGAAATTCAAGGAAATTCAAGGCAATGGCAAGGAAATTAAAGGATATTCAAGGAAATTCAAGGAAATGGCAAGAAAATTCAAGGAAATTCAAGGAAATGGCAAGGTAAGGCAAGGAAATTCAAAAAAATGGCAAGGAAATTCAAGGAATTTCAAGGAAATGGCAAGAAAATTCAAGGAAATGGCAGGGCAAGGCAAGGAAATTCAAAGAAATTCAAAGAAATTCAAGGAACTGGCAAGGAAATTCAAGGAAATTGAGGGAAATTCAAGGATATGGCAAGGAAAGTCAAGGAAATTCAAGGAAATGGAAGGTAAGGAAAGAAAATTAAATGAAATGGCAAGGAAATTCAAGAACATTCAAGGCAATGGCAAGGAAATTAAAGGATATTCAAGGAAATTCAAGGAAATGGCAAGAAAATTCAAGGAAATTCAAGGAAATGGCAAGGAAATTCAAGGCAATGGCAAGGAAATTCAAGGAAATGGCAAGGAAATTCAAGTAAATTCAAGGAAATGGCAAGGAAATTCAAGGAAATTCAAAAAAATTGAAGGAAATTCAAGGAAATTCAAGGAAATGGCAAGGGAAGGAAAGGAAATTCAAGGAAATTCAAAGAAATTCAAGGAAATGGCAAGGAAATTCAAAAAAATTCAAGGAAATGGCAAGGCAAGGCAAGGAAATTCAAGGCAATGGCAAGGAAATTAAAGGAAATTCAAGGAAATTCAAGGAAATGGCAAGGAAATTCAGGGAAATTCAAGGAAATTCAAGGAAATGGCAAGGTTATTCAAGGAAATGGCAAGGAAATGGTAAGAAAATTCAAGGAAATTCAAGGAAAATCAAGGAAATTCAAGGAAATTGCAAGGAAATTTAAGGAAATTCAAGGAAATGGCAAGGCAATTCAAGGAAATGGCAAGGAAATTCAAAGAAATTCAAGGAAATTCAAGGAAATGGCAAAGAAATTCCAGGAAATTCAAAGCAATGGAAAGGAAATTAAAGGATATTCAAGGAAATTCAAGGAAATGGCAAGAAAATTCAAGGAAATTCAAGGAAATGGCAGGGAAAGTCAAGGAAATTCAAGGAAATGGAAGGTAAGGAAAGAAAATTAAATGAAATGGCAAGGAAATTCAAGGAAATTCAAGGCAATGGCAAGGAAATTAAAGGATATTCAAGGAAATTCAAGGAAATGGCAAGAAAATTCAAGGAAATTCAAGGAAATGGCAAGGTAAGGCAAGGAAATTCAAAAAAATGGCAAGGAAATTCAAGGAATTTCAAGGAAATGGCAAGAAAATTCAAGGAAATGGCAGGGCAAGGCAAGGAAATTCAAAGAAATTCAAAGAAATTCAAGGAACTGGCAAGGAAATTCAAGGAAATTGAGGGAAATTCAAGGATATGGCAAGGAAAGTCAAGGAAATTCAAGGAAATGGAAGGTAAGGAAAGAAAATTAAATGAAATGGCAAGGAAATTCAAGAACATTCAAGGCAATGGCAAGGAAATTAAAGGATATTCAAGGAAATTCAAGGAAATGGCAAGAAAATTCAAGGAAATTCAAGGAAATGGCAAGGTAAGGCAAGGAAATTCAAGGAAATGGCAAGGAAATTCAAGGAATTTTAAGGAAATTCAAGGAAATGGCAAGGATATTCAAGGAAATTCAAGGAAATGGGAAGAAAATTGAAGGAAATGGCAAGGCAAGGCAAGGAAATTCAAAGAAATTCAAGGAAATTCAAGGAACTGGGAAGGAAATTCAAGGAAATTCAAGGAAATGGCAAGGCAAGGAAAGAAAATTCAAGGAAACGGCAAGGAAATGGCAAGAAAATTCAAGGAAATTCAAGGAAATTACAAGGAAATTCAAGGAATATCAAGAAAATTAAATGAAATGGCAAGGAAATTCAAGGAAATTCAAGGCAATGGCAAAGAAATTAAAGGAAATTCAAGGAAATTCCAGGAAATGGCAAGGAAATTCAAGGAAATTCAAGGCAATGGCAAGGAAATTCAAGGAAATTCAAGGAAATTAAATGAAATGGCAAGGAAATTCAAGGAAATTCAGGGAAATGGCAAGGAAATTCAAGGAAATTCAAGGAAATGGCAAGGAAATTCAAGGAAATTCAAAAAAATGGAAGGAAATTCAAGGAAATTCAAGGAAATGGCAAGGCAAGGCAAGGAAATTCAAGGAAATCCAAAGAAATTCAAAGAAATTAAAGGAAATGGCAAGGAAATTCAAGGAAATTCAAGGCAATGGCAAGGAAATTAAAGGAAATTCAAGGAAATTCAAGGAAATGACAAGGAAATTCAAGGAAATGGAAGGCAAGGAAAGAAAATTAAATGAAATGGCAAGGAAATTCAAGGAAATTCAAGGAAATGGCAAGGAAATTGAAGGAAATTCAAGGAAATGGCAAAGAAATTCAAGGAAATTCAAGGAACTGGCAAGGAAATTCAAGGAAATTGAAGGAAATTCAAGGAAATGGCAAGGAAATTCAAGGAAATTGAAGGAAATGGCAAGGAAATTCAAGAAAATTCAAGCAAATTCAAGGAAATTCAAGGAAATGGCAAGGAAATTCAACGAAATTCAAGGAAATGGCAAGGCAAGGCAAGGAAATTAAGGAAATGGCAAGGAACTTCAATGAAATTTCAAGGAAATTCAAGGAAATGGCAAGGATATTGAAGGAAATTCAAGGAAATTGCAAGAAAATTGAAGGAAACGGCAAAGCAAGGCAAGGAAATTCAAGGAAATTTAAGGAAATTCAAGGAACTGGCAAGGAAATTCAAGGAAATTCAAGGAAATCGCAAGGAAATTCAAGGAAATTCAAGGAAATGGCAAGGCAAAGCAAGGAAATTCAAGGCAATTCAAGGAAATTGCAAGGAAAGTCAAGGAAATTCAAGGCAATGGCAAGGAAATTCAACGAAATTAAAGGAAATCGCAAGGAAATTCAAGGAAATTAAAGGAAATGGCAAGGCAAAGCAAGGAAATTCAAGGAAATTCAAGGAAATTCAAGGTAATTCAAGAAAATGGCAAGGAATTTCAAGGAAATTAAAGGAAATGGCAAGGAAATTCAAGGAAATTCAAGGAAATGGCAAGGAAATTGAAGGAAATTCAAGGAAATGGCAAAGAAATTCAAGGAAATTCAAGGAACTGGCAAGGAAATTCAGGGAAATTGAGGGAAATTCAAGGAAATGGCAAGGAAATTCAATTAAATTGAAGGAAATGGCAAGGAAATTCAAGAAAATTCAAGCAAATTCAAGGAAATTCAAGGAAATGGCAAGGAAATTCAACGAAATTCAAGGAAATGGAAAGGCAAGGAAAGGAAATTCAAGGAAACGGCAAGGAAATGGCAAGAAAATTCAAGGAAATTCAAGGCAATGGCAAGGAAATTCAAGGAATATCAAGAAAATTAAATGAAATTGCAAGGATATTCAAGGAAATGGCAAGGAAATGGCAAGAAAATTCAAGGAAATTCAAGGAAATGAAAAGGAAATTCAAGGAAAATCAAGGAAATTCAAGGAAATTGCAAGGAAATTCAAGGAAATTCAAGGAAATGGCAAGGAAATTCAAGGAAATTCAAGGTAAGGAAAGAAAATTAAATGAAATGGCAAGGAAATTCAAGGAAATTCAAGGCAATGGCAAGGAAATTAAAGGATATTCAAGGAAATTCAAGGAAATGGCAAGAAAATTCAAGGAAATTCAAGGAAATGGCAAGGTAAGGCAAGGAAATTCAAAAAAATGGCAAGGAAATTCAAGGAATTTCAAGGAAATGGCAAGAAAATTCAAGGAAATGGCAGGGCAAGGCAAGGAAATTCAAAGAAATTCAAAGAAATTCAAGGAACTGGCAAGGAAATTCAAGGAAATTGAGGGAAATTCAAGGATATGGCAAGGAAAGTCAAGGAAATTCAAGGAAATGGAAGGTAAGGAAAGAAAATTAAATGAAATGGCAAGGAAATTCAAGAACATTCAAGGCAATGGCAAGGAAATTAAAGGATATTCAAGGAAATTCAAGGAAATGGCAAGAAAATTCAAGGAAATTCAAGGAAATGGCAAGGAAATTCAAGGCAATGGCAAGGAAATTCAAGGAAATGGCAAGGAAATTCAAGTAAATTCAAGGAAATGGCAAGGAAATTCAAGGAAATTCAAAAAAATTGAAGGAAATTCAAGGAAATTCAAGGAAATGGCAAGGGAAGGAATGGAAATTCAAGGAAATTCAAAGAAATTCAAGGAAATGGCAAGGAAATTCAAAAAAATTCAAGGAAATGGCAAGGCAAGGCAAGGAAATTCAAGGCAATGGCAAGGAAATTAAAGGAAATTCAAGGAAATTCAAGGAAATGGCAAGGAAATTCAGGGAAATTCAAGGAAATTCAAGGAAATGGCAAGGTTATTCAAGGAAATGGCAAGGAAATGGTAAGAAAATTCAAGGAAATTCAAGGAAAATCAAGGAAATTCAAGGAAATTGCAAGGAAATTTAAGGAAATTCAAGGAAATGGCAAGGCAATTCAAGGAAATGGCAAGGAAATTCAAAGAAATTCAAGGAAATTCAAGGAAATGGCAAAGAAATTCCAGGAAATTCAAAGCAATGGAAAGGAAATTAAAGGATATTCAAGGAAATTCAAGGAAATGGCAAGAAAATTCAAGGAAATTCAAGGAAATGGCAGGGAAAGTCAAGGAAATTCAAGGAAATGGAAGGTAAGGAAAGAAAATTAAATGAAATGGCAAGGAAATTCAAGGAAATTCAAGGCAATGGCAAGGAAATTAAAGGATATTCAAGGAAATTCAAGGAAATGGCAAGAAAATTCAAGGAAATTCAAGGAAATGGCAAGGTAAGGCAAGGAAATTCAAAAAAATGGCAAGGAAATTCAAGGAATTTCAAGGAAATGGCAAGAAAATTCAAGGAAATGGCAGGGCAAGGCAAGGAAATTCAAAGAAATTCAAAGAAATTCAAGGAACTGGCAAGGAAATTCAAGGAAATTGAGGGAAATTCAAGGATATGGCAAGGAAAGTCAAGGAAATTCAAGGAAATGGAAGGTAAGGAAAGAAAATTAAATGAAATGGCAAGGAAATTCAAGAACATTCAAGGCAATGGCAAGGAAATTAAAGGATATTCAAGGAAATTCAAGGAAATGGCAAGAAAATTCAAGGAAATTCAAGGAAATGGCAAGGTAAGGCAAGGAAATTCAAGGAAATGGCAAGGAAATTCAAGGAATTTTAAGGAAATTCAAGGAAATGGCAAGGATATTCAAGGAAATTCAAGGAAATGGGAAGAAAATTGAAGGAAATGGCAAGGCAAGGCAAGGAAATTCAAAGAAATTCAAGGAAATTCAAGGAACTGGGAAGGAAATTCAAGGAAATTCAAGGAAATGGCAAGGCAAGGAAAGAAAATTCAAGGAAACGGCAAGGAAATGGCAAGAAAATTCAAGGAAATTCAAGGAAATTACAAGGAAATTCAAGGAATATCAAGAAAATTAAATGAAATGGCAAGGAAATTCAAGGAAATTCAAGGCAATGCCAAGGAAATTAAAGGAAATTCAAGGAAATTCCAGGAAATGGCAAGGAAATTCAAGGAAATTCAAGGAAATGGCAAGGAAATTCAAGGAAATTCAAGGAAATGGCAAGGAAATTCAAGGAAATTCAAGGATATCCAAGGAAATGGCAAAGAAATGGCAAGGAAATTCAAGGAAATACAAAGAAATGGCAAGGAAATTGATGGAAATTCAAGGAAATGGAAGGCAAGTAAAGAAAATTCAAGGAAATGGCAAGGAAATGGCAAGGAAATTTAAGGAAATTGAAGGAAATTCAAGCAAATGGCAAGGAAATTCAAGGAAATTCAAGGAAATGGCAAGGAAATTCAAGGAAATTCAAAAAAATGGAAGGAAATTCAAGGAAATTCAAGGAAATGGCAAGGCAAGGCAAGGAAATTCAAGGAAATCCAAGGAAATTCAAAGAAATTAAAGGAAATGGCAAGGAAATTCAAGGAAATTCAAGGCAATGGCAAGGAAATTAAAGGAAATTCAAGGAAATTCAAGAAAATGGCAAGGAAATTGAAAGAAATTCAAGGAAATGGCAAGGAAATTCAAGGAAATTCAAGGAAATGGCAAGGAAATTCAAGGAAATTCAAGGAAATGGCAAAGAAATTCAAGGAAATTCAAGGCGGTGGAAAGGAAATTCAAGAAAAATCAAGGAAATTCAAGGAAATGGCAAGAAAATTCAAGGAAATTCAAGGAAATGGGAAGGCAAGGCAAAGAAATTCAAGGAAATGGCAAGGAAATTCAAGGAAATTCAAGGAAATTCAAGGAAATGGCAAGGAAATTCAAGGAAATTCAAGGAAATTCAAGAAAATGGCAAAGAAATTCAAGGAAATTCAGGTCGATGGCAAGGAAATTAAAGTTAAGTCAAAGAAATTCAAGGAAATGGCAAGAAAATTCAAGGAAATTCAAGTAAAAGGCAAGGAAATTCAAAGACATTCAGGGAAATGGCAAGGCAAGGAAAATCAAGGAAATTCAAGGAAATTCAAGGAACTGGCAAGGAACTTCAAGGAAATTGAAGGAAATTCAAGGAAATGGCAAGGAAATTCAAGGAAATTCAAGGAAATGGCAAGGAAATTCAAGGAAATTCAAGGAAATGGAACGAAATACAAAGAAATTCAAAAATATTCAAGGAAATGCAAGGCTATTCAAGGAAATTGAAGGAAATGGCAAGGAAATTCAAGGAAATTCAAGGAAATGGCAAGGAAATTGAAGGAAATTCAAGGAAATGGCAAGGCAAGGCAAGGCAATTCAAGAAAACGGCAAGGAAAAAGCAAGAAAATTCAAGGAAATTCAAGGAAATGACAAGGAAATTCAAGGAAAATCAAGGAAATTCAAGGAAATGGCAAGGAAATTCAACGAAATTCAAGGAAATGGAAAGGCAAGGAAAGGAAATTCAAGGAAACGGCAAGGAAATGGCAAGAAAATTCAAGGAAATTCAAGGCAATGGCAAGGAAATTCAAGGAATATCAAGAAAATTAAATGAAATGGCAAGGAAATTGAAGGAAATTCAAGGCAATGGCAAGGAAATTAAACGAAATTCAAGGAAATTCAAGGAAATGGCAAGGAAATTCAATAAAAATCAAGGAAATGGCAAGGAAATTCAAGGAAATTCAAGGAAATGGCAAGGAAATTCAAGGAAATTCAAGGATATCCAAGCAAATGGCAAAGAAATGGCAAGGAAATTCAAGGAAATTCAAGGAAATGGCAAGGAAATTGAAGGAAATTCAAGGAAATGGCAAAGAAATTCAAGGAAATTCAAGGAACTGGCAAGGAAATTCAAGGAAATTGAGGGAAATTCAAGGAAATGGCAAGGAAATTCAATGAAATTGAAGGAAATGGCAAGGAAATTCAAGAAAATTCAAGCAAATTCAAGGAAATTCAAGGAAATGGCAAGGAAATTCAACGAAATTAAAGGAAATGGAAAGGCAAGGCAAGGAAATTCAAGGAAACGGCAAGGAAATGGCAAGAAAATTCAAGGAAATTCAAGGCAATGGCAAGGAAATTCAAGGAATATCAAGAAAATTAAATGAAATGGCAAGGAAATTCAAGGAAATTCAAGGAAATGGCAAGGAAATTCAAGGAAATTCAAGGCAATGGCAAGGAAATTCAAGGAAATTCAAGGAAATGGCAAGGAAATTCAAGGAAATTCAAGGATATCCAAGGAAATGGCAAAGAAATGGCAAGGAAATTCAAGGAAATACAAAGAAATGGCAAGGAAATTGAGGGAAATTCAAGGAAATGGAAGGCAAGTAAAGAAAATTCAAGGAAATGGCAAGGAAATGGCAAGGAAATTCAAGGAAATTGAAGGAAATTCAAGCAAATGGCAAGGAAATTCAAGGATATTCAAAAAAATGGAAGGAAATTCAAGGAAATTCAAGGAAATGGCAAGGCAAGGCAAGGAAATTCAAGGAAATCCAAAGAAATTCAAAGAAATTAAAGGAAATGGCAAGGAAATTCAAGGAAATTCAAGGCAATGGCAAGGAAATTAAAGGAAATTCAAGGAAATTCAAGGAAATGACAAGGAAATTCAAGGAAATGGAAGGCAAGGAAAGAAAATTAAATGAAATGGCAAGGAAATTCAAGGAAATTCAAGGAAATGGCAAGGAAATTGAAGGAAATTCAAGGAAATGGCAAAGAAATTCAAGGAAATTCAAGGAACTGGCAAGGAAATTCAAGGAAATTGAGGGAAATTCAAGGAAATGGCAAGGAAATTCAAGGAAATTGAAGGAAATGGCAAGGAAATTCAAGAAAATTCAAGCAAATTCAAGGAAATTCAAGGAAATGGCAAGGAAATTCAACGAAATTCAAGGAAATGGCAAGGCAAGGCAAGGAAATTAAGGAAATGGCAAGGAACTTCAATGAAATTTCAAGGAAATTCAAGGAAATGGCAAGGATATTGAAGGAAATTCAAGGAAATTGCAAGAAAATTGAAGGAAACGGCAAAGCAAGGCAAGGAAATTCAAGGAAATTTAAGGAAATTCAAGGAACTGGCAAGGAAATTCAAGGAAATTCAAGGAAATCGCAAGGAAATTCAAGGAAATTCAAGGAAATGGCAAGGCAAAGCAAGGAAATTCAAGGCAATTCAAGGAAATTGCAAGGAAAGTCAAGGAAATTCAAGGCAATGGCAAGGAAATTCAACGAAATTAAAGGAAATGGCAAGGAAATTCAAGGAAATTAAAGGAAATGGCAAGGCAAAGCAAGGAAATTCAAGGAAATTCAAGGAAATTCAAGGTAATTCAAGAAAATGGCAAGGAATTTCAAGGAAATTAAAGGAAATGGCAAGGAAATTCAAGGAAATTCAAGGATATTCAAGGAAATGGCAAAGAAATGGCAAGGAAATTCAAGGAAATTCAAGGAAATGGCAAGGAAATTCAAGGCAATGGCAAGGAAATTCAAGGAAATGGCAAGGAAATTCAAGTAAATTCAAGGAAATGGCAAGGAAATTCAAGGAAATTCAAAAAAATGGAAGGAAATTCAAGGAAATTCAAGGAAATGGCAAGGGACGAAAAGGAAATTCAAGGAAATTCAAAGAAATTCAAGGAAATGGCAAGGAAATTCAAAAAAATTCAAGGAAATGGCAAGGCAAGGCAAGGAAATTCAAGGAAATGGAAAGGAAATTCAGGGAAATTCAAGGAAATTCAAGGAAATGGCAAGGAAATTCAAGGAAATTCAAGGAAATGGCAAGGAAATTAAAGGAAATTCAAGGAAATTCAAGGAAATGGCAAGGAAGTTCAGGGAAATTCAAGGAAATTCAAGGAAATGGCAAGGATATTCAAGGAAATGGCAAGGAAATGGCAAGAAAATTCAAGGAAATTCAAGGAAATGAAAAGGAAATTCAAGGAAAATCAAGGAAATTCAAGGAAATTGCAAGGAAATTCAAGGAAATTCAAGGAAATGGCAAGGAAATTCAAGGAAATTCAAGGTAAGGAAAGAAAATTAAATGAAATGGCAAGGAAATTCAAGGAAATTCAAGGCAATGGCAAGGAAATTAAAGGATATTCAAGGAAATTCAAGGAAATGGCAAGAAAATTCAAGGAAATTCAAGGAAATGGCAAGGCAAGGCAAGGAAATTCAAGGAAATTCAAGGAACTGGCAAGGAAATTCAAGGAAATTAAAGGAAATTCAAGTAAATGGCAAGGAAATTGAAGGAAATTCAAGGAAATGGCAAGGAAATTCAAGGAAATTGAAGGAAATGGCAGGAAATTCAAGGAAATTCAAGGAAATTCAAGGAAATGGTAAGCAAATTCAACGAAATTCAAGGAAATGGCAAGGCAAGGAAAGGAAATTCAAGGAAACGGCAAAGAAATGGCAAGAAAATTCAAGGAAATTCAAGGAAATGGCAAGGAAATTCAAGGAAATTCAAGGAAATTCAAGGAAATGGCAAGGAAATTCAAGGAAATTCAAGGCAATGGCAAGGAAATTAAAGGAAAATCAAGGAAATTCAAGGAAATGGCAAGAAAATTCAAGGAAATTCAAGGAAATGGGAAGGCAAGGCAAAGAAATTCAAGGAAATGGCAAGGAAATTCAAAAAAATTCAAGGAAATGGCAAGGCAAGGCAAGGAAATTCAAGGAAATGGAAAGGAAATTCAAGGAATTTCAAGGAAATTCAAGGAAATGGCAAGGAAATTCAAGGAAATTCAAGGCAATGGCAAGGAAATTAAAGGAAATTCAAGGAAATTATAGGAAATGGCAAGGAAATTCAGGGCAATTCAAGGAAATTCAAGGAAATGGCAAGGATATTCATGAAATGGCAAGGAAATGGCAAGAAAATTCAAGGAAATTCAAGGAAATGAAAAGGAAATTCAAGGAAAATCAAGGAAATTCAAGGAAATTGCAAGGAAATTCAAGGAAATTCAAGGAAATTGCAAGAAAATTCAAGGAAATTCAAGGAAATGGCAAGAAAATTCAAGGAAATTCAAGGAAATGGCAAGGTAAGGCAAGGAAATTCAAAAAAATGGCAAGGAAATTCAAGGAATTTCAAGGAAATGGCAAGAAAATTCAAGGAAATGGCAGGGCAAGGCAAGGAAATTCAAAGAAATTCAGAGAAATTCAAGGAACTGGCAAGGAAATTCAAGGAAATTGAGGGAAATTCAAGGATATGGCAAGGAAAGTCAAGGAAATTCAAGGAAATGGCAAGGAAATTAAAGGATATTCAAGGAAATTCAAGGAAATGGCAAGAAAATTCAAGGAAATTCAAGGAAATGGCAAGGAAATTCAAGTAAATTCAAGGAAATGGCAAGGAAATTCAAAAAAATTCAAAAAAATGGAAGGAAATTCAAGGAAATTCAAGGAAATGGCAAGGGAAGGAAAGGAAATTCAAGGAAACGGCAAGGAAATGGCAAGAAAATTCAAGGAAATTCAAGGAAATTACAAGGAAATTCAAGGAATATCAAGAAAATTAAATGAAATGGCAAGGAAATTCAAGGAAATTCAAGGCAATGGCAAAGAAATTAAAGGAAATTCAAGGAAATTCCAGGAAATGGCAAGGAAATTCAAGGAAATTCAAGGAAATGGCAAGGAAATTCAAGGAAATTCAAGGAAATGGCAAGGAAATTCAAGGAAATTCAAGGATATCCAAGGAAATGGCAAAGAAATGGCAAGGAAATTCAAGGAAATACAAAGAAATGGCAAGGAAATTGAGGGAAATTCAAGGAAATGGAAGGCAAGTAAAGAAAATTCAAGGAAATGGCAAGGAAATGGCAAGGAAATTCAAGGAAATTGAAGGAAATTCAAGCAAATGGCAAGGAAATTCAAGGAAATTCAAGGAAATGGCAAGGAAATTCAAGGAAATTCAAAAAAATGGAAGGAAATTCAAGGAAATTCAAGGAAATGGCAAGGAAATTCAAGGAAATTCAAGGAAATCCAAGGAAATTCAAAGAAATTAAAGGAAATGGCAAGGAAATTGAAGGAAATTCAAGGCAATGGCAAGGAAATTAAAGGAAATTCAAGGAAATTCAAGGAAATGGCAAGGAAATTGAAAGAAATTCAAGGAAATGGCAAGGAAATTCAAGGAAATTCAAGGAAATGGCAAGGAAATTCAAGGAAATGGCAAAGAAATTCAAGGAAATTCAAGGCGATGGAAAGCAAATTCAAGGAAAATCAAGGAAATTCAAGGAAATGGCAAGAAAATTCAAGGAAATTCAAGGAAATGGGAAGGCAAGGCAAAGAAATTCAAGGAAATGGCAAGGAAATGGCAAGGAAATTCAAGGAAATTCTAGGAAATTCAAGGAAATGGCAAGGAAATTCAAGGAAATTCAAGGAAATTCAAGAAAATGGCAAAGAAATTCAAGGAAATTCAGGTCGATGGCAAGGAAATTAAAGTTAAGTCAAAGAAATTCAAGGAAATGGCAAGAAAATTCAAGGAAATTCAAGTAAAAGGCAAGGAAATTCAAAGACATTCAGGGAAATGGCAAGGCAAGGAAAGGAAATTCAAGGAAATGGCAAAGAAATTCAAGGAAGTTCAAGGAAGTTCAAGGAAATGGCAAGGATATTCAAGGAAATTCAAGGAAATTCAAGTAAAAGGCAAGGAAATTCAAAGACATTCAGGGAAATGGCAAGGCAAGGAAAATCAAGGAAATTCAAGGAAATTCAAGGAACTGGCAAGGAACTTCAAGGAAATTGAAGGAAATTCAAGGAAATGGCAAGGAAATTCAAGGAAATTGAAGGAAATGGCAAGGAAATTCAAGGAAATTCAAGGAAATGGCAAGGAAATTGAAGGAAATTCAAGGAAATGGCAAGGCAAGGCAAGGAAATTCAAGAAAACGGCAAGGAAAAAGCAAGAAAATTCAAGGAAATTCAAGGAAATGACAAGGAAATTCAAGGAAAATCAAGGAAATTCAAGGAAATGGCAAGGAAATTCAAGGAAATTCAAGGCAATGGCAAGGAAATTAAACAAAATTCAAGGAAATTCAAGGAAATGGCAAGGAAATTCAAGGAAATTCAAGGAACTGGCAAGGAAATTCAAGGAAATTGAGGGAAATTCAAGGAAATGGCAAGGAAATTCAAGGAAATTCAATTAAATTCAAGGAAATGGCAAGGAAATTCAAGGAAATTTTAGGAAATGGCATAGCATGGAAGGAAAATTCAAGGAAATTCAAGGAAATGACAAGGAAATTCAAGGAAATGGAAGTCAAGGAAAGAAAATTAAATGAAATGGCAAGGAAATTCAAGGAAATTCAAGGAAATGGCAAGGAAATTGAAGGAAATTCAAGGAAATGGCAAAGAAATTCAAGGAAGTTCAAGGAACTGGCAAGGAAATTCAAGGAAATTGAGGGAAATTCAAGGAAATGGCAAGGAAATTCAATGAAATTGAAGGAAATGGCAAGGAAATTCAAGAAAATTCAAGCAAATTCAAGGAAATTCAAGGAAATGGCAAGGAAATTCAATGAAATTCAAGGAAATGGAAAGGCAAGGAAAGGAAATTCAAGGAAACGGCAAGGAAATTCAAGGAAATTCAAGGCAATGGCAAGGAAATTCAAGGAATATCAAGAAAATTAAATGAAATGGCAAGGAAATTCAAGGAAATTCGAGGCAATGGCAAGGAAATGAAACAAAATTCAATGAAATTCAAGGAAATGGCAAGGAAATGGCAAGGAAATTCAAGGAAATACAAAGAAATAGCAAGGAAATTGAGGGAAATTCAAGGAAATGGAAGGCAAGTAAAGAAAATTCAAGGAAATGGCAAGGAAATGGCAAGGAAATTCAAGGAAATTGAAGGAAATTCAAGCAAATGGCAAGGAAATTCAAGCAAATGGCAAGGAAATTCAAGGATATTCAAAAAAATGGAAGGAAATTCAAGGAAATTCAAGGAAATGGCAAGGAAATTAAAGGAAATTCAAGGAAATTCAAGGAAATGACAAGGAAATTCAAGGAAATGGAATGCAAGGAAAGAAAATTAAATGAAATGGCAAGGAAATTCAAGGAAATTCAAGGAAATGGCAAGGAAATTGAAAGAAAATTCAAGGAAATGGCAAAGAAATTCAAGGAAATTCAAGGAACTGGCAAGGAAATTCAAGGAAATTGAGGGAAATTCAAGGAAATGGCAAGGAAATTCAAGGAAATTGAAGGAAATGGCAAGGAAATTCAAGAAAATTCAAGCAAATTCAAGGAAATTCAAGGAAATGGCAAGGAAATTCAACGAAATTCAAGGAAATGGCAAGGCAAGGCAAGGAAATTAAGGAAATGGCAAGGAACTTCAAGGAATTTCAAGGAAATTCAGGGAAATGGCAAGGATATTGAAGGAAATTCAAGGAAATTGCAAGAAAATTGAAGGAAACGGCAAAGCAAGGCAAGGAAATTCAAGGAAATTTAAGGAAATTCAAGGAACTGGCAAGGAAATTCAAGGAAATTCAAGGAAATCGCAAGGAAATTCAAGGAAATTCAAGGCAATGGCAAGGAAATTCAACGAAATTAAAGGAAATCGCAAGGAAATTCAAGGAACTGGCAAGGAAATTCAACGAAATTAAAGGAAATCGCAAGGAAATTCAAGGAAATTAAAGGAAATGGCAAGGCAAAGCAAGGAAATTCAAGGAAATTCAAGAAGGAAATTCAAGGAAATTCAAGGAACTGGCAAGGAACTTCAAGGAAATTGAAGGAAATTCAAGGAAATGGCAAGGAAATTGAAGGAAATTCAAGGAAATGGCAAGGAAATTCAAGGAAATGGAACGAAATTCTAGGAAATTCAAAGAAATTCAAGGAAAGGCAAGGAAAGGCAAGGCAAGGAAAGGCAAGGAAAGGAAAGGCAAGGAAAGGAAATTCAAGGAAATTCAAGGAAATTCAAGGAAATTCAAGGAAATTCAAGGAAATTCAAGGAAATTCAAGGAAATTCAAGGGAAGGAAAGGAAAGGAAAGGAAATTCAAGGAAAGGAAAGGAAAGGAAATTCAAGGAAAGGAAATTCAAGGAAAGGAAAGGAAATTCAAGGAAATTCAAGGAAATTCAAGGAAATTCAAGGAAATTCAAGGAAATTCAAGGAAATTCAAGGAAATTCAAGGAAATTCAAGGAAATTCAAGGAAATTCAAGGAAATTCAAGGAAATTCAAGGAAATTCAAGGAAAGGAAAGGAAAGGAAAGGAAAGGAAAGGAAAGGAAAGGAAAGGAAAGGAAAGGAAAGGAAAGGAAAGGAAAGGAAAGGAAAGGAAAGGAAAGGAAAGGAAAGGAAAGGAAAGGAAAGGAAAGGAAAGGAAAGGAAAGGAAAGGAAAGGAAAGGAAAGGAAAGGAAAGGAAAGGAAAGGAAAGGAAAGGAAAGGAAAGGAAAGGAAAGGAAAGGAAAGGAAAGGAAAGGAAAGGAAAGGAAAGGAAAGGAAAGGAAAAGAAAGGAAAGGAAATTCAAGGAACTGGCAAGGAACTTCAAGGAACTTCAAGGAACTTCAAGGAAATTCAAGGAAAGGAAAGGAAAGGAAAGGAAAGGAAATTCAAGGAAAGGAAAGGAAAGGAAAGGAAATTCAAGGAAATTCAAGGAAATTCAAGGAAATTCAAGGAAATTCAAGGAAATTCAAGGAAATTCAAGGAAATTCAAGGAAATTCAAGGAAATTCAAGGAAAGGAAAGGAAAGGAAAGGAAAGGAAAGGAAAGGAAAGGAAAGGAAAGGAAAGGAAAGGAAAGGAAAGGAAAGGAAAGGAAAGGAAAGGAAAGGAAAGGAAAGGAAAGGAAAGGAAAGGAAAGGAAAGGAAAGGAAAGGAAAGGAAAGGAAAGGAAAGGAAAGGAAAGGAAAGGAAAGGAAAGGAAAGGAAAGGAAAGGAAAGGAAAGGAAAGGAAAGGAAAGGAAAGGAAAGGAAAGGAAATGGCAAGGCAAAAAAAGGAAATTCAATGAAATTCAAGGAAATGGCAAGGAAATTCAAGGAAATTCAACGAAATGGAAAGGCAAGGAAAGGAAATTCAAGGACATTCAAGAAAATAACAAGGAAAGGAAAGGAAATTCGAGGAAATTCAAGGAAATGGCAAGGAAATTCAAGGTAATTCAAGGAAATGGCAAGGAAATTCAAGGAAATGGCAAGGCAAGGCAAGGAAATTCAAGGAAATTCAAGGATATGGCAAGGCAAGGCAAGGAAATTCAAGCAAATTCAAGGAAATGGCAAGGGAAGGAAAGGAAATTCAAGAAAATTCAAGAAAATTCAAGGAAATTCAAGGAAATTCAAGGAAATTCTACGAAATGGCAAGGCAAGGATGGAAATTCAAGGAAATTCAAGGTAATGCCAAGGCAAGGAAAGGAAATTCAAGAAAATTAAAGGAAATTCAAGGAAATGGCAAGAAAATTCAAGGAAATTCAAGGAAATGGCAAGGTAAGGCAAGGAAATTCAAGGAAATGGCAAGGAAATTCAAGGAATTTCAAGGAAATTCAAGGAAATGGCAAGGATATTCAAGGAAATTCAAGGAAATGGCAAGAAAATGGAAGGAAATGGCAAGGCAAGGCAAGGAAATTCAAAGAAATTCAAGGAAATTCAAGGATCTGGCAAGGAAATTCAAGGAAATTGAGGGAAATTCAAGGAAATGGCAAGGAAATTCAAGGAAATTGAAGGAAATGGCAAGGAAATTCAAGGAAATTTAAGGAAATGGCAAGGAAATTCAACGAAATTCAAGGAAATGGCAAGGCAAGGAAAGGAAATTCAAGGAAACGGCAAGGCAATGGCAAGAAAATTCAAGGAAATTCAAGGAAATGACAAGGAAATTCAAGGAATATCAAGGAAATTCAAGGAAATTGCAAGGAAATTCAAGGAAATTCAAGGCAATGGCAAGGAAATTAAAGGAAATTCATGGAAATTCAAGGAAATGGCAAGGAAATTCAAGGAAATTCAATTAAATTCAAGGAAATGGCAAGGAAATTCAAGGAAATTTTAGGAAATGGCATAGCATGGAAAGAAAATTCAAGGAAATTGAAGGAAATGGCAAGGAAAGTCAAGGAAATTCAAGGAAATGGAAGGTAAGGAAAGAAAATTAAATGAAATGGCAAGGAAATTCAAGGAAATTCAAGGCAATGGCAAGGAAAATAAAGGATATTCAAGGAAATTCAAGGAAATGGCAAGGCAATTCAAGGAAATTCAAAGAAATTCAAGGAAATTCAAGGAACTGGCAAGGAAATTCAAGGAAATTGAGGGAAATTCAAGGAAATGGCAAGGAAATTCAAGGAAATTGAAGGAAATGGCAAGGAATTTCAAGGAAATTCAAGGAAATTCAAGGAAATTCAAGGAAATGGCAAGGAAATTCAACGAAATTCAAGGAAATGGCAAGGCAAGGAAAGGAAATTCAAGGAAACGGCAAGGAAATGGCAAGAAAATTCAAGGAAATTCAAGGAAATCCAAGGAAATACAAAGAAATTCAACGAAATGGAAAGGCAAGGAAAGGAAATTCAAGAAATTTCAAGAAAATGATAAGGAAAAGAAAGGAAATTCAAGGAAATTCATGGAAATTGCAAGGAAATTCAAGGAAATATAAGGCAATTCAAGGAAATTCCAGGAAATGGCAAGGAAATGGCAAGGAAATTCAAGGAAATTCAAGGAAATGGCAAGGAAATGGCAAGGAAATTCAAGGAAATTCAAGGAAATGGCAAGGCAAGGCACGGAAAATCAAGGAAAGGGCAAGGAAATTCAAGGACATACAAGGAAATTCAAGGAAATGGCAAGGAAATTCAAGGAAATTCAAGGAAATGGCAATGAAATTCAAGGAAATTCAAGGAAATGGCAAGGAAATTCAAGGAAATGGCAACGAAATTCAAGGAAATTCTAGGAAACTCAAGTAAATGGAAAGGAAATTCAAGGAACTGGCAAGGAAATTCAAGGAAATTCAAGGAACTGGCAAGGCAAGGAAAGGAAATTCAAGGAAATTCAAGGAAATGGCAAGGAAATTCGATGAAATTCAAGGAAATGGCAAGGCAAGGAAAGGAAATTCAAGGAAATGGTAAAGAAATTCAAGGAAATGGCAAGTAAATTCAGGGAAATGGCAAAGTAAGGCAAGGAAATTCATGGAAATTCAAGGAAATTCAAGGATATGGCAAGGCAAGGCAAGGAAATTCAAGAAAATTCAAGGAAATGGCAAGGCAAGGCAAGGAAATTCAAAGAAATTCAAGGAAATTCAAGGATCTGGCAAGGAAATTCAAGGAAATTGAGAAAAATTCAAGGAAATGGCAAGGAAATTCAAGGAAATTGAAGGAAATGGCAAGGAAATTCAAGAAAATTCAAGGAAATGGCAAGGAAATTCAACGAAATTCAAGGAAATGGCAAGGCAAGGAAAGGAAATTCAAGGAAACGGCAAGGAAATGGCAAGAAAATTCAAGGAAATTCAAGGAAATGACAAGGAAATTCAAGGAATATCAAGGAAATTAAAGGAAATTCAAGGAAATGGCAAGGAAATTCAAGGAAATTCAAAAAAATGGAAGGAAATTCAAGGAAATTCAAGGAAATGGCAAGGCAAGGAAAGGAAATTCAAGGAAATCCAAGGAAATTCAAAGAAATTAAAGGAAATGGCAAGGAAATTCAAGGAAATTCAAGGCAATGGCAAGGAAATTAAAGGAAATTGAAAGAAATTCGAGGAAATGGCAAGGAAATTCAAGGAAATTGAAGGAAATGGCAAGGAAATTCAAGGAAATTCAAGGAAATGGCAAGGAAATTCAAGGAAATTCAAGGAAATGGCAAGGCAAGGAAAGGAAATTCAAGGAAACGGCAAGGCAATGGCAAGAAAATTCAAGGAAATTCAAGGAAATGACAAGGAAATTCAAGGAAAATCAAGGAAATTCAAGGAAATTGCAAGGAAATTCAAGGAAATTCAAGGCAATGGCAAGGAAATTAAAGGAAATTCAAGGAAATTCAAGGAAATGGCAAGGAAATTCAAGGAAATTCAATTAAATTCAAGGAAATGGCAAGGAAATTCAAGGAAATTTTAGGAAATGGCATAGCATGCAAAGAAAATTCAAGGAAATTCAAGGAAATGGCAAGGAAAGTCAAAGAAATTCAAGGAAATGGCAAGGAAATTAAAGGATATTCAAGGAAATTCAAGGAAATGGCAAGGCAATTCAAGGAAATTCAAAGAAATTCAAGGAAATTCAAGGAACTGGCAAGGAAATTCAAGGAAATTGAGGGAAATTCAAGGAAATGGCAAGGAAATTCAAGAAAATTGAAGGATATGGCAAGGAATTTCAAGGAAATTCAAGGAAATTCAAGGAAATTCAAGGAAATGGCAAGGAAATTCAACGAAATTCAAGGAAATGGCAAGGCAAGGAAAGGAAATTCAAGGAAACGGCAAGGAAATGGCAAGAAAATTCAAGGAAATTCAAGGAAATCCAAGGAAATACAAAGAAATTCAACGAAATGGAAAGGCAAGGAAAGGAAATTCAAGAAATTTCAAGAAAATGATAAGGAAAAGAAAGGAAATTCAAGGAAATTCATGGAAATTGCAAGGAAATTCAAGGAAATATAAGGCAATTCAAGGAAATTCCAGGAAATGGCAAGGAAATGGCAAGGAAATTCAAGGAAATTCAAGGAAATGGCAAGGAAATGGCAAGGAAATTCAAGGAAATTCAAGGAAATGGCAATGAAATTCAAGGAAATTCAAGGAAATGGCAAGGAAATTCAAGGAAATGGCAACGAAATTCAAGGAAATTCTAGGAAACTCAAGTAAATGGAAAGGAAATTCAAGGAACTGGCAAGGAAATTCAAGGAAATTCAAGGAACTGGCAAGGAAATTCAAGGAAATTCAAGGAAATGGCAAGGCAAGGAAAGGAAATTCAAGGAAATTCAAGGAAATGGCAAGGAAATTCAATGAAATTCAAGGAAATGGCAAGGCAAGGAAAGGAAATTCAAGGAAATGGCAAGGAAATTCAAGGAAATGGCAAGGAAATTCAGGGAAATGGCAAAGTAAGGCAAGGAAATTCATGGAAATTCAAGGAAATTCAAGGATATGGCAAGGCAAGGAAAGGAAATTCAAGCAAATTCAAGGAAATGGCAAGGCAAGGAAAGGAAATTCAAGGAAATGGCAAGGCAAGAAAGGAAATTCAAGGAAATTCAAGGTAATCCCAAGGCAAGGAAAGGAAATTCAAGAAAATTCAATAATTCAAGGAAATCGCAAGGAAATTCAAGGAAATTCAAGGAAATGGCAAGGAAATTGAAGGAGATTCAAGGAAATTCAAGAAAATTCAAGATAATTCAAGGAACTTTAAGGAAATTCAAGGAAATGGCAAGGAAATTCAAGGAAATTCAACGAAATGGCAAGGAAATTCAAAGAAACGGCAAGGAAATTAAACGAACTTCAAGGAAATGGCAAGGAAATTCAGGGAAATTCAAGGAAATTCCAGGGAATGGCAAGGAAATTCAAGAAATTCAAGGAAATGGCAAGGCAAGGAAAGGAAATTCAAGGAAATTCAAGGAAATGGCAAGGAAATTCAATGAAATTCAAGGAAATGGCAAGGCAATGAAAGGAAACTCAAGGAAATGGCAAGGAAATTCAAGGAAATGGTAAGGATATTCAAGGAAATTCAAGGAAATGGCAAAGCAAGGAAAGGAAATTCAAGGAAATTCATGGAAATTCAAGAAAATTCAAGGAAAGGGCAAGGAAATTCAAGAAAATTAGAGGAAATGGCAAGGAAATTCAAGGAAATTCAAGGAAATGGCAATGCAAGGAAAGGAAATTCAAGGAAATGGCAAGGAAATGGCAAGGAAATTCAAGAAAATTCAAGGAAATGGCAAGAAAATTCAAGGAAATTCAAGGAAATTCAAAGAAATTCAACGAAATGGAAAGGCAAGGAAAGGAAATTCAAGGACATTCAAGAAAATAACAAGGAAAGGAAAGGAAATTCGAGGAAATACAAGGAAATTGCAAGGAAATTCAAGGTAATTCAAGGAAATGGCAAGGAAATTCAAGGAAATGGCAAGGCAAGGCAAGGAAATTCAAGGAAATTCAAGGATATGGCAAGGCAAGGAAAGGAAATTCAAGCAAATTCAAGGAAATGGCAAGGGAAGGAAAGGAAATTCAAGAAAATTCAAGAAAATTCAAGGAAATTCAAGGAAATTCAAGGAAATTCAAAGAAATGGCAAGGCAAGGATGGAAATTCAAGGAAATTCAAGGAAATGGCAAGGAAATTAAAGGAAATTCAAGGAAATGGCAAGCAAATTCAAGGAAATTCAAGGAAAACGCAACGAAATTCAACGAAATGGCAAGGCAAGGATGGAAATTCAAGGAAATTCAAGGTAATGCCAAGGCAAGAAAAGGAAATACAAGGAAATTCAAAGAAATTCAAGGAAGTTCAAGGAAATTCAAGGAAATGGCAAGGAAATTCAGGGAAATGGCAAAGTAAGGCAAGAAAATTCATGGAAATTCAAGGAATTCAAGGATACGGAAAGGCAAGGAAAGGAAATTCAAGCAAATTCAAGGAAATGGCAAGGCAAGGAAAGGAAATTCAAGGAAATTCAAGGAAATGGCAAGGCAAGAATGGAAATTCAAGGAAAGTCAAGGTAATCTCAAGGCAAGGAAAGGATATTCAAGAAAATTCAATAATTCAAGGAAATCGCAAGGAAATTCAAGGAAATTCAAGGAAATGGCAAGGAAATTCAAGGAAATTCAAGGAAATGGCAAGGAAATTGAAGGAAATTCAAGGAAATGGCAAGGAAATTCAAGGAAATTTAAGGAAATGGCAAGGAAATTGAAAGAAATTCAAGGAAATTCAAGGAAATGGCAAGGATATTCAAGGAAATTCAAGGAAATTCAAGGAAATGGCAAGGAAATTCAAGGAAACGGCAAGGAAATTAAACGAACTTCAAGGAAATGGCAAGGAAATTCAGGAAATTCAAGGAAATGCCAAGGCAAGGAAAGGCAATTCAAGGAAATTCAAGGAAAGGGCAAGGAAATTCAAGAAAATTCAAGGAAATTCAAGGCAAGGAAAGGAAACTCATGGAAATGGCAAGGAAATTCAAGGAAATGGCAAGGAAATTCAAGGAAATTCAAGGACATGGCAAAGCAAGGAAAGGAAATTCAAGGAAATTCATGGAAATTCAAGGAAATTCAAGGAAAGGGCAAGGAAATTCAAGAAAATTAGAGGAAATGGCAAGGAAATTCAAGGAAATTCAAGGAAATGGCAAGGCAAGGAAAGGAAATTCAAGGAAAGGGCAAGGAAATTCAAGAAAATTGAAGGAAATGGCAAGAAAATTCAAGGAAATTCAAGGAAATTCAAAGAAATTCAACGAAATGGAAAGGCAAGGAAAGGAAATTCAAGGACATTCAAGAAAATAACAAGGAAAGGAAAGGAAATTCGAGGAAATTCAAGGAAATGGCAAGGAAATTCAAGGAAATGCCAAGGAAATTCAAGGAAATTCAAGGAAATGGCAAGGAAATTCAAGGAAATGGCAAGGCAAGGCAAGGAAATTCAAGGAAATTCAAGGAAATTCAAGGAAATGGCAAGGAAATTCAAGGAAATGGCAAGGGAAGGAAAGGAAATTCAAGAAAATTCAAGGAAATTCAAGAAAATTCAAGGAAATTCAAGGAAATTCAAGGAAATTCAACGAAATGGCAAGGCAAGGATGGAAATTCAAGGAAATTCAAGGAAATGCCAATGCAAGGAAAGGAAATTCAAGAAAATTAAAGGTAATTCAAGGAAATCGCAAGGAAATTCAAGGAAATTCAAGGAAATGGCAAGCAAATTCAAGGAAATTCAAGGAAATTCAAGGAAATTCAACGAAATGGCAAGACAAGGATGGAAATTCAAGGAAATTCAAGGAAATGCCAATGCAAGGAAAGGAAATTCAAGAAAATTAAAGGAAATTCAAGGAAATCGCAAGGAAATTCAAGGAAATTCAAGGAAATGGCAAGCAAATTCAAGGAAATTCAAGGAAATTCAACGAAATTCAACGAAATGGCAAGGAAAGGAAAAGATATTCAAGGAAATGGCAAGGAAATTCAAGGGAACTCAAGGAGATTCACGGCAATGGCAAGGAAATTGAAGGGAATTTAAGAAAATGGCAAGGAAATTCAAGGAAATTCAAGGAAATTCAACAAAACGGCAAGGAAACTCAAGGAAATTCCAGGAAATATAAGGAAATGGCAAGAAAATTCAAGGAAATTCAAGGAAATTCAAGGAAATTCAAAGAAATTGCAAGGAAATTCAAGGAAATATAAGGCAATTCAAGGAAATTCAAGGAAATGGCAAGGAAAGGGCAAGGAAATTCAAGGAAATACAAGGAAATTCAAGGAAATGCCAAGGAAATTCAAGGAAATTCAAGGAAATGGCAATGAAATTCAAGGAAATTCAAGGAAATGGCAACGAAATTCAAGGAAATTCTAGGAAACTCATGTAAATGGAAAGGAAATTCAAGGAAATGGCAAGGAAATACAAGGAAATTCAAGGAACTGGCAAGGAAATTCAAGGAAATTCAAGGAAATGGCAAGGCAAGGAAAGGAAATTCAAGGAAATGGCAAGGAAATTCAAGGAAATGGCAAGGAAATTCAGGGAAATGGCAAAGTAAGGCAAGGAAATTCATGGAAATTCAAGGAAATTCAAGGATATGGCAAGGCAATGGAAAGGAAATTAAAGGATATTCAAGGAAATTCAAGGAAATGGCAAGAAAATTCAAGGAAATTCAAGGAAATGGAAAGGAAATTAAAGGATATTCAAGGAAATTCAAGGAAATGGCAAGAAAATTCAAGGAAATTCAAGGAAATGGCAAGGTAAGGCAAGGAAATTCAAGGAAATGGCAAGGAAATTCAAGGAAATTTTAGGAAATGGCATAGCATGGAAAGAAAATTCAAGGAAATTCAAGGAAATGGCAAGGAAAGTCAAGGAAATTCAAGGAAATGGAAGGTAAGGAAAGAAAATTAAATGAAATGGCAAGGAAATTCAAGGCAATGGCAAGGAAATTAAAGGATATTCAAGGAAATTCAAGGAAATGGCAATGAAATTCAAGGAAATTCAAGGAAATGGCAACGAAATTCAAGGAAATTCTAGGAAACTCAAGTAAATGGAAAGGAAATTCAAGGAAATGGCAAGGAAATACAAGGAAATTCAAGGAACTGGCAAGGAAATTCAAGGAAATTCAAGGAAATGGCAAGGCAAGGAAAGGAAATTCAAGGAAATTCAAGGAAATGGCAAGGAAATTCAATGAAATTCAAGGAAATGGCAAGGCAAGGAAAGGAAATTCAAGGAAATGGCAAGGAAATTCAAGGAAATGGCAAGGAAATTCAGGGAAATGGGAAAGTAAGGCAAGGAAATTCATGGAAATTCAAGGAAATTCAAGGATATGGCAAGGCAATGGAAAGGAAATTAAAGGATATTCAAGGAAATTCAAGGAAATGGCAAGAAAATTCAAGGAAATTCAAGGAAATGGAAAGGAAATTAAAGGATATTCAAGGAAATTCAAGGAAATGGCAAGAAAATTCAAGGAAATTCAAGGAAATGGCAAGGTAAGGCAAGGAAATTCAAGGAAATGGCAAGGAAATTCAAGGAAATTTTAGGAAATGGCATAGCATGGAAAGAAAATTCAAGGAAATTCAAGGAAATGGCAAGGAAAGTCAAGGAAATTCAAGGAAATGGAAGGTAAGGAAAGAAAATTAAATGAAATGGCAAGGAAATTCAAGGCAATGGCAAGGAAATTAAAGGATATTCAAGGAAATTCAAGGAAATGGCAAGGCAATTCAAGGAAATTCAAAGAAATTCAAGGAAATTCAAGGAACTGGCAAGGAAATTCAAGGAAATTGAGGGAAATTCAAGGAAATGGCAAGGAAATTCAAGGAAATTGAAGGAAATGGCAAGGAATTTCAAGGAAATTCAAGGAAATTCAAGGAAATTCAAGGAAATTGCAAGAAAATTCAAGGAAATTCAAGGAAATTCAAAGAAATTCATCGAAATGGAAAGGCAAGGCAAGGAAATTCAAGGACATTCAAGAAAATAACAAGGAAAGGAAAGGAAATTCGAGGAAATTCAAGGAAATGGCAAGGAAATTCAAGGTAATTCAAGGAAATGGCAAGGAAATTCAAGGGAATGGCAAGGCAAGGCAAGGAAATTCAAGGAAATTCAAGGATATGGCAAGGCAAGGCAAGGAAATTCAAGCAAATTCAAGGAAATGGCAAGGGAAGGAAAGGAAATTCAAGAAAATTCAAGAAAATTCAAGGAAATTCAAGGAAATTCAAGGAAATTCAAAGAAATGGCAAGGCAAGGATGGAAATTCAAGGAAATTCAAGGTAATGCCAAGGCAAGGAAAGGAAATTCAAGAAAATTAAAGGAAATTCAAGGAAATGGCAAGGAAATTCAAGGAATTTCAAGGAAATTCAAGGAAATGGCAAGGATATTCAAGGAAATTCAAGGAAATGGCAAGAAAATGGAAGGAAATGGCAAGGCAAGGCAAGGAAATTCAAAGAAATTCAAGGAAATTCAATGATCTGGCAAGGAAATTCAAGGAAATTGAGGGAAATTCAAGGAAATGGCAAGGAAATTCAACGAAATTGAAGGAAATGGCAAGGAAATTCAAGGAAATTTAAGGAAATGGCAAGGAAATTCAACGAAATTCAAGGAAATGGCAAGGCAAGGAAAGGAAATTCAAGGAAACGGCAAGGCAATGGCAAGAAAGTTCAAGGAAATTCAAGGAAATGACAAGGAAATTCAAGGAATATCAAGGAAATTCAAGGAAATTGCAAGGAAATTCAAGGAAATTCAAGGCAATGGCAAGGAAATTAAACGAAATTCAAGGAAATTCAAGGAAATGGCAAGGAAATTCAAGGAAATTCAATTAAATTCAAGGAAATGGCAAGGAAATTCAAGGAAATTTTAGGAAATGGCATAGCATGGAAAGAAAATTCAAGGAAATTCAAGGAAATGGCAAGGAAAGTCAAGGAAATTCAAGGAAATGGAAGGTAAGGAAAGAAAATTAAATGAAATGGCAAGGAAATTCAAGGAAATTCAAGGCAATGGCAAGGAAAATAAAGGATATTCAAGGAAATTCAAGGAAATGGCAAGGCAATTCAAGGAAATTCAAAGAAATTCAAGGAAATTCAAGGAACTGGCAAGGAAATTCAAGGAAATTGAGGGAAATTCAAGGAAATGGCAAGGAAATTCAAGGAAATTGAAGGAAATGGCAAGGAATTTCAAGGAAATTCAAGGAAATTCAAGGAAATTCAAGGAAATGGCAAGGAAATTCAACGAAATTCAAGGAAATGGCAAGGCAAGGCAAGGAAATTCAAGGAAACGGCAAGGAAATGGCAAGAAAATTCAAGGAAATTCAAGGAAATCCAAGGAAATACAAAGAAATTCAACGAAATGGAAAGGCAAGGAAAGGAAATTCAAGAAATTTCAAGAAAATGATAAGGAAAAGAAAGGAAATTCAAGGAAATTCATGGAAATTGCAAGGAAATTCAAGGAAATATAAGGCAATTCAAGGAAATTCCAGGAAATGGCAAGGAAATGGCAAGGAAATTCCAGGAAATTCAAGGAAATGGCAAGGAAATGGCAAGGAAATTCAAGGAAATTCAAGGAAATGGCAAGGCAAGGCACGGAAAATCAAGGAAAGGGCAAGGAAATTCAAGGACATACAAGGAAATTCAAGGAAATGGCAAGGAAATTCAAGGAAATTCAAGGCAATGGCAATGAAATTCAAGGAAATTCAAGGAAATGGCAAGGAAATTCAAGGAAATGGCAACGAAATTCAAGGAAATTCTAGGAAACTCAAGTAAATGGAAAAGAAATTCAAGGAACTGGCAAGGAAATTCAAGGAAATTCAAGGAACTGGCAAGGCAAGGAAAGGAAATTCAAGGAAATTCAAGGAAATGGCAAGGCAAGGAAAGGAAATTCAAGGAAATTCAAGGAAATGGCAAGGAAATTCGATGAAATTCAAGGAAATGGCAAGGCAAGGAAAGGAAATTCAAGGAAATGGTAAAGAAATTCAAGGAAATGGCAAGGAAATTCAGGGAAATGGCAAAGTAAGGCAAGGAAATTCATGGAAATTCAAGGAAATTCAAGGATATGGCAAGGCAAGGCAAGGAAATTCAAGAAAATTCAAGGAAATGGCAAGGCAAGGCAAGGAAATTCAAAGAAATTCAAGGAAATTCAAGGATCTGGCAAGGAAATTCAAAGAAATTGAGGGAAATTCAAGGAAATGGCAAGGAAATTCAAGGAAATTGAAGGAAATGGAAAGGAAATTCAAGAAAATTCAAGGAAATGGCAAGGAAATTCAACGAAATTCAAGGAAATGGCAAGGCAAGGAAAGGAAATTCAAGGAAACGGCAAGGAAATGGCAAGAAAATTCAAGGAAATTCAAGGAAATGGCAAGGAAATTCAAGGAATATCAAGGATATTCAAGGAAATTGCAAGGAAATTCAAGGAAATTCAAGGCAATGGCAAGGAAATTAAACGAAATTCAAGGAAATTCAAGGAAATGGCAGGGAAATTCAAGGAAATTCAAGGAAATGGCAAGGAAATTCAAGGAAATTCAAGGAAATGGCAAGGAAATTCAAGGAAATTCAAGGATATTCAAGGAAATGGCAAAGAAATGGCAAGGAAATTCAAGGAAATACAAAGAAATGGCAAGGACATTGAGGGAAATTCAAGGAAATGGAAGGCAAGTAAAGAAAATTCAAGGAAATGGCAAGGAAATTCAAGGAAATTCAAAAAAATGGAAGGAAATTCAAGGAAATTCAAGGAAATGGCAAGGCAAGGCAAGGAAATTCAAGGAAATCCAAGGAAATTCAAAGAAATTAAAGGAAATGGCAAGGAAATTCAAGGAAATTCAAGGCAATGGCAAGGAAATTAAAGGAAATTGAAAGAAATTCGAGGAAATGGCAAGGAAATTCAATTAAATTGAAGGAAATGGCAAGGAAATTCAAGGAAATTCAAGGAAATGGCAAGGAAATTCAACGAAATTCAAGGAAATGGCAAGGCAAGGAAAGGAAATTCAAGGAAACGGCAAGGCAATGGCAAGAAAATTCAAGGAAATTCAAGGAAATGACAAGGAAATTCAAGGAATATCAAGGAAATTCAAGGAAATTAAATGAAATGGCAAGGAAATTAAAGGAAATTCAAGGAAATTCAAGGAAATGGCAAGGAAATTCAAGGAAATTCAATTAAATTCAAGGAAATGGCAAGGAAATTCAAGGAAATTTTAGGAAATGGCATAGCATGCAAAGAAAATTCAAGGAAATTCAAGGAAATGGCAAGGAAAGTCAAAGAAATTCAAGGAAATGGCAAGGAAATTAAAGGATATTCAAGGAAATTCAAGGAAATGGCAAGGCAATTCAAGGAAATTCAAAGAAATTCAAGGAAATTCAAGGAACTGGCAAGGAAATTCAAGGAAATTGAGGGAAATTCAAGGAAATGGCAAGGAAATTCAAGAAAATTGAAGGATATGGCAAGGAATTTCAAGGAAATTCAAGGAAATTCAAGGAAACTCAAGGAAATGGCAAGGAAATTCAACGAAATTCAAGGAAATGGCAAGGCAAGGAAAGGAAATTCAAGGAAACGGCAAGGAAATGGCAAGAAAATTCAAGGAAATTCAAGGAAATCCAAGGAAATACAAAGAAATTCAACGAAATGGAAAGGCAAGGAAAGGAAATTCAAGAAATTTCAAGAAAATGATAAGGAAAAGAAAGGAAATTCAAGGAAATTCATGGAAATTGCAAGGAAATTCAAGGAAATATAAGGCAATTCAAGGAAATTCCAGGAAATGGCAAGGAAATGGCAAGGAAATTCAAGGAAATTCAAGGAAATGGCAAGGAAATGGCAAGGAAATTCAAGGAAATTCAAGGAAATGGCAATGAAATTCAAGGAAATTCAAGGAAATGGCAAGGAAATTCAAGGAAATGGCAACAAAATTCAAGGAAATTCTAGGAAACTCAAGTAAATGGAAAGGAAATTCAAGGAACTGGCAAGGAAATTCAAGGAAATTCAAGGAACTGGCAAGGAAATTCAAGGAAATTCAAGGAAATGGCAAGGCAAGGAAAGGAAATTCAAGGAAATTCAAGGAAATGGCAAGGAAATTCAATGAAATTCAAGGAAATGGCAAGGCAAGGAAAGGAAATTCAAGGAAATGGCAAGGAAATTCAAGGAAATGGCAAGGAAATTCAGGGAAATGGCAAAGTAAGGCAAGGAAATTCATGGAAATTCAAGGAAATTCAAGGATATGGCAAGGCAAGGAAAGGAAATTCAAGCAAATTCAAGGAAATGGCAAGGCAAGGAAAGGAAATTCAAGGAAATGGCAAGGCAAGAAAGGAAATTCAAGGAAAGTCAAGGTAATCCCAAGGCAAGGAAAGGAAATTCAAGAAAATTCAATAATTCAAGGAAATCGCAAGGAAATTCAAGGAAATTCAAGGAAATGGCAAGGAAATTGAAGGAGATTCAAGGAAATTCAAGAAAATTCAAGATAATTCAAGGAACTTTAAGGAAATTCAAGGAAATGGCAAGGAAATTCAAGGAAATTCAACGAAATGGCAAGGAAATTCAAAGAAACGGCAAGGAAATTAAACGAACTTCAAGGAAATGGCAAGGAAATTCAGGGAAATTCAAGGAAATTCCAGGGAATGGCAAGGAAATTCAAGAAATTCAAGGAAATGGCAAGGCAAGGAAAGGAAATTCAAGGAAATTCAAGGAAATGGCAAGGAAATTCAATGAAATTCAAGGAAATGGCAAGGCAATGAAAGGAAACTCAAGGAAATGGCAAGGAAATTCAAGGAAATGGTAAGGATATTCAAGGAAATTCAAGGAAATGGCAAAGCAAGGAAAGGAAATTCAAGGAAATTCATGGAAATTCAAGAAAATTCAAGGAAAGGGCAAGGAAAGTCAAGGAAATTCAAGGAAATGGAAGGTAAGGAAAGAAAATTAAATGAAATGGCAAGGAAATTCAAGGAAATTCAAGGCAATGGCAAGGAAAATAAAGGATATTCAAGGAAATTCAAGGAAATGGCAAGGCAATTCAAGGAAATTCAAAGAAATTCAAGGAAATTCAAGGAACTGGCAAGGAAATTCAAGGAAATTGAGGGAAATTCAAGGAAATGGCAAGGAAATTCAAGGAAATTGAAGGAAATGGCAAGGAATTTCAAGGAAATTCAAGGAAATTCAAGGAAATTCAAGGAAATGGCAAGGAAATTCAACGAAATTCAAGGAAATGGCAAGGCAAGGAAAGGAAATTCAAGGAAATGGCAAGGAAATGGCAAGAAAATTCAAGGAAATTCAAGGAAATGACAAGGAAATTCAAGGAATATCAAGGAAATTCAAGGAAATTGCAAGGAAATTCAAGGAAATTCAAGGCAATGGCAAGGAAATTAAACGAAATTCAAGGAAATTCAAGGAAATGGCAGGGAAATTCAAGGAAATTCAAGGAAATGGCAAGGAAATTCAAGGAAATTCAAGGAAATGGCAAGGAAATTCAAGGAAATTCAAGGATATTCAAGGAAATGGCAAAGAAATGGCAAGGAAATTCAAGGAAATACAAAGAAATGGCAAGGACATTGAGGGAAATTCAAGGAAATGGAAGGCAAGTAAAGAAAATTCAAGGAAATGGCAAGGAAATTCAAGGAAATTCAAAAAAATGGAAGGAAATTCAAGGAAATTCAAGGAAATGGCAAGGCAAGGCAAGGAAATTCAAGGAAATCCAAGGAAATTCAAAGAAATTAAAGGAAATGGCAAGGAAATTCAAGGAAATTCAAGGCAATGGCAAGGAAATTAAAGGAAATTGAAAGAAATTCGAGGAAATGGCAAGGAAATTCAAGGAAATTGAAGGAAATGGCAAGGAAATTCAAGGAAATTCAAGGAAATGGCAAGGAAATTCAACGAAATTCAAGGAAATGGCAAGGCAAGGAAAGGAAATTCAAGGAAACGGCAAGGCAATGGCAAGAAAATTCAAGGAAATTCAAGGAAATGACAAGGAAATTCAAGGAATATCAAGGAAATTCAAGGAAATTGCAAGGAAATTCAAGGAAATTCAAGGCAATGGCAAGGAAATTAAAGGAAATTCAAGGAAATTCAAGGAAATGGCAAGGAAATTCAAGGAAATTCAATTAAATTCAAGGAAATGGCAAGGAAATTCAAGGAAATTTTAGGAAATGGCATAGCATGCAAAGAAAATTCAAGGAAATTCAAGGAAATGGCAAGGAAAGTCAAAGAAATTCAAGGAAATGGCAAGGAAATTAAAGGATATTCAAGGAAATTCAAGGAAATGGCAAGGCAATTCAAGGAAATTCAAAGAAATTCAAGGAAATTCAAGGAACTGGCAAGGAAATTCAAGGAAATTGAGGGAAATTCAAGGAAATGGCAAGGAAATTCAAGAAAATTGAAGGATATGGCAAGGAATTTCAAGGAAATTCAAGGAAATTCAAGGAAACTCAAGGAAATGGCAAGGAAATTCAACGAAATTCAAGGAAATGGCAAGGCAAGGAAAGGAAATTCAAGGAAACGGCAAGGAAATGGCAAGAAAATTCAAGGAAATTCAAGGAAATCCAAGGAAATACAAAGAAATTCAACGAAATGGAAAGGCAAGGAAAGGAAATTCAAGAAATTTCAAGAAAATGATAAGGAAAAGAAAGGAAATTCAAGGAAATTCATGGAAATTGCAAGGAAATTCAAGGAAATATAAGGCAATTCAAGGAAATTCCAGGAAATGGCAAGGAAATGGCAAGGAAATTCAAGGAAATTCAAGGAAATGGCAAGGAAATGGCAAGGAAATTCAAGGAAATTCAAGGAAATGGCAATGAAATTCAAGGAAATTCAAGGAAATGGCAAGGAAATTCAAGGAAATGGCAACAAAATTCAAGGAAATTCTAGGAAACTCAAGTAAATGGAAAGGAAATTCAAGGAACTGGCAAGGAAATTCAAGGAAATTCAAGGAAATGGCAAGGCAAGGAAAGGAAATTCAAGGAAATTCAAGGAAATGGCAAGGAAATTCAATGAAATTCAAGGAAATGGCAAGGCAAGGAAAGGAAATTCAAGGAAATGGCAAGGAAATTCAAGGAAATGGCAAGGAAATTCAGGGAAATGGCAAAGTAAGGCAAGGAAATTCATGGAAATTCAAGGAAATTCAAGGATATGGCAAGGCAAGGAAAGGAAATTCAAGCAAATTCAAGGAAATGGCAAGGCAAGGAAAGGAAATTCAAGGAAATGGCAAGGCAAGAAAGGAAATTCAAGGAAAGTCAAGGTAATCCCAAGGCAAGGAAAGGAAATTCAAGAAAATTCAATAATTCAAGGAAATCGCAAGGAAATTCAAGGAAATTCAAGGAAATGGAAGGTAAGGAAAGAAAATTAAATGAAATGGCAAGGAAATTCAAGGAAATTCAAGGCAATGGCAAGGAAAATAAAGGATATTCAAGGAAATTCAAGGAAATGGCAAGGCAATTCAAGGAAATTCAAAGAAATTCAAGGAAATTCAAGGAACTGGCAAGGAAATTCAAGGAAATTGAGGGAAATTCAAGGAAATGGCAAGGAAATTCAAGGAAATTCAAGGAAATGGCAAGGAATTTCAAGGAAATTCAAGGAAATTCAAGGAAATTCAAGGAAATGGCAAGGAAATTCAAGGAAATTCAAGGAAATGGCAAGGCAAGGAAAGGAAATTCAAGGAAACGGCAAGGAAATGGCAAGAAAATTCAAGGAAATTCAAGGAAATGACAAGGAAATTCAAGGAATATCAAGGAAATTCAAGGAAATTGCAAGGAAATTCAAGGAAATTCAAGGCAATGGCAAGGAAATTAAACGAAATTCAAGGAAATTCAAGGAAATGGCAGGGAAATTCAAGGAAATTCAAGGAAATGGCAAGGAAATTCAAGGAAATTCAAGGAAATGGCAAGGAAATTCAAGGAAATTCAAGGATATTCAAGGAAATGGCAAAGAAATGGCAAGGAAATTCAAGGAAATACAAAGAAATGGCAAGGACATTGAGGGAAATTCAAGGAAATGGAAGGCAAGTAAAGAAAATTCAAGGAAATGGCAAGGAAATTCAAGGAAATTCAAAAAAATGGAAGGAAATTCAAGGAAATTCAAGGAAATGGCAAGGCAAGGCAAGGAAATTCAAGGAAATCCAAGGAAATTCAAAGAAATTAAAGGAAATGGCAAGGAAATTCAAGGAAATTCAAGGCAATGGCAAGGAAATTAAAGGAAATTGAAAGAAATTCGAGGAAATGGCAAGGAAATTCAAGGAAATTGAAGGAAATGGCAAGGAAATTCAAGGAAATTCAAGGAAATGGCAAGGAAATTAAAGGAAATTCAAGGAAATGGCAAGGCAAGGAAAGGAAATTCAAGGAAACGGTAAGGCAATGGCAAGAAAATTCAAGGAAATTCAAGGAAATGACAAGGAAATTCAAGGAATATCAAGGAAATTCAAGGAAATTGCAAGGAAATTCAAAAAAATTCAAGGCAATGGCAAGGAAATTAAAGGAAATTCAAGGAAATTCAAGGAAATGGCAAGGAAATTCAAGGAAATTCAATTAAATTCAAGGAAATGGCAAGGAAATTCAAGGAAATTTTAGGAAATGGCATAGCATGCAAAGAAAATTCAAGGAAATTCAAGGAAATGGCAAGGAAAGTCAAAGAAATTCAAGGAAATGGCAAGGAAATTAAAGGATATTCAAGGAAATTCAAGGAAATGGCAAGGCAATTCAAGGAAATTCAAAGAAATTCAAGGAAATTCAAGGAACTGGCAAGGAAATTCAAGGAAATTGAGGGAAATTCAAGGAAATGGCAAGGAAATTCAAGAAAATTGAAGGATATGGCAAGGAATTTCAAGGAAATTCAAGGAAATTCAAGGAAACTCAAGGAAATGGCAAGGAAATTCAACGAAATTCAAGGAAATGGCAAGGCAAGGAAAGGAAATTCAAGGAAACGGCAAGGAAATGGCAAGAAAATTCAAGGAAATTCAAGGAAATCCAAGGAAATACAAAGAAATTCAACGAAATGGAAAGGCAAGGAAAGGAAATTCAAGAAATTTCAAGAAAATGATAAGGAAAAGAAAGGAAATTCAAGGAAATTCATGGAAATTGCAAGGAAATTCAAGGAAATATAAGGCAATTCAAGGAAATTCCAGGAAATGGCAAGGAAATGGCAAGGAAATTCAAGGAAATTCAAGGAAATGGCAAGGAAATGGCAAGGAAATTCAAGGAAATTCAAGGAAATGGCAATGAAATTCAAGGAAATTCAAGGAAATGGCAAGGAAATTCAAGGAAATGGCAACAAAATTCAAGGAAATTCTAGGAAACTCAAGTAAATGGAAAGGAAATTCAAGGAACTGGCAAGGAAATTCAAGGAAATTCAAGGAACTGGCAAGGAAATTCAAGGAAATTCAAGGAAATGGCAAGGCAAGGAAAGGAAATTCAAGGAAATGGCAAGGAAATTCAAGGAAATGGCAAGGAAATTCAGGGAAATGGCAAAGTAAGGCAAGGAAATTCATGGAAATTCAAGGAAATTCAAGGATATGGCAAGGCAAGGAAAGGAAATTCAAGCAAATTCAAGGAAATGGCAAGGCAAGGAAAGGAAATTCAAGGAAATGGCAAGGCAAGAAAGGAAATTCAAGGAAAGTCAAGGTAATCCCAAGGCAAGGCAAGGAAATTCAAGAAAATTCAATAATTAAAGGAAATCGCAAGGAAATTCAAGGAAATTCAAGGAAATGGCAAGGAAATTGAAGGAGATTCAAGGAAATTCAAGAAAATTCAAGATAATTCAAGGAACTTTAAGGAAATTCAAGGAAATGGCAAGGAAATTCAAGGAAATTCAACGAAATGGCAAGGAAATTCAAAGAAACGGCAAGGAAATTAAACGAACTTCAAGGAAATGGCAAGGAAATTCAGGGAAATTCAAGGAAATTCCAGGGAATGGCAAGGAAATTCAAGAAATTCAAGGAAATGGCAAGGCAAGGAAAGGAAATTCAAGGAAATTCAAGGAAATGGCAAGGAAATTCAATGAAATTCAAGGAAATGGCAAGGCAATGAAAGGAAACTCAAGGAAATGGCAAGGAAATTCAAGGAAATGGTAAGGATATTCAAGGAAATTCAAGGAAATGGCAAAGCAAGGAAAGGAAATTCAAGGAAATTCATGGAAATTCAAGAAAATTCAAGGAAAGGGCAAGGAAAGTCAAGGAAATTCAAGGAAATGGAAGGTAAGGAAAGAAAATTAAATGAAATGGCAAGGAAATTCAAGGAAATTCAAGGCAATGGCAAGGAAAATAAAGGATATTCAAGGAAATTCAAGGAAATGGCAAGGCAATTCAAGGAAATTCAAAGAAATTCAAGGAAATTCAAGGAACTGGCAAGGAAATTCAAGGAAATTGAGGGAAATTCAAGGAAATGGCAAGGAAATTCAAGGAAATTGAAGGAAATGGCAAGGAATTTCAAGGAAATTCAAGGAAATTCAAGGAAATTCAAGGAAATGGCAAGGAAATTCAACGAAATTCAAGGAAATGGCAAGGCAAGGAAAGGAAATTCAAGGAAACGGCAAGGAAATGGCAAGAAAATTCAAGGAAATTCAAGGAAATGGCAAGGAAATTCAAGGAATATCAAGGAAATTCAAGGAAATTGCAAGGAAATTCAAGGAAATTCAAGGCAATGGCAAGGAAATTAAACGAAATTCAAGGAAATTCAAGGAAATGGCAGGGAAATTCAAGGAAATGGCAAGGAAATTCAAGGAAATTCAAGGAAATGGCAAGGAAATTCAAGGAAATTCAAGGATATTCAAGGAAATGGCAAAGAAATGGCAAGGAAATTCAAGGAAATACAAAGAAATGGCAAGGACATTGAGGGAAATTCAAGGAAATGGAAGGCAAGTAAAGAAAATTCAAGGAAATGGCAAGGAAATTCAAGGAAATTCAAAAAAATGGAAGGAAATTCAAGGAAATTCAAGGAAATGGCAAGGCAAGGCAAGGAAATTCAAGGAAATCCAAGGAAATTCAAAGAAATTAAAGGAAATGGCAAGGAAATTCAAGGAAATTCAAGGCAATGGCAAGGAAATTAAAGGAAATTGAAAGAAATTCGAGGAAATGGCAAGGAAATTCAAGGAAATTGAAGGAAATGGCAAGGAAATTCAAGGAAATTCAAGGAAATGGCAAGGAAATTCAACGAAATTCAAGGAAATGGCAAGGCAAGGAAAGGAAATTCAAGGAAACGGCAAGGCAATGGCAAGAAAATTCAAGGAAATTCAAGGAAATGACAAGGAAATTCAAGGAATATCAAGGAAATTCAAGGAAATTGCAAGGAAATTCAAGGAAATTCAAGGCAATGGCAAGGAAATTAAAGGAAATTCAAGGAAATTCAAGGAAATGGCAAGGAAATTCAAGGAAATTCAATTAAATTCAAGGAAATGGCAAGGAAATTCAAGGAAATTTTAGGAAATGGCATAGCATGCAAAGAAAATTCAAGGAAATTCAAGGAAATGGCAAGGAAAGTCAAAGAAATTCAAGGAAATGGCAAGGAAATTAAAGGATATTCAAGGAAATTCAAGGAAATGGCAAGGCAATTCAAGGAAATTCAAAGAAATTCAAGGAAATTCAAGGAACTGGCAAGGAAATTCAAGGAAATTGAGGGAAATTCAAGGAAATGGCAAGGAAATTCAAGAAAATTGAAGGATATGGCAAGGAATTTCAAGGAAATTCAAGGAAATTCAAGGAAACTCAAGGAAATGGCAAGGAAATTCAACGAAATTCAAGGAAATGGCAAGGCAAGGAAAGGAAATTCAAGGAAACGGCAAGGAAATGGCAAGAAAATTCAAGGAAATTCAAGGAAATCCAAGGAAATACAAAGAAATTCAACGAAATGGAAAGGCAAGGAAAGAAAATTCAAGAAATTTCAAGAAAATGATAAGGAAAAGAAAGGAAATTCAAGGAAATTCATGGAAATTGCAAGGAAATTCAAGGAAATATAAGGCAATTCAAGGAAATTCCAGGAAATGGCAAGGAAATGGCAAGGAAATTCAAGGAAATTCAAGGAAATGGCAAGGAAATGGCAAGGAAATTCAAGGAAATTCAAGGAAATGGCAATGAAATTCAAGGAAATTCAAGGAAATGGCAAGGAAATTCAAGGAAATGGCAACAAAATTCAAGGAAATTCTAGGAAACTCAAGTAAATGGAAAGGAAATTCAAGGAACTGGCAAGGAAATTCAAGGAAATTCAAGGAAATGGCAAGGCAAGGAAAGGAAATTCAAGGAAATTCAAGGAAATGGCAAGGAAATTCAATGAAATTCAAGGAAATGGCAAGGCAAGGAAAGGAAATTCAAGGAAATGGCAAGGAAATTCAAGGAAATGGCAAGGAAATTCAGGGAAATGGCAAAGTAAGGCAAGGAAATTCATGGAAATTCAAGGAAATTCAAGGATATGGCAAGGCAAGGCAAGGAAATTCAAGCAAATTCAAGGAAATGGCAAGATAAGGAAAGGAAATTCAAGGAAATGGCAAGGCAAGAAAGGAAATTCAAGGAAAGTCAAGGTAATCCCAAGGCAAGGAAAGGAAATTCAAGAAAATTCAATAATTCAAGGAAATCGCAAGGAAATTCAAGGAAATTCTAGGAAACTCAAGTAAATGGAAAGGAAATTAAAGGAACTGGCAAGGAAATTCAAGGAAATTCAAGGAACTGGCAAGGCAAGGAAAGGAAATTCAAGGAAATTCAAGGAAATGGCAAGGCAAGGAAAGGAAATTCAAGGAAATTCAAGGAAATGGCAAGGAAATTCGATGAAATTCAAGGAAATGGCAAGGCAAGGAAAGGAAATTCAAGGAAATGGTAAAGAAATTCAAGGAAATGGCAAGGAAATTCAGGGAAATGGCAAAGTAAGGCAAGGAAATTCATGGAAATTCAAGGAAATTCAAGGATATGGCAAGGCAAGGCAAGGAAATTCAAGAAAATTCAAGGAAATGGCAAGGCAAGGCAAGGAAATTCAAAGAAATTCAAGGAAATTCAAGGATCTGGCAAGGAAATTCAAGGAAATTGAGGGAAATTCAAGGAAATGGCAAGGAAATTCAAGGAAATTGAAGGAAATGGCAAGGAAATTCAAGAAAATTCAAGGAAATGGCAAGGAAATTCAACGAAATTCAAGGAAATGGCAAGGCAAGGAAAGGAAATTCAAGGAAACGGCAAGGAAATGGCAAGAAAATTCAAGGAAATTCAAGGAAATGACAAGGAAATTCAAGGAATATCAAGGAAATTCAAGGAAATTGCAAGGAAATTCAAGGAAATTCAAGGCAATGGCAAGGAAATTAAACGAAATTCAAGGAAATTCAAGGAAATGGCAGGGAAATTCAAGGAAATTCAAGGAAATGGCAAGGAAATTCAAGGAAATTCAAGGAAATGGCAAGGAAATTCAAGGATATTCAAGGAAATGGCAAAGAAATGGCAAGGAAATTCAAGGAAATACAAAGAAATGGCAAGGACATTGAGGGAAATTCAAGGAAATGGAAGGCAAGTAAAGAAAATTCAAGGAAATGGCAAGGAAATTCAAGGAAATTCAAAAAAATGGAAGGAAATTCAAGGAAATTCAAGGAAATGGCAAGGCAAGGCAAGGAAATTCAAGGAAATCCAAGGAAATTCAAAGAAATTAAAGGAAATGGCAAGGAAATTCAAGGAAATTCAAGGCAATGGCAAGGAAATTAAAGGAAATTGAAAGAAATTCGAGGAAATGGCAAGGAAATTCAAGGAAATTGAAGGAAATGGCAAGGAAATTCAAGGAAATTCAAGGAAATGGCAAGGAAATTCAACGAAATTCAAGGAAATGGCAAGGCAAGGAAAGGAAATTCAAGGAAACGGCAAGGCAATGGCAAGAAAATTCAAGGAAATTCAAGGAAATGACAAGGAAATTCAAGGAATATCAAGGAAATTCAAGGAAATTGCAAGGAAATTCAAGGAAATTCAAGGAAATTCAAGGAAATGGCAAGGAAATTCAAGGAAATTTTAGGAAATGGCATAGCATGCAAAGAAAATTCAAGGAAATTCAAGGAAATGGCAAGGAAAGTCAAAGAAATTCAAGGAAATGGCAAGGAAATTAAAGGATATTCAAGGAAATTCAAGGAAATGGCAAGGCAATTCAAGGAAATTCAAAGAAATTCAAGGAAATTCAAGGAACTGGCAAGGAAATTCAAGGAAGTTGAGGGAAATTCAAGGAAATGGCAAGGAAATTCAAGAAAATTGAAGGATATGGCAAGGAATTTCAAGGAAATTCAAGGAAATTCAAGGAAACTCAAGGAAATGGCAAGGAAATTCAACGAAATTCAAGGAAATGGCAAGGCAAGGAAAGGAAATTCAAGGAAACGGCAAGGAAATGGCAAGAAAATTCAAGGAAATTCAAGGAAATCCAAGGAAATACAAAGAAATTCAACGAAATGGAAAGGCAAGGAAAGGAAATTCAAGAAATTTCAAGAAAATGATAAGGAAAAGAAAGGAAATTCAAGGAAATTCATGGAAATTGCAAGGAAATTCAAGGAAATATAAGGCAATTCAAGGAAATTCCAGGAAATGGCAAGGAAATGGCAAGGAAATTCAAGGAAATTCAAGGAAATGGCAAGGAAATGGCAAGGAAATTCAAGGAAATTCAAGGAAATGGCAATGAAATTCAAGGAAATTCAAGGAAATGGCAAGGAAATTCAAGGAAATGGCAACAAAATTCAAGGAAATTCTAGGAAACTCAAGTAAATGGAAAGGAAATTCAAGGAACTGGCAAGGAAATTCAAGGAAATTCAAGGAACTGGCAAGGAAATTCAAGGAAATTCAAGGAAATGGCAAGGCAAGGAAAGGAAATTCAAGGAAATTCAAGGAAATGGCAAGGAAATTCAATGAAATTCAAGGAAATGGCAAGGCAAGGAAAGGAAATTCAAGGAAATGGCAAGGAAATTCAAGGAAATGGCAAGGAAATTCAGGGAAATGGCAAAGTAAGGCAAGGAAATTCATGGAAATTCAAGGAAATTCAAGGATATGGCAAGGCAAGGAAAGGAAATTCAAGCAAATTCAAGGAAATGGCAAGGCAAGGAAAGGAAATTCAAGGAAATGGCAAGGCAAGAAAGGAAATTCAAGGAAAGTCAAGGTAATCCCAAGGCAAGGAAAGGAAATTCAAGAAAATTCAATAATTCAAGGAAATCGCAAGGAAATTCAAGGAAATTCAAGGAAATGGCAAGGAAATTGAAGGAGATTCAAGGAAATTCAAGAAAATTCAAGATAATTCAAGGAACTTTAAGGAAATTCAAGGAAATGGCAAGGAAATTCAAGGAAATTCAACGAAATGGCAAGGAAATTCAAAGAAACGGCAAGGAAATTAAACGAACTTCAAGGAAATGGCAAGGAAATTCAGGGAAATTCAAGGAAATTCCAGGGAATGGCAAGGAAATTCAAGAAATTCAAGGAAATGGCAAGGCAAGGAAAGGAAATTCAAGGAAATTCAAGGAAATGGCAAGGAAATTCAATGAAATTCAAGGAAATGGCAAGGCAATGAAAGGAAACTCAAGGAAATGGCAAGGAAATTCAAGGAAATGGTAAGGATATTCAAGGAAATTCAAGGAAATGGCAAAGCAAGGAAAGGAAATTCAAGGAAATTCATGGAAATTCAAGAAAATTCAAGGAAAGGGCAAGGAAATGCAAGAAAATTAGAGGAAATGGCAAGGAAATTCAAGGAAATTCAAGGAAATGGCAATGCAAGGAAAGGAAATTCAAGGAAATGGCAAGGAAATGGCAAGGAAATTCAAGAAAATTCAAGGAAATGGCAAGAAAATTCAAGGAAATTCAAGGAAATTCAAAGAAATTCAACGAAATGGAAAGGCAAGGAAAGGAAATTCAAGGACATTCAAGAAAATAACAAGGAAAGGAAAGGAAATTCGAGGAAATACAAGGAAATTGCAAGGAAATTCAAGGTAATTCAAGGAAATGGCTAGGAAATTCAAGGAAATGGCAAGGCAAGGCAAGGAAATTCAAGGAAATTCAAGGATATGGCAAGGCAAGGCAAGGAAATTCAAGCAAATTCAAGGAAATGGCAAGGGAAGGAAAGGAAATTCAAGAAAAAATTCAAGGAAATTCAAGGAAATTCAAGGAAATTCAAAGAAATGGCAAGGCAAGGATGGAAATTCAAGGAAATTCAAGGTAATGCCAAGGCAAGGAAAGGAAATTCAAGAAAATTAAAGGAAATTCAAGGAAATCGCAACGAAATTCAACGAAATGGCAAGGCAAGGATGGAAATTCAAGGAAATTCAAGGTAATGCCAAGGGAAGAAAAGGAAATACAAGGAAATTCAAAGAAATTCAAGGAAGTTCAAGGAAATTCAAGGAAATGGCAAGGCAAGGAAAGGAAATTCAAGGAAATGGCAAGGAAATTCAAGAAAATTCAAAGAAATGGCAAGAAAATTCAAGGAAATTCAAGGAAATTCAAAGAAATTCAACGAAATGGAAAGGCAAGGAAAGGAAATTCAAGGACATTCAAGAAAATAACAAGGAAAGGAAAGGAAATTCGAGGAAATTCAAGGAAATGGCAAGGAAATTCAAGGAAATGCCAAGGAAATTCAAGGAAATTCAAGGAAATGGCAAGCAAATTCAAGGAAATAACAAGGCAAGGCAAGGAAATTCAAGGAAATTCAAGGAAATTCAAGGATATGACAAGGCAAGGAAAGGAAATTCAAGAAAATTCAAGGAAATTCAAGAAAATTCCAGGAAATTCAAGGAAATTCAACGAAATGTCAAGGCAAGGATGGAAATTCACGGAAATTCAAGGAAATGCCAATGCAAGGAAAGGAAATTCAAGAAAATTAAAGGAAATTCAAGGAAATGGCGAGGAAATTAAAGGAAATTCAAGGAAATGGCAAGCAAATTCAAGGAAATTCAAGGAAATTCAACGAAATTCAACGAAATGGCAAGGCAAGGATGGAAATTCAAGGAAATTCAAGGTAATGCCAAGGCAAGAAAAGGAAATACAAGGAAATTCAAAGAAATTCAAGGATATTCAAGGAAATGGCAAGGAAATTCAAGGAAATTCAAGGAAACGGCAAGGAAATTCAAGGAAATTCAAGGAAATTCAAGGACATGGCAAGGAAAGGAAAAGGTATTCAAGGAAATGGCAAGGAAATTCAAGGAAATTCAAGGAGATTCACGGCAATGGCAAGGAAACTGAAGGGAATTTAAGAAAATGGCAAGGAAATTCAAGGAAATTCAAGGAAATTCAACAAAACGGCAAGGAAATTCAAGGAAATTCCAGGAAATATAAGGAAATGGCAAGAAAATTCAAGGAAATTCAAGGAAATTCAAAGAAATTCAACGAAATGGAAAGGTAAGGAAAGGAAATTCAAGGAAATTCAAGAAAATGATAAGGAAAGGAAATAAAAGGAAATTCATGGAAATTGCAAGGAAATTTAAGGCAATTCAAGGAAATTCAAGGAAATGGCAAGGAAATGGCAAGGAAATTCAATGAAATTCAAGGAAATGGCAAGGCAAGGAAAGGAAACTCAAGGAAATGGCAAGGAAATTCAAGGAAATGGTAAGGATATTCAAGGAAATTCAAGGAAATGGCAAAGCAAGGAAAGGAAATTCAAGGAAATTCATGGAAATTCAAGAAAATTCAAGGAAAGGGCAAGGAAATGCAAGAAAATTAGAGGAAATGGCAAGGAAATTCAAGGAAATTCAAGGAAATGGCAATGCAAGGAAAGGAAATTCAAGGAAATGGCAAGGAAATGGCAAGGAAATTCAAGAAAATTCAAGGAAATGGCAAGAAAATTCAAGGAAATTCAAGGAAATTCAAAGAAATTCAACGAAATGGAAAGGCAAGGAAAGGAAATTCAAGGACATTCAAGAAAATAACAAGGAAAGGAAAGGAAATTCGAGGAAATACAAGGAAATTGCAAGGAAATTCAAGGTAATTCAAGGAAATGGCTAGGAAATTCAAGGAAATGGCAAGGCAAGGCAAGGAAATTCAAGGAAATGCAAGGATATGGCAAGGCAAGGAAAGGAAATTCAAGCAAATTCAAGGAAATGGCAAGGGAAGGAAAGGAAATTCAAGAAAAAATTCAAGGAAATTCAAGGAAATTCAAGGAAATTCAAAGAAATGGCAAGGCAAGGATGGAAATTCAAGGAAATTCAAGGTAATGCCAAGGCAAGGAAAGGAAATTCAAGAAAATTAAAGGAAATTCAAGGAAATCGCAAGGAATTTAAAGGAAATTCAAGGAAATGGCAAGCAAATTCAAGGAAATTCAAGGAAAACGCAACGAAATTCAACGAAATGGCAAGGCAAGGATGGAAATTCAAGGAAATTCAAGGTAATGCCAAGGCAAGAAAAGGAAATACAAGGAAATTCAAAGAAATTCAAGGAAGTTCAAGGAAATTCAAGGAAATGGCAAGGCAAGGAAAGGAAATTCAAGGAAATGGCAAGGAAATTCAAGAAAATTCAAAGAAATGGCAAGAAAATTCAAGGAAATTCAAGGAAATTCAAAGAAATTCAACGAAATGGAAAGGCAAGGAAAGGAAATTCAAGGACATTCAAGAAAATAACAAGGAAAGGAAAGGAAATTCGAGGAAATTCAAGGAAATGGCAAGGAAATTCAAGGAAATGCCAAGGAAATTCAAGGAAATTCAAGGAAATGGCAAGGAAATTCAAGGAAATAACAAGGCAAGGCAAGGAAATTCAAGGAAATTCAAGGAAATTCAAGGATATGACAAGGCAAGGAAAGGAAATTCAAGAAAATTCAAGGAAATTCAAGAAAATTCCAGGAAATTCAAGGAAATTCAACGAAATGTCAAGGCAAGGATGGAAATTCACGGAAATTCAAGGAAATGCCAATGCAAGGAAAGGAAATTCAAGAAAATTAAAGGAAATTCAAGGAAATGGCGAGGAAATTAAAGGAAATTCAAGGAAATGGCAAGCAAATTCAAGGAAATTCAAGGAAATTCAACGAAATTCAACGAAATGGCAAGGCAAGGATGGAAATTCAAGGAAATTCAAGGTAATGCCAAGGCAAGAAAAGGAAATACAAGGAAATTCAAAGAAATTCAAGGATATTCAAGGAAATGGCAAGGAAATTCAAGGAAATTCAAGGAAACGGCAAGGAAATTCAAGGAAATTCAAGGAAATTCAAGGACATGGCAAGGAAAGGAAAAGGTATTCAAGGAAATGGCAAGGAAATTCAAGGAAATTCAAGGAAATTCAACAAAACGGCAAGGAAATTCAAGGAAATTCCAGGAAATATAAGGAAATGGCAAGAAAATTCAAGGAAATTCAAGGAAATTCAAAGAAATTCAACGAAATGGAAAGGTAAGGAAAGGAAATTCAAGGAAATTCAAGAAAATGATAAGGAAAGGAAATAAAAGGAAATTCATGGAAATTGCAAGGAAATTTAAGGCAATTCAAGGAAATTCAAGGAAATGGCAAGGAAATGGCAAGGAAATTCAATGAAATTCAAGGAAATGGCAAGGCAAGGAAAGGAAACTCAAGGAAATGGCAAGGAAATTCAATAATATGGCAAGGAAATTCAAGGAAATTCAAGGAAATGGCAAGGCAAGGAAAGGAAATTCAAGGAAATTGATGGAATTTCAAGAAAATTCAAGGAAATGGCAAGGGAATTCAAGAAAATTAGAGGAAATGGCAAGGAAATTCAAGGAAATTCAAGGAAATGGCAAGGCAAGGAAACTTGCCAGTTCCTTCAATTTCCTTGAATTTCTTTGACTATCCTTGCCTTGCCTTGCCATTTCCTTCAATTTTCTTTCCATTTCCTTGAATTTCCTTGAATATCCTTGCCATTTCCTTGAATTTCCTTGAAATTCCTTGAATTTCCCTGCCATTTCCTTGAGTTTCCTTGCCTTACCTTGCCATTTCCTTGAATTTCCTTGAATTTCCTTGCCATTTCCTTGAATTTCCTTGAATATCCTTTAATTTCCTTGCCATTGCCTTGAATTTCCTTGAATTTCCTTGCCATTTCATTTAATTTTCTTTCCTTACCTTCCATTTCCTTGAATTTCCTTGACTTTCCTTGCCATTTCCTTGAATTTCCTTGCCATTTCCTTGACTTTCCTTGCCATTTCCTTGAATTTCCTTGAATATCCTTTAATTTCCTTTCCATTGCCTTGAATTTCCTGGAATTTCTTTGCCATTTCCTTGAATTTCCTTGAATTTCCTTGAATTTCCTTGAATTTCCTTGAATTTCCTTGCTTTGCCTTGCCATTTCCTTGAATTTCCTTGAATTTCCTTGCGATTTCCTTGAATTTCCTTGATTTTCCTTGAATTTCCTTGTCATTGCCTTGAATTTCCTTGAATTTTCTTGCTTTTTCCTTGCCGTTTTCTTGAATTTCCTTTCCTTGCCTTGCCATTTCCTTGAATTTCCTTCAATTTCCTTGCCATTTCCTTGAATTTCCTTGAATTTCCTTGCCATTTCCTTCAATTTCCTTGAATATCCTTGCATTTCCTTGAATTTCTTTGAATTTCCTTGTATTTCGTTCCATTTCCTTGAATTTCCTTTAATTTCCTTGACATTTCCTTGAATTTCCTTGAATTTCCTTGCCATTTCCTTGAACTTCCTACAATTTCCTTGCCATTTCCTTGAACTTCCTACAATTTCCTTGAAGTTCCTTGCCAGTTCCTTGAATTTCCTTGAATTTCCTTGAATTTCCTTGCCTTGCCTTGCCATTTCCCTGAATGTCTTTGAATTTCCTTGCCTTTTACTTGAATTTCCTTGAATTTTCTTGCCATTTCCTTGAATTTCCTTGAATTTCCTTGAATATCCTTGCCATTTCCTTGAACTTCATTGAATTTCTTTGCCATTTCCTTGAATTTCCTTGCCTTGCCTTGCCATTTCCCTGAATGTCTTTGAATTTCCTTGCCTTTTACTTGAATTTCCTTGAATTTTCTTGCCATTTCCTTGAATTTCTTTGACTTTCCTTTAATTTCCTTGCCATCGACCTGAATTTCCTTGAATTTCTTTGCCATTTTCTTGAATTTTCTTGAATTTCCTTGAATTTCCTTGCCATTTCCTTGAATTTCCTTGAATTTCCTTGCCATTTCCTTGCCATTTCCTTGCCATTTCCTTGAAGTTCTTTGCCTTGCCTTCCCATTTCCTTGAATTTCCTTCAATTTTCTTGCCATTTCCTTGAATTTTCTTGATTTTCCTTGAATTTCCTTTCCATCGCCTTGAATTTCCTTGAATTTCTTTGCCATTTCCTTGAATTTCCTTGCCATTTCCTTGAATTTCCTTGAATTTCCTTGCCATTTCCTCGAATTTCTTTCAATTTCCTTGCCATTTCCTTGAATTTCCTTGAATTTCCTTTAATTTCCTTGCCATTTCCTTGAATTTCCTTGAATTTCCTTGCCATTTCCTTGAATTTCCTTGCCATTTCCTTGAATTTCCTTGAGTTTCCTTTAATTTCCTTGCCATTGCCTTGAATTTCCTTGAAATTCCTTGCAATTTCTTTGAATTTCCTTGATATTCCTTGAATTTCCTTGCCATTTCCTTCAATTTCCTTGAATTTCCTTGCCATTTCCTTGAATTTCCCTCAATTTCCTTGAATTTCCTTGCCAGTTCCTTGAATTTCCTTGAATTTTCTTTCCATTTCCTTGCCTTGCCTTGCCATTTCCTTCAATTTTCTTGCCATTTCCTTGAATTTCCTTGAATATCCTTGCCATTTCCTTGAATTTCCTTGAAATTCCTTGAATTTCCTTGCCATTTCCTTGAATTTCATTGCCTAACCTTGCCATTTCCTTGAATTTCCTTGAATTTCCTTGCCATTTCATTTAATTTTCTTTCCTTACCTTCCATTTCCTTCAATTACCTTGACTTTCCTTGCCATTTCCTTCAATTTCCTTGAATTTCCTTGCCATTTACTTGAATTTTTTTGAATTTCCTTTAATTTCCTTGCCATTGCCTTGAATTTCCTTGAATTTCCTTGCAATTTCCTTGAATTTCCGTGATATTCCTTGAATTTCCTTGTCATTTCCTTGAATTTCCTTGAATTTTCTTGCCATTTCCTTGCCGTTTCCTTCAATTTCCTTTCCTTGCCTTGCCATTTCCTTGAATTTCGTTGAATTTCCTTGCCATTTCCTTGAATTTCCTTGAATTTCCTTCAATTTCCTTGAATTTCCTTCAATTTCCTTGAATTTCCTTTAAATTCCTTTCCATCGACCTGAATTTCCTTGAATTTCTTTGCCATTTTCTTGAATTTCCTTGAATTTCCTTGAATTTCCTTGCCATTTCCTTGAATTTCTTTGAATTTCCTTGAATTTCCTTGCCATTTCCTTGCCATTTCCTTGAATTTCTTTGCCTTGCCTTCCCATTTCCTTGAATTTTCTTGAATTTTCTTGCCATTTCCTTGAATTTCCTTGATTTTCCTTGAATTTCCTTTCCATCGCCTTGAATTTCCTTGAATTTCTTTGCCATTTCCTTGAATTTCCTTGAATTTCCTTGCCATTTCCTTGAATTTCCTTGAATTTCCTTGCCATTTCCTCGAATTTCTTACAATTTCCTTGCCATTTCCTTGAATTTCCTTGAATTTCCTTTAATTTCCTTGCCATTGCCTTGAATTTCCTTGAATTTCCTTGCCATTTCCTTTAATTTCTTTGAATTTCCTTGTATTTCCTTGAATTTCCTTGCCTTGCCTTGCCATTTCCTTGCCATTTCCTTGAATTTTCTTTACTTGCCTTCCATTTCCTTGAATTTCCCTCAATTTCCTTGCCATTTCTTTGCCATTTCCTTGAATATCCTTGAATTTCCTTGAATTTCCTTGCCATTTCCTTGAATTTCCTTGCCATTTCCTTGAATTTCCTTGAATTTCCTTGCCATTTCCTTTACTTTTCTTGAATTTCCTTTAATTTCCTTGCCTTTGCCTTGAATTTCCTTGAATTTCTTTGATATTCCTTGAATTTCCTTGTCATTTCCTTGAATTTCCTTGAATATTTTTGCCATTGCCTTGCCGTTTCCTTGAATTTCCTTTCCTTGCCTTGCCATTTCCTTGAATTTCGTTGAATTTCCTTGCCATTTCCTTGAATTTCCTTAAATTTCCTTGAATTTCCTTCAATTTCCTTGCCATTTCCTTCCATTTCCTTGACTTTCCTTGCCATTTCCTTGAATTTTCTTGCCATTTCCTTGAATTTCCTTGCCAGTTCCTTGAATTTCCTTTAATTTCTTGTAATTTCCTTGCCTTGCCTTGCCATTTCCTTCCATTTTCTTGCCATTTCCTTGAATTTCCTTGAAATTCCTTGGATTTCCTTGCCATTTCCTTGAATTTCCTTGCCTTACCTTGCCATTTCCTTGAATTTCCTTGAATTTTCTTGCCATTTCCTTGAATTTCCTTGAATATCCTTTAATTTCCTTGCCATTGCCTTGAATTTCCTTGAATTTCCTTGCCGTTTCATTTAATTTTCTTTCCTTACCTTCCATTTCCTTGAATTTCCTTGACTTTCCTTGCCATTTCCTTGAATTTCCTTGAATTTTCTTGCCATTTCCTTGAATTTCCTTGAATATCCTTTAATTTCCTTTCCGTTGCCTTGAATTTCCTGGAATTTCTTTGCCATTTCCTTGAATTTCCTTGAATTTCTTTGAATTTCCTTGCCATTTCCTTGAATTGCCTTGCCATTTCCTTGAATTTCCTTCAATTTCCTTGCCATTTCATTTAATTTTCTTTCCTTGCCTTCCATTTCCTTCAATTTCCTTGACTTTCCTTGCCATTTCCTTGACTTTCCTTGCCATTTCCTTTAATTTCCTTGAATATCCTTTAATTTCCTTGCCATTGCCTTGAATTTCCTTGAATTTCCTTGCCATTTCATTTAATTTTCTTTCCTTACCTTCCATTTCCTTGAATTTCCTTGACTTTCCTTGCCATTTCCTTGAATTTCCTTGAATTTTCTTTCCATGCTATGCAATTTCCTAAAATTTCCTTGAATTTCCTTGCCATTTCCTTGAATTTAATTGAATTTCCTTGCCATTTCCTTGCCATTTCCTTGATATTCCTTGAATTTCCTTGTCATTTCCTTGAATTTCCTTGCCATTGCCTTGCCGTTTCCTTGAATTTCCTTTCCTTGCCTTGCCATTTCCTTGAATTTCGTTGAATTTCCTTGAATTTCCTTGAATTTCCTTGAATTTCCTTGCCATTACCTTGAATTTCCTTGAATTTCCTTGAATTTCCTTGCCATTTCCTTGCCATTTCCTTGAATTTCTTTGCCTTGCCTTCCCATTTCCTTGAATTTCCTTGAATTTCCTTTAATTTCCTTGCCATTGCCTTGAATTTCCTTGAATTTCCTTGCCATTTCCTTTAATTTCTTTGAATTTCCTTGGATTTCTTTGAATTTCCTTGCCTTGCCTTGCCATTTCCTTGAATTTTCTTTACTTGCCTTCCATTTCCTTGAATTTCCCTCAATTTCCTTGCCATTTCTTTGTGTTTCCTTGAATTTCCTTGCCATTTCTTTGCCATTTCCTTGAATATCCTTGAATTAACTTGAATTTCCTTGCCATTTCATTTAATTTTCTTTCCTGACCTTCCATTTCCTTGAATTTCTTTGACTTTCCTTGCCATTTCCTTGAATTTCCTTGAATTTTCTTTCCATGCTATGCCATTTCCTAAAATTTCCTTGAATTTCCTTGCCATTTCCTTGAATTTAATTGAATTTCCTTGAATTTCCTTGAATTTCCTTGAATTTCCTTGCTTTGCCTTGCCATTTCCTTGAATTTCCTTGAATTTCCTTACGATTTCCTTGAATTTCCTTGCCATTTCCTTGAATTTCCTTGAATTTTGTTTAATTTCCTTGCCATTGCCTTGAATTTCCTTGAATTTCCTTGCAATTTCCTTGAATTTCCTTGATTTTCCTTGAATTTCCTTGTCATTTCCTTGAATTTCCTTGAATTTTCTTGCTTTTTCCTTGCTGTTTTCTTGAATTTCCTTTCCTTGCCTTGCCATTTCCTTGAATTTCCTTGAATTTCCTTGCCATTTCCCTGAATGTCTTTGAATTTCCTTGCCTTTTACTTGAATTTCCTTGAATTTTCTTGCCATTTCCTTGAATTTCTTTGACTTTCCTTTAATTTCCTAGCCATCGACCTGAATTTCCTTGAATTTCTTTGCCATTTTCTTGAATTTCCTTGAATTTCCTTGAATTTCCTTGCCATTTCCTTGAATTTTTTTTGAATTTCCTTGAATTTCCTTGCCATTTCCTTGCCATTTCCTTGAATTTCTTTGCCTTGCCTTCCCATTTCCTTGAATTTCCTTGAATTTTCTTGCCATTTCCTTGAATTTCCTTGATTTTCCTTGAATTTCCTTTCCATCGCCTTGAATTTCCTTGAATTTCCTTGCCATTTCCTTGAATTTCCTTGAATTTCCTTGCCATTTCCTCGAATTTCTTTCAATTTCCTTGCCATTTCCTTGAATTTCCTTGAATTTCCTTTAATTTCCTTGCCATTGCCTTGAATTTCCTTGAATTTCCTTGCCATTTCCTTTAATTTCTTTGAATTTCCTTGGATTTCCTTGAATTTCTTTGCCTTGCCTTGCCATTTCCTTGAATTTCCTTGAATTTCCTTCCATTTTTTTGAATTTCCTTGAATTTCCTTGCCATTGCCTTGAATTTCCTTGGATTTCCTTGAATTTCCTTTCCTTGCCTTGCTATTTCCTTGAATTTCCTTGAATTTCCTTCCCTTTTTTGAATTTTTTTGAATTTCCTTGCCATTTCCTTGAATTTCCTTCGATTTCCTTGAATTTCCTTGCCTTGCCTTTCCATTTCCTTGAATTTCCTTGAATTTCCTTCCATTTTTTTGAATTTCCTTGAATTTCCTTGCCGTTTCCTTGAATTTCCTTGATTTTCCTTGCCATTTCTTTTAATTTTCTTTACTTGCCTTCCATTTCCTTGAATTTCCCTCAATTTCCTTGCCATTTCCTTGCCATTTCCTTGAATTTCCTTGCCTTGCTTTGCCATTTCCTTGAATTTCCTTGAATTTTCTTGCCATTTCCTTGAATTTCCTTCAATATCCTTTAATTTCCTTGCCATTGCCTTGAATTTCCTTGAATTTCTTTGCCCTTTCCTTGAATTTCCTTGCCATTTCCTTGAATTTCCTTGAATTTCCTTGAAATTCCTTTATTTTCCTTGAATTTCCTTGTCATTTCCTTGAATTTCCTTGAATTTTCTGCCATTTCCTTGCCGTTTCCTTGAATTTTTTTACTTGCCTTGCCATTTCCTTGAATTTCTTTGAATTTCCTTGCCAGTTACTTGAATTTCCTTGAATTTCCTTGAATTTCCTTGCCATTTCATTCAATTTCCTTGAATATCCTTGCATTTCCTTGAATTTCCTTGAATTTCCTTGTATTTCCTTCCATTTCCTTGAATTTCCTTGAATTTCCTTGAATTTCCTTGCCATTTCCTTGAATTTCCTTGAATTTTCTTGCCATTTCCTTGAATTTCCTTGAATTTTCTTGAATTTCCTTGAATTTCCTTACCATTTCCTTGAATTTCCTTGAATTTTCTTGCCATTTCCTTGAATTTCCTTGAATATCCTTTAATTTCCTTGCCATTGCCTTGAATTTCCTTGAATTTCCTTGCCATTTCCTTGAATTTCCTTGAATTTTCTTGCCATTTCCTTGCCATTTCCTTGAATTTCGTTGAATTATCTTGCCATTTCCTTGAATTTTCTTGAATTTCCTTGAATTTCCTTGCCATTTCCTTCAATTTCCTTGAATTTCCTTGCCATTTCCTTGAATTTCCTTCAATTTCCTTGAATTTCCTTGCCATTTCCTTGAATTTCCTTGAATTTCTTTGAATTTTTTTAATTTCCTTGAATTTCCTTGCCATTTCCTTGAATTTCCTTGAATTTTCTTGCCATTTCCTTGCCATTTCCTTGAATTTCGTTGAATTTCCTTGCCATTTCCTTGAATTTTCTTGAATTTCCTTGAATTTCCTTGACATTTCCTCAAATTTCCTTGAATTTCCTAGAATTTCCTTGCCATTTCCTTGAATTTCATTGAATTTCCGTGCCATTTCCCAAGTCCCCAGTCCCCTCGCAACTCCCCAGTCCCCTCCCAAGTCCCTGCCCCTCCCATGTCCCCAGTCCCTTCCCAAGTCCCTGCCCCTCCCAAGTCTCCGGTCCCCTCCCATGTCCCTAATCCCCTCCCATGTCCCTGCCCCTCCCATATCCCCAGTCCACTCCCCAGATCCTGTCCATAAAAACTCCCTGCCCCTCCCATGTCCCCAGTCCCATCCCCAGTCCATGCCCCTCCCAAGTCCCTAGTCCCCTCCCAAGTCCCCAGCCCCTCCCAAGACCCTGACCCTCCCATGTCCCCAGTCCCTTACCCAGTCCCTGCCCCTCCCATGTCCCCAGTCCCCTCCTATGTCCCCAGTCCCCTCCCATGTCCCCAGTCCCCTCGAATGTCCCCAGTCCCCTACCAAGTCCCTGCCCTTCCCAACTCCCCAGTCCCCTCCAATGTCCACAGTCCCCTCCCCAGTCCCTGCCCCTCCCAACTCCCCAGTCCCCTCCCATGTAACCAGTTCCCTCCCAAGTCCCTTCCCCTCCCATGTCCCCTGTCCCCTCCCAAGTCCCTGCCCGACCCATGTCCCCAGTACCCTCCCAAGTCCCTGCCTCTCCCATGTCCCCAGTCCCCTCCCAAGTCCCCAGTCCCCTCCCAAGTCCCTGCCCCTCCCATGTCATCAGTCCCCTCCCCAGTCCCTGCCCCTCCCACGTCCCCAGTCCCCTCCCAAGTCCCCAGTCCCCTCCCAAGTCCCTGCCCCTCCCATGTCCCCAGTCCCTGCCCCAGTCCCTGCCCCTCCCATATCCCCAGTCCCCTCCCAATTCCCTGCCTCTCCCATGTCCCCAGTCCCCTCCCATGTCCCTGCCCCTCTCATGTCCACTGTCCCTTCCCCAGTCCCTGCCCCTCCCATGTCCCCAGTTAACTGCCAAGTCCCCAGTCCCCTCCAAAGTCCCTGCCCCTCCTAAGTCTCACGTACCTTCCCATTTCCCCAATCCTCTCCCAAGTCCCTGCCTCTCCCATGTCCCCAGTCCCCTCCTACGTCCCTGCCTCTCCCATGTCCCCAGTCCCCTCCCAAGTCCCTGAGCCTTAAAAGTCCCTGCCCCTCCCATGTCCCCAGTCCACTCCCAAGTCCCTGCCCCTCGATGTCCCTGCCCCTCCCATGTCCCCAGTCCCCTCCAAAGTCCCTGTCCCTTTCATGTCCCCAGTCCCCTCCCAAGTCCCCAGTCCCCTCCTAAGTCCCTGCCCCTCACTTCTCCCCAGTCCCCTCCCCAGTCCCTGCCCCTCCCAAGTCCCTGCCCCTCCCAAGTCCCCAGTCGCCTCCCAAGTCCCCAGTCCCCTCCCAAGACACTGATCCTCCCAAGTCCCCAGTCCCCTCCAAAGTCCCTGCCCCTCCCATGTCCCCAGTCCCCTCACGAGTCTCTCCACCAACAAACTCCCCAGTCCCCTCCCATATCCCCAGTCCCCTCCCAAGTCCCTGCCTCTCCCAACTCCCCAGTCCCCTCCCATGTCTCCAGTCCCCTCCCAAGTCCCTGCCCCTCCCATGTCCCCAGTCCCCTCCCAAGTCCCTGCGCCTCCCAAGTCCCCAGTCCCCTCCCCAGTCCCTGCCCCTCCCAACTCCCCAGTTCCCTCCCAATTCCCTGCCCCTCCCATGTCCCCAGACCACTCAAGAGTCCCTGCCCCTCACATGTCCCTGCCCCTCCCATGTCACCAGTCCCCTCCCCAGTCCCTGCCCGTTTCATGTCCCCTCCCAAGTCCACAGTCCCCTCCCCAGTCCCTGCCCCTACCAAGTCCCTGCCCCTCCCATGTCACCAGTCCCCTCCCCAGTCCCTGCCCCTACCAAGTGCCCAGTCCCCTCCCAAATCCCTGCCCCTCCCATGTCCCCAGACCCCTTCCATGTCCCCAGTCCCCTCCCAAGTCCCTGCCTGTCCCATGTCCCTGCGCTTCCCAAGTCCCTGCCCCTGTCATGTCCCCAGTCCCCTTCCCAGTCCATGCCCCTCCGAAGTCCCCAGTCCCCACCCAAGTCCCCAGTCCCCTCCAAGGTCCCCAGTCCCCTCCCAAGTCCCTACCCCTCCCAATTCCCTGCCCATCCCATCTCCCTGCCCCTCCCAAGTCCCTGCCCCTCCCATGTCCCCAGTCCCCTCCCAAGTCCCTGCACCCCCCAATTCCTTCCCCCTCCCAAGTCCCCAGTACCCTCCCATATCCCCAGTCCCCTCCCAAGTCCCTGCCCCTCCCATGTCCCTGCCCCTCCCAAGTCCCTGCCCCTCCCATGTCCCCAGTCCCCTGCCAAGTCCCCAGTCCCCTTCCAAGTCCATGCCCCTCCCAAGTCCCCAGTTCCCTCCCCAGTCCCCTCCCCAATCCCTGCCCCTCCCAACTCCCCAGTCCCCTCCCATGTCCCCTGTCCCCTCCCAAGTCCCTGCCCGTCCCATGTCCCCAGTCCCCTCCCAAGTCCCTGCCCCTCCCATGTCCCCAGTAACCTCCCCAGTCCCCAGTCCCCTCCCAAGTCCCTGCGCCTCCCATGTCACCAGTCCCCTCCCCAGTCCCTGTCCCTCCCACGTCCCCAGTCCCCTCCCATGTCCCCAGTCCCCTCCCATATCCCCAGTCCCCTCCCAAGTACCTGCCCCTCCCATATCCCCAGTCCCCTCCCAAGTCCCCAGTCCCCTCCCATGTCCCCAGTACCCTCCTATGTCCCCAGTCCCCTCCCAACTCCCTCCCCCTCCCATATCCATGCCCCTCCCATGTCCCCAGTCCCCTCCCATGTCCCTGCCCCTCACATGTCCCCAGTCCCCTCGTAAGTCCCTGCACCCCCCAATTCCTTCCTCCTCCCAAGTCCCCAGTACCCTCCCATATCCCCAGTCCCCTCCCAAGTCCCTGCCCCTCCCATGTCCCTACCCCTCTCAAGTCCCTGCCCCTCCCAGGTCCCCAGTCCCCTGCCAAGTGCCCAGTCCCCTTCCAAGTCCATGCCCCTCCCAAGTCCCCAGTTCCGTCCCCAGTCCCCTCCCCAATCCCTGCCCCTCCCCATTCCTCAGTCCCCTCCCAAGTCCCCAGTCTCCTACCAAGTCCCTGCCCTTCCCGACTCCCCAGTCCCCTCCCATGTCCCCAGTCCCATCCCCAGTCCCTGCACCTCCCAAATCCCCAGTCCCCTCCAATTTCCCTGACCCTTCCATGTCCCCAGTCCCCTCCCAAGTCCCTGCCTCTCCCATGTCCCCAGTCCCCTCCCCATTCCCTGCCCCTCCCAACTCCCCAGTCCCCTCCCCAGTCCCTGCCCGTTTCATGTCCCCTCCCAAGTCCACAGTCCCCTCCCCAGTCCCTGCCCCTACCAAGTCCCTGCCCCTCCCATGTCACCAGTCCCCTCCCCAGTCCCTGCCCCTACCAAGTGCCCAGTCCCCTCCCAAATCCCTGCCCCTCCCATGTCCCCAGACCCCTTCCATGTCCCCAGTCCCCTCCCAAGTCCCTGCCTGTCCCATGTCCCTGCGCTTCCCAAGTCCCTGCCCCTGTCATGTCCCCAGTCCCCTTCCCAGTCCATGCCCCTCCGAAGTCCCCAGTCCCCACCCAAGTCCCCAGTCCCCTCCAAGGTCCCCAGTCCCCTCCCAAGTCCCTACCCCTCCCAATTCCCTGCCCATCCCATCTCCCTGCCCCTCCCAAGTCCCTGCCCCTCCCATGTCCCCAGTCCCCTCCCAAGTCCCTGCACCCCCCAATTCCTTCCCCCTCCCAAGTCCCCAGTACCCTCCCATATCCCCAGTCCCCTCCCAAGTCCCTGCCCCTCCCATGTCCCTGCCCCTCCCAAGTCCCTGCCCCTCCCATGTCCCCAGTCCCCTGCCAAGTCCCCAGTCCCCTTCCAAGTCCCTGCCCCTCCCAAGTCCCCAGTTCCCTCCCCAGTCCCCTCCCCAATCCCTGCCCCTCCCAACTCCCCAGTCCCCTCCCATGTCCCCTGTCCCCTCCCAAGTCCCTGCCCGTCCCATGTCCCCAGTCCCCTCCCAAGTCCCTGCCCCTCCCATGTCCCCAGTAACCTCCCCAGTCCCCAGTCCCCTCCCAAGTCCCTGCGCCTCCCATGTCACCAGTCCCCTCCCCAGTCCCTGTCCCTCCCACGTCCCCAGTCCCCTCCCATGTCCCCAGTCCCCTCCCATATCCCCAGTCCCCTCCCAAGTACCTGCCCCTCCCATATCCCCAGTCCCCTCCCAAGTCCCCAGTCCCCTCCCATGTCCCCAGTACCCTCCTATGTCCCCAGTCCCCTCCCAACTCCCTCCCCCTCCCATATCCATGCCCCTCCCATGTCCCCAGTCCCCTCCCATGTCCCTGCCCCTCACATGTCCCCAGTCCCCTCGTAAGTCCCTGCACCCCCCAATTCCTTCCTCCTCCCAAGTCCCCAGTACCCTCCCATATCCCCAGTCCCCTCCCAAGTCCCTGCCCCTCCCATGTCCCTACCCCTCTCAAGTCCCTGCCCCTCCCAGGTCCCCAGTCCCCTGCCAAGTGCCCAGTCCCCTTCCAAGTCCATGCCCCTCCCAAGTCCCCAGTTCCGTCCCCAGTCCCCTCCCCAATCCCTGCCCCTCCCCATTCCTCAGTCCCCTCCCAAGTCCCCAGTCTCCTACCAAGTCCCTGCCCTTCCCGACTCCCCAGTCCCCTCCCATGTCCCCAGTCCCATCCCCAGTCCCTGCACCTCCCAAATCCCCAGTCCCCTCCAATTTCCCTGACCCTTCCATGTCCCCAGTCCCCTCCCAAGTCCCTGCCTCTCCCATGTCCCCAGTCCCCTCCCCATTCCCTGCCCCTCCCAACTCCCCAGTCCCCTCCCCAGTCCCTGCCCCTCCCAACTCCCCAGTCCCCTCCCCAGTCCCTGCCCCTCCCAACTCCCCAGTCCCCTCCCAAGTCCCCAGTCCACTCCCCAGTCCCTGCCCCTCCCAGGTCCCAGTCCCCTCCCAACTCCCCAGTCCCCTCCCCAGTCCCTGCCCCTCCCATGTCCCTGCCCCTGCCAAGTCCCCAGTTCCCTCCCAATTCCCTGCCCCTGCCAAGTCCCCAGTCCACTCCCCAGTCCCTGCCCCTCCCAGGTCCCAGTCCCCTCCCAACTCCCCAGTTCCCTCCCATGTCCCTGCCCCTCCCATGTCCCTGCCCCTCCCCATTCCTCAGTCCCCTCCCAAGTCCCCAGTCCCCTACCAAGTCCCTGCCCTTCCCAACTCCCCAGTCCCCTCCCATATCCCCAGTCCCCTCCCCAGTCCCTGCCCCTCCCATGTCCCCAGACCACTCCCAAGTCCCTGCCTTTCCCATGTCCCTGACCCGCCCATGTCCCCAGCCCTCGCCAATGTCCCTTCCCCTCCCATGTCCCCTGTCCCCTCCCAAACCCTGCCCCTCCCATCTCACCAGTCCCCTCCCCAGTCCCTGCCCCTCCCACGTCCCCAGTCCCTTCCCAAGTCCCCAGTCCCCTCCCCAGTCCCCTCCCCAATGACTGCCTCTCCCCATTCCTCAGTCCCCTCCCAAGTCCCCAGTCCCCTCCCCAGTCCCTGCCCCTTTCATGTCCCCAGTCCCCTCCCAAGTCCCCAGTCCCCTCCCAAATCCCTGCCCCACCCAAGTCCCCAGTCCCCTCCCCAGTCCCCTCCCCAATGACTGCCCCTCCCCATTCCTCAGTCCCCTCCGAAGTCCCCAGTCCCCTCCACAGTCCCTGCCCCTCCGAAGTCCCCAGTCCCCTCACATGTCCCCAGTCCCCTCCCAAGTCCCTGCCCCTCCCATGTCCCCAGTCCCCTCCCCAGTCCCTGCCCCTACCAAGTCCCTGCCCCTCCCATGTCCCCAGTCCCCTCCTCAGTCCCTGCCCCTCCTCAGTCCCTGCCCCTCCGATGTCTCTGCTCCTCCCATGTCCCCAGTCCACTGCCAAGTCCCCAGTCCCCTCCCAGATCCCCAGTCCCCTCCCAAGTCCCTGTCACTCCCATGTCCCCAGTCCCCTCCCCAGTCGCTGCCCCTCCCAAGTCCATGACCCTCCCATGTCCCCAGTCCCCTCCCATGTCCCCAGTCCCCTCCCAATTCCCTGCCCCTCCCATGTCCCCAGTCCCCTCCACAATCCCTGCCCCTCCCAAGTCCCCCGTCCCCTCCCATGTCTCCAGACCCCTCCCAAGTCTCTGCCCCTCCCAAGTCTCCAGTCCCCTCCCATGTCCCCAATCCCCTCCCAAGTCCCTACCTCTCCAATGTCCGCAGTCCCCTCCCAAGTCCCTCCCTCTCCCATGTCCCTGCCCCTCCCATATCCCCAGTCCCCTCCCAAGTCCATGCCTCTCCCATGTCCCCAGTCCCCTCCTAAATCCCTCCCCATCCCAAGTCCCCAGTCCCCTCCCAGGTCCCTGCCCCTCCCATGTCCCCAGTCCCCTTCCCAGTCCCTGCCCCCCCCATGTCCCCAGTCCCCTCCCAAGTCTCCAGTCCCCTCCCAAGTCCCTGCACCTCCCAAGTCTCCAGTCCCCTCCCCAATCCCTGCCCCTCCCAAGTCCCCAGTCCCCTCCCATGTCCCCAGTCCCCTTTCAAGTCCCTGCCCCTCCCATATCCCTGCCCCTCCCATGTCCCCAATCCCCTCCCAAGTCCTTGCCCCTCCCATATCCCTGCCCCTCCCATGTCCCCAGTCGCCTACCATGTCCCTGCCCCTCCCATGTCCCTCCACCTCCCATGTCCCCAGTCCTCTCTCAAATCCCTACCACTCCCAAGTCCCAGCCCCTCCCATATCCATGTATCTCCCATGTCCCCAGTCCCCTCCCAAGTCCCTGACCCTCCCATGTCACTGCCCTTCACATGTCCCCAGTCCCCTCCCACGTCCCCTCCCGTCCCATGTCCCCAGTCCCCTCCCAAGTCCCTGCCCCTACCATGTCCCCAGTCCCCTCCCCACTCCCTGCCCCTCCCAAGTCCCTGCCCCCTCCCATGTCCCCAAGTCCCCTCCCCAGTCCCTGCCTCTCCGATGTTCCCATTCCCCTCCCAAGTCTCCAATCCGATGCCAAGTCCCTGCCTCTCCCATGTCCCCAGTCCCCTCCCATGTCCTCAATTCTCTCCCAAGTCCCCAGTCCCCTCCCAAGTCCCTGCCCCTCCCAAGTCCCTGCCCCTCCCATGTCCCCAGTCCCCTCCCAAGTCCCTGCCCCTCCCAAGTCCCTGCACCTCCCATGTCCCCAGTGCCCTGCCAAGTCCCCAGCCCCCTCCAATGTCCCTGCCCCTCCCAAGTCTCCAGTCCCCTCCCATGTCCCCAGTCCCGTCCCAAGTCCCTGCCCCTCCCATGTCCCCAGTCCCGTCCCATATCCCCAGTCCCCTGCCAAGTCCCCAGTCCCCTCCCAAGTCCATGCCCATCCCAAGTCCCCAGTCCCCTCCCCAGTCACTGCCCCTCCCAAGTCCCCAGTCCCCTCGCAAGTCCCTGCCCCTACCACCTCCCAAGTCCCATCCCATGTCCCCAGTCCCCTCCCAAGTCCCTGCCCCTCCCAACTCCCCAGTCCCCTCCCATGTCACCAGTTCCCTCCCAAGTCCCTGCCCCTTCCATGTCCCCTGTCCCCTCCCAAGTCCCTGCCCGTCCCATGTCCCCAGTACCCTCCCCAGTCCCTGCCTCTCCCATGTCCCCAGTCCCCTCCCAAGTCCCCAGTCCCCTCCCAAGTCCCTGCCCCTCCCATGTCATCAGTCCCCTCCCCAATCCCTGCCCCTCCCACGTCCCAAGTCCCCTCCCAAGTCCCCAGTCCCCTTCCAAGTCCCTGCCCCTCCCATGTCCCCAGTCCCTTCCCCAGTCCCTGCCCCTCCCATGTCCCCAGTCCCCTCCTATGTCCCCAGTCCCCTCCCAAGTCCCTGCCCGCTCCCAAGCCTCCAGTCCCCTCCCATGTCCCTGCCCCTACCATGTCCGCAGTCCCCTATCAAGTCCCTGCCCCTCCCAAGTCCCTGCAACTCCCAAGTTCCTGCCCCTCCCATGTCCGCAGTCCCCTCCCAAGTCCCTGCCTCTCCCAAGCCTCCAGTCCCCTCCCAAGTCCACGCCTCTCCCATGTCCCCAGTCCCCTCCCAAGTCCCTCTCCCTCCCAAGTCCCCAGTCCCCTCCCAAGACCCTGCCCCTCCCAAGCCTCCAGTCCCCTCCCAAGTCCATGCCTCTCCCATGTCCCCAGTCCCCTTCCAAGACCCTGCCTCTCCCATGTCCCCAGTCCCCTTCCAAGACCCTGCCCCTCCCATTTCCCCAGTCCCCTCCCAAGTCCCCCTTCCCCTCACCAATCGCTGCCCGTCCCAAGTCCTCAGTCCCCTCCAATGTCCTCAGTCCCCTCCCATGTCCCTGCCCGTCCCATGTTCCCAGTCCCCTCCCACGTCCCCTCCCCTCCCATGTCACCAGTCCCCTCCCCAGTCCCTGCCCGTACCAAGTCCCTGCCCCTCACATGTCGACAGTCCACTCCCCAGTCCCTGCACCTCCCATGTCCCCAATCCATTCCCAAGTCCCCAGTCCCCTCCCAAGTCCCACCCCTCCCAAGTCCCTGCCCCTCCCAAGTCCCGCGTCCCCTCACAAGTCCCTGCCCCTCCCATGTCCCCAGTCCCCTCCCAAGTCCCTGCCCCGCCCATATCCCTAGTCCCCTCCCCAGGCCCTGCCCCTACCAAGTCCCTGCCCCTCCCATGTCCCCAGTCCCGTCCCAAGTCCCTGCCCCTCCCATTTCCCTGCCCCTCCCATGTCCCCAGACCCCTCCTCAGTCCCTGCCCCTCACACGTCCCTGCCCCTCCCAAGTCCCCAGTTCCCTCCCAATTCCCTGCCCCTCCCATGTCCCTGCCCCTCCCATGTCCCCAGTCCCCTCCCCAATCCCTGCCCCTCCCATGTCCCCAGCCCCCTCCCATGTCCCTTCCCCTCCCATGTCCCCTGTCCCCTCCCCAGTCCCTGCCCCTCCCATGTCCCCAGTCCCCTCCCAAGTCCCCAGTCCCCTCCCAAGTCCCTGCCCCTCCCACGTCCCCAGTCCCTTCCCAAGTCCCCAGTCCCCTCCCCAGTCCCTGCCCCTCCGAAGTCCCCAGTCCCCTCTCATGTCCCCAGTCCCCTCCCCAGTCCCTGCCCCTCCCATGTCCCCAGTCCCCTCCCCAGTCCCTGCCCCTCCCAAGTCCCTGCCCCTCTCATGTCCCCAGTCCCCTCCTCAGTCCCTGCCCCTCCGAAGTCTCTGCCCCTCCCATGTCCCCAGTCCCGTCCCAAGTCCCAGTCCCTCCCAAGTCTCCAATCCCCTCCAGTCCCTGTCCCTCCCATGTCCCCAGTCCCCTCCACAGTCGCTGCCCCTCCCAAGTCCCTGTCCCTCCCATGTCCCCAGTCCCCTCCTCAATCCCCGCCCCTCCGATGTCCCCAGTCCCCTCCCATGTCCCCAGTCCACTGCCAAGTCCCCAGTCCCCTCCCAGATCCCCAGTCCCCTCCCAAGTCCCTGTCCCTCCCATGTCCCCAGTCCCCTCCACAGTCGCTGCCCCTCCCAAGTCCCTGTCCCTCCCATGTCCCCAGTCCCCTCTCCAGTCGCTGCCCCTCCCAAGACCGTGACCCTCCCATGTCCCCAGTCCCCTCCTATGTCCCCAGTCCCCTCCCAAGTCCCTGCCCCTCCCATGTCCCCAGTCCCCTCCACAATCCCTGCCCCTCCCAAGTCCCCCGTCCCCTCCCATGTCTCCAGACCCCTCCCAAGTCTCTGCCCCTCCCAAGTCTCCAGTCCCCTCCCATGTCCCCAATCCCCTCCCAAGTCCCTACCTCTCCAATGTCCCCAGTCCCCTCCCAAGACCCTGCCACTCCCAAGCCTCCAGTCCCCTCCCATGTCCCTGCCCCTCCCATGTCCGCAGTCCCCTATCAAGTCCCTGCCCCTCCCAAGTCCCTGCCACTCCCAAGTTCCTGCCACTCCCAAGTTCCTGCCCCTCCCATGTCCCCAGTCCCCTCCCAAGTCCCTGTCCCTCCCAAGTCCCCAGTCCCCTCCCAAGACCCTGCCCCTCCCAAGCCTCCAGTCCCCTCCCAAGTCCAGGCCTCTCCCATGTCCCCAGTCCCCTTCCAAGACCCTGCCTCTCCCATGTCCCCAGTCCCCTTCCATGACCCAGCCCCTCCCATTTCCCCAGTCCCCTCCCAAGTCCCCATTCCCCTCACCAATCGCTGCCCGTCCCAAGTCCTCAGTCATCTCCAATGTCCTCAGTCCCCTCCCATGTCCCTGCCCGTCCCATGTCCCCAGTCCCCTCCCAAGTCCCCAGTCCCCTCCTAAGTCCCTGCCCCTTCCAAGTCCCTAGTCCCCTCCCATGTCCCCAGTCCACTCCCAAGTCCCTGCCTCTCCCATGTCCCCAGTCCCTTACCATGTCCCCAAGCCCCTCCCAAGTCCCTGCCCCTCCCATGTTGCCTGTCCCCTCTCCAGTCCCTGCCCCTCCCAAGTCCCTAGTCCCTTCCCATAACCCCAGTCACCTCCCAAGTCCCCAGTCCCCTCCCACGTCCCTGCCCCTCCCAAGTCCCCAGTCCCTGCCACTCCCACGTCTCTTCCCCTCCAATGTCCCCAGTCCCCTCCCAGTCCCTGCCACTCCCAAGTGTCTAGTCCCCTCCCATGTCCCCAGGCCCCTCCCAAGTCCCTGCCCCTCCCATGTCCCCAGTCCCTGCCCCTACCAAGTCCCTGCCTCTCCCATGTCCCCAGTCCCCTCGCAACTGCCTGCCCCTCCCAAGTCCCTGCCCCTCCCATGTCCCCAGTCCCTACCCCTAACAAGTCCCTACCCCTCCCATGTCCCCAGTCCCCTCCTTGGTACCTGCCCCCCCCAAGTCCCTGCCCCTCCCATTTCTCGAGTCCCGTCCCCAGTCCCTGCCCCTCCCAAGTCCCCAGTCCCCCTCCCAAGTCCCTGACCCCCCCATGTTCCCAGTCCCCTCCCTAGTCCCTGCCCCTACCCAGGTCCCTGCCCCTCCCATGTCCCCAGTCCCCCTCCCAAGTCCCCAGTCTCCTCCCATGTCCCTGCACATACCAAGTCCCTAGTCCCCTCCCATGCCCCCAGTCCCCTCCCCAGTCCCTTCCCCTCCCAAATCCCTGCCCCTCCCATGTCCGCAGTCCCCTCCCATGTCCCCAATCCCCTACCAGGTCCCTGCCCCTCCGATGTTCCCTGTCCCCTCCCAAGTCCCTGCCCCTCCCATGTCCCAAGTCCCCTCCCAAGTCCCCAGTCTCCTCCCAATCCCTGCCCCTCCCCTGTTCCCAGTCTCCTCCCCAGTCCCTGCCCCTCCCATGTCCCCAGTCCCCTCCCAAGTCCCCAGTCTCCTCCCATGTCCCTGCCCATCTCATGTTCCCAGTCCCCTCCCAAGTCCCCAGTATCCTCCCAGTCCCTGCCCGTCCCATGTCCCCAGTCCCCTCCCCACTCCCTGCCCCTCCCAATTCCCCAGTCCCCTCCCAAGTCCCTGCCCCTCCCATGTCCCCAGTCCCCTCCCAAGTCCCTGCCCCTCCCAAGTCCCTGCGCCTCCCATGTCCCCAGCCCCCTCCCCAGTCCCTTCCCCTCCCAGGTCCCTAGTCCCCTCCCAAGTCCCTGCGCGTCCCATGTCCCCAGTCCCTGCCCCTCCCAAGTCCCTGCTTCTCCCAGGTCCCTAGTCCCCTCCCAAGTCCCTGCCCCTCCCATGTCCCCAGTCCCCGCCCCAGTCCCTTCCCCTCCCAAGTCCCTAGTCCCCTCCCATGTCCCCAGTCCCCTCCCAAGTCCCTACCCCTCCCATGTCCCCAGTCCCCACCCCAGTCCCTGCCCCTCCCAAGTCCCTGCCCCTCCCATGTCCCCAGTCCCCTCCCAAGTCCCTTCCCCTCCCAAGTCCCTGCCTCTCCCATCTCCCCAGTCCCCTCCCATGTCCCCAGTCCCCTCGCAACTGCCTGCCCCTCCCATGTTGCCTGTCCCCTCCCCAGTCCCTGCCCCTCCCAAGTCCCTAGTCCCTTCCCATAACCCCAGTCACCTCCCAAGTCCCCAGTCCCGTCCCACGTCCCTGCCCCTTCCAAGTCCCCAGTCCCCTGACATGTCCCCAGTTCCCTCCCAAGTCCCTGCCCCTCCCAAGTCCCCAGTCCCCTGACATGTCCCCAGTCCCCTCCAAAGTCCCTGTCCCTCCCATGTCCCCAGTCCCTGCCACTCCCAAGTGTCTAGTCCCCTCCCATGTCCCCCAGTCACATCGCAACTGCCTGCCCCTCCCAAGTCCCTGCCCCTCCCATGTCCCCAGTCCCCTCCTTGGTCCCTGCCCCTCCCAAGTCCCTGCCCCTCCCATTTCTCGAGTCCCGTCCCCAGTCCCTGCCCCTCCCAAGTCCCCAGTCCCCTCCCAAGTCCCTGACCCCCCCCATGTTCCCAGTCCCCTCCCCAGTCCCTGCCCCTACCACGTCCCTGCCCCTCCCAAGTCCCCCCGTCCCCTCCCAAGTCCCTGACCCTCCCATGTTCCCAGTCCCCTCCCCAGTCCCTGCCCCTCCCATGTCGCCAGTCCCCTCCCAAGTCCCCAGTCTCCTCCCATGTCCCTGCACATACCAAGTCCCTAGTCCCCTCCCATGCCCCCAGTCCCCTCCTAAGTCCCTTCCCCTCCCAAGTCCCTGCCTCTCCCATGTCCCCAGTCCCCTCCCAAGTCCCTTCCCCTCACAAAGTCCCTACCTCTCCCATGTCCCCAGTCCCCTCCCATGTCCCTAGTCCCCTCCCAACTGCCTCCTCCTCCAAGGCCCTTCCCCTCCCAAGTCCCTACCTCTCCCATGTCCCCAGTCCCCTCCCAAGTCCCCAGTCCCCTCCCATGTCATCAGTCCCCTCCCAACAGCCTGCCGCTCCCAAGTCCTTGCCCCTCCCAAGTGTCTAGTCCCCTCCCATGTCCCCAGGCCCATCCCAAGTCCCTGCCCTCCCATGTCCCCAGTCCCTGCCCCTACAAAGTCCCCTGCCTCTCCCATGTCCCCAGTCCCCTCGCAACTGCCTGCCCCTCCCAAGTCCCTGCCCCTCTCAAGTCCCCTAGTCCCCTCTAATGTCCCCAGTCCCCTCCCAAGTCCCCAGTCTCCTCCCATGTCCCCTGCCCATCCCATGTTCCCAGTCCCCTCCCCAGTATCTGCCCCTCCTACGTCCCTGCCCCTCCCAAGTCCCTGCCCCTCCCATGTCCCCAGTCCCCTCCCAAGTCCCTGCCCCTCCCATGTTCCCAGTCCCCTCCCCAGTCCCTGCCCCTCCCATGTCCCCAGTACCCTCCCATGTCCCCAAACCCCTCCCAAGTCCCTGCCCCTCCCATTTTCCCCAGTCCACTCCCAAGTCCCTGCCCATCCCATGTTCCCAGTCCTCTCCCCAGTCCATGCCCCTCCCATGTCCACAGTCCCATCCAAGTCCCCTGCCCCTCCCATGTCCCCAGTCCCCTCCCAACTGCCTGCCCCTCCCAAGTCCCCAGTCCCTTCCCATACCCCAGTGCCCTCCCAAGTCCCTGCCCCTCCCCATGTCCCCAGTCCCCTCCCCAGTCTCTTCCTTCCGAATTCCTTGCACCTCCCACGTCCCCAGTCCCCTCCCCAATCCCTCCCCCTCCCAAATCCGTGCCCCTCCCATGTCCGCAGTTTCCTCCCATGTCCCCAGTCCCCTACCAGGTCCCTGCCCCTCCCATGTTCCCTGTCCCCTCCCCAGTCCCTGCCCCTATCATGTCCCCAGTCCCCTCCCATGTTCCCAGTCCCCTCCCAAGTCCCTGCCCCTCCCATGTTCCCAGTCCCCTCCCCAGTCCCTGCCCCTCCCATCTCCCCAGTCCCCTCCCATTTCCCCAGTCCCCCTCCCAAGTCCCTGCCCCTCCCATGTCCCCAGTCCCCTCCCATTTCCCCAGTCTCCTCCCAACTGCCTGCCCCTCCCAAGTCCCTGGCCCTCCCAAGTCCCCAGTCCCCTCCACAGTCCCTGTCCCTCCCAAGTCCCTGCCCCTCCCATGTCCCCAGTCCCCTCCCCAGTCCCTCCCCCTCCCAAATCCCTGCCCCTCCCATGTCCGCAGTCCCCTCCCATGTCCCCAGTCCCCTCCCAAGTCCCTGCCCCTCCCATGTCCCCAGTCCCCTCCCAACTGCCTGCCCCTCCCAAGTCCCTGGCCCTCCCAAGTTCCCTGTCCCCTCCCCAGTCCCTGCCCCTCCCATGTCCCGAGTCCCCTCCCAACTGCCTGCCCCTCCCAAGTCTCTGCCCCTCCCATTTCCCGAGTCCCCTCCCCAGTCCCTGCCCCTCCCAAGTCCCCAGTACCCTCCCAAGTCCCTGACCCTCCCATGTTCCCCCCCCCCCCCTTCAATCTCCTGCTCAGTCCCTGCCCCTCCCATGTCCCCAGTCCCCTCCCAACTTCCCAGTCTCCTCCCAAGTCCCTGCACCTCCCATGTCCACAGTCCCCTCCCAAGTCAATGCCCCTCCCATGTCCCGAGTCCCCTTCGAACTGCCTGCCCCTCCCAAGTCCCCTCGTCCCCTCCCATGTCCCCAGTCCCCTCCCCAGTCCCTGCCCCTCCCAAGTCCCTGCCCCTCCCGTGTAACCAGTCCCCTCCCAGTCCCTTCCCCTCCCAAGTCCCTAGTCCCCTCCCCATGTCCCCAGTCCCCTCCCCAGTCCCTGCCCCTCCCAAGTCCCTGCCCCTCCCATTTCCCCAGTCCCCTCCAAAGTCCCCTTAACCTCCCATGTTCCCAGTCCCCTCCCAACTGCCTGCCCCTCCCAAGTCCCTGCCCCTCCGAAGTTCCCTGTCCCTCCCCAGTCCCTGCCCCTCCCAAGTCCCCAGTCCGCTCCCAAGTCCCTGACCCTCCCCTGTTCCCAGTCCCCTCCCAGTCCCTGCCCCTCACATGTCCCCAATCCCCTCTCAAGTTCCCAGTCTCCTCCCAAGTCCCTGCCCCTCCCATGTTCCCAGTCCCCTCCCAAGTCCCTGCGCCTCCCATATCCCCAGTCCCCTCCCCAGTCCTGCCCCTCCCATGTCCACAGTCACCTCCCAAGTCACTGCCCCTCGCGTGTCCCCAGTCCCCTCCCACGTCCCCAGTCCCCTCCCGAGTCCCTGCCCCTCCCATGTTCCCAGTCCCTTTCCCAGTCCCTGCCCCTCCCATGTCCCCAGTCCCCTCCCAAGTCCCTGCTCCTCCCATGTCCCCAGTCCCCTCCCATATCCCCAGTCCCCTCCCAAGTCCCTGCGCATCCCATGTTCCCAGTCCCCTCCACAGTCCCTGCCCCTCCCATGTCCCCAGTCCCCTCCCATTTCCCCAGTCCCCTCCCAAGTCCCTGCCCATCCCATGTTCCCAGTCCCCTCCCAGTCCCTGCCCCTCCCAAGTCCCAGTCCCCACCCAAGTCCTGCCCCTCCCATGTCCCCAGTCCCCTCCAACTTCCCAGTCTCCTCCCAAGTCCCTGCACCTCCCATGTCCCCAGTCCCCTTCCAACTGCCTGCCCCTCCCATGTCCCCAGTCCCCTCCCACGTCCCCAGTCCCCTCCCAAGTCCCTGACCCTGCCATGTTCCCCGTCCCCTCCCAACTGTCTGCCCCTCCCAAGTCCCTGCCCCTCCGAAGTTCCCTGTCCCCCTCCCCAGTCCCTGCCCTTCCCATGTCCCCAGTCCCCTCCCAACTGCCTGCCCCTCCCAAGTCCCTGCGCCTCCCATATCCCCAGTCCCCTCCCCAGTCCCAGCCCCTCCCATGTCCACAGTCCCTTCCCAAGTCACTGCCCCTCGCGTGTCCCCAGTCCCCTCCCACATACCCAGTCCCCTCCACAGTCCCTGCCTCTTCCATGACCACAGTCCCCTCCCAAGTCCCTGCCCCTCCCATGTCCGTAGTCCCTTCCCATGTCCCCATTCCCCTCCCAGGTCCCTGCCCCTCCCATGTTCCCTGTCCCCTCCCCAGTCCCTGCCCCTCCCATGTCCCCAGACCCGACCCAGTCCCCTGCCCCTCCCATGTCCCTGCCCCTCCCATGTTCCCAGGTCCCCCTCCCCAGTCCCTGCCCCTCCCATGTCCCCAGTCCCCTCCCATGTCCCCCGTCCCCTCCCAAGTCCCTGCCCCTTTCATGTTCCCAGTCCCCTCCCAATTCCCTGCCCCCCATGTCCACAGTCCCCCTCCCCAGTCCCTGCCCCTCCCATGTCCCCCATTCCTCTCCCAACTGCCTGCCCCTCCCAAGTCCCTGGCCCTCCCATGTTCCCAGTCCCCTCCCAGGTCCCTGCCCCTCCCATGTCCCTGTCTCCTCCCAGGTCCCTGCCCCCCCCAGTCCCTGCCCCTCCCATGTCCACAGTCCCCTCCCAAGTCCCAGCCCCTCCCAATTCTCTGCCCCTCCCAGGTCCCTAGTCCCCAACCAAGTCCCTGCGCCTCCCATGTCCCCAGTCCCCTCCCCAGTCCCTGCCTCTCCGAAGTCCCTAGTCCCCCTCCCATGTCCCCAGTACCCTCCCCAGTCCCTTCCCCTCCCAAGTCCCTAGTCCCCTCCCATGTCCCCAGTACCCTCCCCAGTCCCAGCCCCTCCCAAGTCCCTGCCCTCCATGTCCCCAGTCCCCTCCCATGTCCCCACTCCCATCCCAAGTCCCTGACTCTGCCATGTTCCCAGTCCCCTCCCCAGTCCCTGCCCCTCCCATGTTCCCAGTCCCCTCCCAAGTCATTGCCCCTCCCACGTCCCTGCCCCTCCCGTGTCCCCAGTCCCCTCCCAAGTCCCTGCCCCTCCCATTTTGCCAGTCCCCTCCCCAGTCCCTGCCCCTCCAAAATCCCTGCCCCTCCCATGCCAGCAGTCCCCTCCCATGTCCCCAGTCCCCTCCCAGGTCCCTGCCCCCCCCAGTCCCTGCCCCTCCCATGTCCACAGTCCCCGCCCAAGTCACTACCCCTCCCATGTCCCCAGTCCCCTGCCAACTGCATGCCCCTCCCAAATCCATCGTCCCCCTCCCATGTCCCCAGTCCCCTCCCAAGTCCCAGCCCCCTCCCAATTCTCTGCCCCTCCCAGGTCCCTAGTCCCCAAACCAAGTCCCTGCGCCTCCCATGTCCCCAGTCCCCTCCCCAGTCCCTGCCTCTCCGAAGTCCCTAGTCCCCTCCCATGTCCCCAGTACCCTCCCCAGTCCCTTCCCCTCCCAAGTCCCTAGTCCCCCTCCCATGTCCCCAGTACCCTCCCCAGTCCCAGCCCCTCCCAAGTCCCTGCACCTCTCATGTCCCCAGTCCCCTCCCATGTCCCCAATCCCATCCCAAGTCCCTGACTCTGCCATGTTCCCAGTCCCCTCCCCAGTCCCTGCCCCTCCCATGTTCCCAGTCCCCTCCCAAGTCATTGCCCCCTCCACGTCCCTGCCCCTCCCGTGTCCCCAGTCCCCTCCCAAGTCCCTGCCCCTCCCATTTTGCCAGTCCCCTCCCCAGTCCCTGCCCCTCCCAAGTCCCCAGTCCCTTCCCAAGTCCCCAGTCTCCTCCAAGTCCCTGACCCTCCCATGTTCCCAGTCCCCTCCCCAGTCCCTGCCCCTCCCAAGTCCCTGCGCCTCCCATGTCCCCAGTCCCCTCCCATCTCCTCAGTCCCCTCCCAAGTCCCTGCCCCTCCCATGTTCCCAGTCCCCTCCCCAGTCCCTCCCCCTCCCATGTCCACAGTCCCCTCCCAAGTCACTGCCCTCCCATTTCCCCAGTCCCCTCCCAACTGCGTGCCCCTCCCAAGTCCCTGCCCCTCCCAAGTCCCTAGTCCCCTCCCATGTCCCCAGTCCCTTCCCAAGTCCCTGCCCCTCCAAGTCCCTGCCCCTTCCATGTCCCAAGTCCCCTCCCAAGTCCCTGCCCCTCCCATGTCCCCAGTCCCCTCCCAGCTGCCTGGCCCTCCCAAGTCCCTGCCACCCCAATTTCCCCGGTCCCCTCCCCAGTCCCTGCCCCTCCCAAGTCCCCAGTCCCCTCCCAAGTCCCCAGTCCCCCTCCCAAGTCCCTGCCCCTCCCATGTTCCTAGTCCCCTCCCCAGTCCCTACCCCTCCAATATCCACAGTCCCCTCCCAAGTCACTGCCCCTCCCCGTGTCCCCAGTCCCCTCCCAACTGCCTGCCGCTCCCAAGTCTTCGTCCCCTCCCATGTCCCCTCCCCAGTCCCCTGCCCCTCCCAAGTCCCTGCCCCTCCCATGTCCCCAGTCCCGTCCGAAGTCCCTGCCACACCCATGGTCGCAGTCCCCTCCCCAGTCCCTGCCCCTCCAATGTCCTCAGTTCCCTCCCATTTCCCCACGCCCCTCCCAAGTCCCTGCCCCTCCATCTTCCCAGTCACCTCCCCAGTCCCTGCCCCTCCCATGTCCCAGTCCCCTCCCAAGTCCCTATCCCTCCCATGTCCCCAGTCCCCTCCCCAGTTCCTGCCCCTCCCAAGTCCCCAGTCCCCTCCCAAGTCACTGACCCTCCCATGTTCCCAGTCCCCTCCCCAGTCCCTGCCCCTCCCATGTTCCCAGTCCCCTCCCCAGTCCCTGCCCCTCCCAAGTCCCTGCGCCTCCCATGTCCCCAGTCCCCTCTCATCTCCTCAGTCCCCTCCCAAGTCCCTGCCCCTCCCATGTTCCCAGTCCCCTCCCCAGTCCCTCCCCCTCCCATGTCCACAGTCCCCTCCCAAGTCACTGCCCTCACCATTTCCCCAGTCCCCTCCCAACTGCCTGCCCCTCCCAGTCCCTGCCCCTCCCAAGTCCCTGCCCCTCCCAAGTCCCCAGTCCCCTCCCCAGTCCCTGCACCTCCCATGTCCCCAGTCCCCTCCCCAGTCCCTGCCCCTCCCATTTCCCCACTCCCCAACTTAGTCCCTGCCCCTGCCAATTCCCTGCCCCTCCCAAGTCCCTGCCCCTCCCAAGTCTCCAGTCCCCTCCCAAGTCCCTGCCACTCCCATGTCCCCAGTCCCCTCCCAAGTCCCATCCGCTCCCAAGTCCCCTCCCCAGTCCCTACTCCTTTCAAGTCCCTGCCCCTCCCAAGTCCCTGCCTCTCCCATTTCCCCAGTCCCCTCCCCAGTCCCCTCCCCTCCCAAGTCCCTGCCCCTCCATGTCCCCAGTCCCCTCCCCAGTCCCTGCCACTCCCAAGTCCCTGCCACTCCCATGTCCCCAATCCCCTCCCTAGTCCCTGCCCCTCCCATTTCCACAGTGCCTCCCAAGTCCCTGCCCTCCCATTTCTCCAGTCCCCTCCCAAGTCCCTGCCCCTCCCAGTCCCCAGTCCCCTCCCCAGTCCCTGCCCCTCCCATGTCCCCAGTCCCCACCCAAGTCCCTGCCCCTCCCAAGTCCCCAGTCCCCTCCCAAGTCACTGAACCTCCCATGTCCCCAGTCCTCTCCCAGTCCCTGCCCCTCCCATGTCCCTGACCCTCCCTTGTCCCCAGTCCCTTCCCCAGTCCCTGCCCCTCCCATGTCCCCAGTCCCCTCCCAAGTCCCTGCCCCTGGAAAGTCCCAATCCCCTCCCAAGTCCCTGCCCCTCCCATGTCCCCAGTTTCCTCCCCAGTCCTGCCCCTCCCAAGTCCCTGCCCCCCTCCCACGTCCCCAATCCCCTCCCTAGTCCCTGGCCCTCCCATTTCCCCAGGCCCCTCCCAAGTCCGTGCCCCTCCCATGTCCCCAGTCCCCTCCCAAGTCCCCAGTCCCCTCCCAAGTCCCTGCCCCTCCCTTGTGCCCAGTCCCCTCCCCAGTCCCTGTCCCTCCCATGTCCCCAGTCCCCACCCAAGTCCCCAGTCCACTCCAAAGTCCCCAGTCCCCTCCCCAGTCCTTGCCCCTCCCATGTCCCCTGTCACCTCCCAAGTCCCTGCCCCTCCCAAGTCCCAAGTCCCCTCCCCAGTCCCTGCCCCTCCCATGTCCCCAGTCCCCTCCCCAGTCCCTGCCACTCCCATGTCCCTGCCCCTCCCATGTCTCCAGTCCCCACCCAAGTCCCTGCCCCTCCCAACTCCCCAGTCCCCTCCCAAGTCCCAATCCCCTCCCAAGTCCCTGCCCCTCCCATGTCCCCAGTCCCCTCCCAAGTCCCCAATCCCCTCCCATGTCCCCAGTCCCCTCCCACGTCCCTGGCCCTCCCATGTCCCCAGTCCCCTCCTAAGTCCCTGCCTCTCCCAAGTCCCCAGGCCCCTCCCCAGTCCCTGCCCCTCCCATGTCCCCAGTCCCCTCCTAAGTCCTGCCCTCCCAAGTCCCTGCCCCTCCCATGTCCCCAGTCCCCTCCCAGTCCCTGCCCCACCCAAGTCCCCAGTCCCCTCCCAAGTCCCTGCACCTCCCATGTCCCCATGCCCCTCCCCAGTCCCTGCCCCTCCCATGTCCCCAGTCCCCTTCCCAATCCTTGCCCCTCCCATGTCCCCAGTCCCCTCCCAAGTCCCCAGTCCCCTCCCCAGTCCCTGACCCTCCCATGTCCCCAGTCCCCACCCAAGTCCCTGCCCCTCCCAAGTCCCCAGTCCCCTCCCAGTCTCTGACCCTCCCTTGTCCCCAGTCCCCTCCCCAGTCCCTGCCCCTCCCATGTCCCCAGTCCCCTCCCCAGTCCCTGCCCCTCCCAAGTCCCCAGTCCCCTCCCAAGTCCCTGCCACTCCCATGTCCCCAGTCCCCTCCCAAGTCCCTGCCCCTCCCAAGTCCCCAGTCCCCTCCCCAGTCCCTGCCCCTCCCATGTACCCAGTCCCCTCCCAAGTTTCTGCCCCTCCAAGTCCCTCCCCCTCCCATGTCCCCAGTCCTCTCCCCAGTCCCTGCCACTCCGAAGTCCCTGCCACTCCAATGTCCCCAGTCCCCTCCCCAGTCCCTGCCCCTCCCATTTCCGCAGTCCCCTCCCCAGTCCCTGTCCCTCTCATGTCCCCAGTCCCCTCTCAAGTCCCTGCCCCTCCCAAGTCCCAAGTCTCCTCCCAAGTCCCTGCCCCTCCCATGTCCCCAGTCCCCTCCCAAGACCCTGCCCCTCCCATGTCCCCAGTCCCCTCCTAAGTCCCTGCCTCTCCCAAGTCCCCAGTCCCCTCCCAAGTCCCTGCCCCTCCCATGTCCCCAGTCCCCTCCTAAGTCCCTGCCTCTCCCATGTCCCCAGTCCCCTCCCCAGTCCCTGCCCCTCCCATGTCCCCAGTCCCCCTCCTAAGTCCCTGCCCCTCCCAAGTCCCCTGCCCCTCCATGTCCCCATCCCCTCCTAAGTCCCTGCCTCTCCCAAGTCCCCAGTCCCCTCCCCAGTCCCTACCACTCCCAACTCCCTGCCCCACCCATGTCTCCCGTCCCCTCCCAATTCCCTGCCCCACCCAATTCCCCAGTCCCCTCCCAAGTCCCCTGCCCCTGGAAAGTCCCAATCCCCTCCCAAGTCCCTGCCCCTCCCATGTCCCCAGTTTCCTCCCCAGTCCCTGCCCCTCCCAAGTCCCTGCCCCTCCCACGTCCCCAATCCCCTCCCTAGTCCCTGCCCCTCCCATTTCCCCAGTCCCCTCCAAAGTCCGTGCCCCTCCCATGTCCCCAGTCCCCTCCCAACTCCCCAGTCCCCTCCCAAGTCCCTGCCCCTCCCTTGTGCCCAGTCCCCTCCCCAGTCCCTGTCCCTCCCATGTCCCCAGTCCCCACCCAAGTCCCAGTCCCCTCCCAAGTCCCTGAACCTACCATGTCCCCAGTCACCTCCCAAGTCCCTGCCCCTCCAAAGTCCCAAGTCCCGTCCCCAGTCCCTGCCCCTCCCATGTCCCCAGTCCCCTCCCCAGTCCCTGCCACTCCCATGTCCCTGCCCCTCCCATGTCCCCAGTCCATTCCCCAGTCCCTGCCCCTCCCATGTCTCCAGTCCCCTCCCAAGTCCCTGCCCCTCCCATGTCCCCAGTCCCCTCCCAAGTCCCCAATCCCCTCCCGTGTCCCCAGTCCCCTCCCAAGTCCCTGCCCCTCCCATGTCCCCAGTCCCCTCCTAAGTCCCTGCCTCTCCCAAGTCCCCAGTCCCCTCCCCAGTCCCTGCCCCTCCCATGTCCCCAGTCCCCTCCTAAGTCCCTGCTCCTCCCAAGTCCCTGCCCCTCCCATGTCCCCAGTCCCCTCCCCAGTCCCTACCACTCCCAACTCCTGCCCCACCCAAGTCCCAGTCCCCTCCCAAGTCCCTGCCCCTCCCATGTCCCCAGTCCCCTTCCCAACCCTTGCCCCTCCCATGTCCCCAGTCCCCTCCCAAGTCCCCAGTCCCCTCCCAGTCCCTGACCCTCCCATGTCCCCAGTCCCCACCCAAGTCCCTGCCCCTCCCAAGTCCCCAGTCCCCTCCCCAGTCCCAGCCACTACCAATTCCCTGCCCCTCCCATGTCCCAGTCCCCTCCCCAGTCCCTGCCCCTCCCCAGTCCCTGCCCCTCCCATTTCCCCACTCCCCACCCCAGTCCCTGCCCCTCCCAAGTCTCCAGTCCCCTCCCAAGTCCCTGCCACTCCCATGTCCCCAGTCCCCTCCCAAATCCCTGCCGCTCCCAAGTCCCCTCCGCAGTCCCTGTCCCTCCCAAGTCCCTGCCCCTCCCAAGTCCCCAGTCCCCTCCCCAGTCCCTGCCCCTCCCATGTACCCAGTCCCCTCCCAAGTTTCTGCCCCTCCCAAGTCCCTGCCCCTCCAATGTCCCCAGTCCCCTCCCCAGTCCCTGCCCCTCCCATTTCCGCAGTCCCCTCCCCAGTCCCTGTCCCTCTCATGTCCCCAGTCCCCTCTCAAGTCCCTGCCCCTCCCAAGTCCCAAGCCTCCTCCCAAGTCCCTGCCCCTCCCATGTCCCCAGTCCCTCCACAGTCCCTGCCCCTCCCATGTCCCCAGTCCCCTTCCAGTCCCAGCCCCTCCCAAGTCCCCAGTCCCCTCCCCAGTCCCTGCCACTCCCAAGTCCCTGCCCCTCCTTGTCCCCAGTCCCCTCCACAGTCCCTGCCCCTCCCATGTCCCCAGTCCCCTCCCCAGTCCCTGCCACTCCCAAGTCCCTGCCCCTCCCTTGTCCCCAGTCCCCTCCCAAGTCCCCAGTCCCCTCTCAAGTCCCTGCCCCTCCCTTGTCCCCATTCCCCGCCCAAGTCCCTGCCCCTCCCAAGTCCCAAGTCCCCTCCCCAGTCCCTGCCCCTCCCCATGTCCCCAGTCCCCTCCCCAGTCCCTGCCCCTCCCAAGTCCCTGCCCCTCCCATGTCCCCAGTCACCTCCAAAGTCCGTGCCCCTCCCATATCCCCAGTCCCCTCCCAAGTCCCTGCCCCTCCAAAGTCCCTGCCCCTCCAATGTCCCCAGTCCCCTCCCCAGTTCCTGCCTCTCCCATTTCCCCAGTCCCCTCCCCTCCCAAGTCCCTGCCCCTCCCATGTCCCCAATTCCCTCCAAGTCCCTGCCCCTCCCATGTCCCCAGTCACCTCTAAAGTCCGTGCCCCTCCCATGTCCCCAGTCCCCTCCCCAGTCCCAGCCACTACCAATTCCCTGCCCCTCCCATGTCCTCAGTCCCCTCCCCAGTCCCTGCCCCTCCCATTTCCCCACTCCCCAACCCAGTCCCTGCCACTCCCAAGTCCCTGCCCCTCCCATGTCCCAATCCCCTCCCTAGTCCCTGCACCTCCCATTTCCACAGTCCCCTCCCAAGTCCCTGCCCCTCCCATTTCTCCAGTCCCCTCCCAAGTCCCTGCCCCTCCCAAGTCCCCAGACCCTTCCCCAGTCCCTGACCCTCCATGTCCCCAGTCCCCACCAAAGTCCCTGCCCCTCCCAAGTCCACAGTCCCCTCCCAAGTCTCTGACCCTCCCTTCTCCCCAGTCCCCTCCCAGTCCCAGCCACTACCAATTCCCTGCCCCTCCAATGTCCCCAATCCCCTCCCTAGTCCCTGCACCTCCCATTTCCACAGTCCCCTCCCAAGTCCCTGCCCCTCCCATTTCTCCAGTCCCCTCCCAAGTCCCTGCCCCTCCCAAGTCCCCACTCCCCTCCCCAGTCCTGCCCCTCCCAAGTCCCCAATCCCCTCCCATGTCCCCAGTCTCCTCCCCAGTCCCTGCCCCTCCCATATCCCCAGTCCCCTCCTAAGTCCCTGCCCCTCCAAGTCCCTGCCCCTCCCATGTCCCCAGTCCCCTCCCCAGTCCCGTCCCCTCCCAATTCCCTGCCCCTCCCATTTCCCCAATCCACTACCAAGTCCCTACCCCTCCCATGTCCCCAGTCCCCTTCCCAATCCTTGCCCCTCCCATGTCCCCAGTCCCCTCCCAAGTCCCCAGTCCCCTCCCCAGTCCCTGACCCTCCCATGTCCCCAGTCCCCACCAAAGTCCCTGCCCCTCCCAAGTCCCCAGTCCCCTCCCCAGTCCCAGCCACTACCAATTCCCTGCCCCTCCCATGTCCCCAGTCCCCCCCCAGTCCCTGCCCCTCCCCAGTCCCTGCCCCTCCCATTTCCCCACTCCCCACCCCAGTCCCTGCCACTCCCAAGTCCCTGCCCCTCCCATGTCCCCAATCCCCTCCCTAGTCCTTGCACCTCCCATTTCCACAGTCCCCTCCCAAGTCCCTGCCCCTCCCATTTCTCCAGTCCCGTCCCAAGTCCCTGCCCCTCCCAAGTCCCCAGTCCCCTCCCCAGTCCCTGCCCCTCCATGTCCCCAGTCCCCTCCCAAGTCCCCAATCCCCTCCCATGTCCCCAGTCCCCTCCCCAGTCCCTGCCACTCCCAAGACCCTGCCCCTCCCATGTCCACAGTCCCCTCCCAAGTCCCCAATCCCCTCCCATGTCCCCAGTCCCCTCCCCAGTCCCTGCCACTCCCAAGACCCTGCCCCTCCTATGTCCCCAGTCCCCTCCCCAGTCCCTGCCCCTCCCAAGTCCCTGCCCCTCCCATGTCCCCAGTCCCCTCCCAATCCCTGTCCCTCCCAAGACCCCAGTCCCCTCCCCAGTCCCTGCCCCTCCCATGTCCCCAGTCCCCTCCCCAGTCCCTGCCCTCCCATTTCCCCAGTCCCCTTCCAAGTCCCTGCACCTCCCATGTCCCCAGTCCCCTCCCAAGTCCCTGCCCCTCCCATGTCCCCAGTCCCCACCCAAGTCCCTGCCCCTCCCATGTCCCCAGTCCCCTCCCAAGTCCCTGCCCCTCCCAAGTCCCTGCCCCTCCCATGTTACCAGTCCCCTCCCAAGTCCCTGCCCCTCCCATTTCTCCAGTCCCCTCCCAAGTCCCTGCCCCTCCCAAGTCCCAGACCCTTCCCCAGTCCCTGACCCTCCCATGTCCCCAGTCCCCTCCCAAGTCCCTGCCCCTCCCATGTCCCCAGTCCCCTCCCCAGTCCCGTCCCCTCCCAGTTCCCTGCCCCTCCCATTTCCCCCAATCCACTACCAAGTCCCTGCCCCTCCCATGTCCCCAGTCCCCCTTCCCAATCCTTGCCCCTCCCATGTCCCCAGTCCCCTCCCAAGTCCCCAGTCCCCTCCCCAGTCCCTGACCCTCCCATGTCCCCAGTCCCCACCAAAGTCCCTGCCCCTCCCAAGTCCCCAGTCCCCTCCCCAGTCCCAGCCACTACCAATTCCCTGCCCCTCCCATGTCCCAGTCCCCCCCCAGTCCCTGCCCCTCCCCAGTCCCTGCCCCTCCCATTTCCCCACTCCCCACCCCAGTCCCTGCCACTCCCAAGTCCCTGCCCCTCCATGTCCCCAATCCCCTCCCTAGTCCTTGCACCTCCCATTTCCACAGTCCCCTCCCAAGTCCCTGCCCCTCCCATTTCTCCAGTCCCGTCCCAAGTCCCTGCCCCTCCCAAGTCCCCAGTCCCCTCCCCAGTCCCTGCCCCTCCCATGTCCCCCAGTCCCCTCCCAAGTCCCCAATCCCCTCCCATGTCCCCAGTCCCCTCCCCAGTCCCTGCCACTCCCAAGACCCTGCCCCTCCCATGTCCACAGTCCCCTCCCAAGTCCCCAATCCCCTCCCATGTCCCCAGTCCCCTCCCCAGTCCCTGCCACTCCCAAGACCCTGCCCCTCCTATGTCCCCAGTCCCCTCCCCAGTCCCTGCCCCTCCCAAGTCCCTGCCCCTCCCATGTCCCCAGTCCCCTCCCCAATCCCTGTCCCTCCCAAGACCCCAGTCCCCTCCCCAGTCCCTGCCCCTCCCATGTCCCCAGTCCCCTCCCCAGTCCCTGCCCCTCCCATTTCCCCAGTCCCCTTCCAAGTCCCTGCACCTCCCATGTCCCCAGTCCCCCTCCCAAGTCCCTGCCCCTCCCATGTCCCCAGTCCCCACCCAAGTCCCTGCCCCTCCCATGTCCCCAGTCCCCTCCCAAGTCCCTGCCCCTCCCAAGTCCCTGCCCCTCCCATGTTACCAGTCCCCTCCCAAGTCCCTGCCCCTCCCATTTCCCCAGTCCCCTCCCAAGTCCCTGCCCCTCCCATGTCCCCAGTCCCCACCCAAGTCCCTGCCCCTCCCATGTCCCCAGTCCCCTCCCCAGTGCCTGCCCTTCCCAAGTCCCTGCCCCTCCCATGTCCCAGTCCCCTCCCAGTCCCTGCCCCTCCCATGTCCCCAGTCCCCTCCCCAGTCCCTGCCACTCCCAAGTCCCTGCCCCTCCCATGTCCCTATTCCCTTCCCAAGTCCCTGCCCCTCCCAAGACGCCAGTCCCCTCCCCCGTCCCTGCCCCTCCCAAGATCCCAGTCTCCTCCCCAGTCCCTGCCCCTCCCATTTCCCCAGTCCCCTTCCAAGTCCCTACACCTCCCATGTCCCCAGTCCCCTCCCCAGTCCCTGCCCCTCCCAAGTCCCTGCCCCTCCCATGTCCCCAGTCCCCTCCCCAGTCCCTGTCACTCCCAAGACCCTGCCCCCTCCCATGTTACCAGTCCCCTCCCAAGTCCCTGCCACTCCCATTTCCCCAGTCCCCTCCCAAGTCCCTGCCCCTCCCATGTCCCCAGTCCCTGCCACTCCCAAGTCCCTGCCCCTCCCATGTCCCCAATCCCCTGCCAAGTCCCTGCCCCTCCCATGTCCCCAGTCCCCTCCCCAGTCCCTGCCCCTCCCAAGTCCCTGCCCCTCCCATGTCCCCACTCCCCTCCCCAATCCCTGCCCTTCCCAAGTCCCTGCCCCTCCCATGTCCCATTCCCCTCCCCAGTCCCTGCCCTTCCCAAGTCCCTGCCCCTCCCATGTCCGTAGTCCCCTCCCAAGTCCCCAATCCCCTCCCATGTCCCCAGTCCCTCCCCAGTCCCTGCCACTCCCAAGACTTTGCCCCTCCCATGTTACCTGTCCCCTCCCAAGTCCCTGCCCCTCCCATTTCCCCAGTCCCCTCCCAAGTCCCTGCCCTCCCTTGTCCCCAGTCCCCTCCCCAGTCCCTGCCCCCTCCCAAGTCCCTGCCCCTCCCATGTCCCCAGTCCCCCTCCCCAATCCCTGTCCCTCCCAAGACCCCAGTCCCCTCCCCAGTCCCTGCCCCTCCCAAGAACCCAGTCCCCTCCCCAGTCCCTGCCCCTCCCATTTCCCCAGTCCCCTTCTAAGTCCCTGCACCTCCCATGTCCCCAGTCCCCTCCCCAGTCCCTGCCCCTCCCAAGTCCCTGCCCCTCCCATGTCCTCAGACCCCTCCCTAGTCCCTGCCCCTCCCATGTCCCCAGTCCCCACCCAAGTCCCTGCCCCTCCCATGTCCCCAGTCCCCTCCCAAGTCCCTGCCCCTCCCAAGTCCCTGCCCCTCCAATGTCCCCAGTCCCCTCCCAGTCCCTGCCACTCACAAGTCCCTGCCCCTCCCATGTCCCCAGTCACCTCCCAAGTCCCCAATCCCCTCCCATGTCCCCTGTCCCCTCCCAAGTCCCTGCCCCTCCCAAGTCCCTGCCCCTCCCATGTCCCCAGTCGCCTCTCCAATCCCTGTCCCTCCCAAGACCCCAGTCCCCTCCCCAGTCCCTGCCCCTCCCAAGACCCCAGTCCCCTCCCCAGTCCCTGCCCCTCCCATATCCCCAGTCCCCTTCCAAGTCCCTGCACCTCCCATGTCCCCAGTCCCCACCCAAGTCCCTGCCCCTCCCATGTCCCCAGTCCCCTCCCCCGTCCCTGCCACTCCCAAGTCCCTGCCCCTCCCATGTCCCCAGTCCACTCCCAAGTCCCCAATCTCCTCCCATGTCCCCAGTCCCCTCCCCAGTCCCTGCCACTCCCAAGTCCCTGCCCCTCCCATGTCCCCAGTCCCCTCCCAAGTCCCTGCCACTCCCATGTCCCCATTCCATTCCCCAGTCCCTGCCCTTCCCAAGTCCCTGCCCCTCCCATGTCCCCAGTCCCCTCCCAAGTCCCCAATCCCCTCCCATGTCCCCAGTCCCCTCCCCAGTCCCTGCCACTCCCAAGACCCTGCCCCTCCCATGTTACCAGTCCCCTCCCAAGTCCCTGCCACTCCCATTTCCCCAGTCCCCTCCAAGTCCCTGCCCCTCCCATGTCCCCAATCCCCTGCCAATTCCCTGCCCCTCCCATGTCCCCAGTCCCCTCCCCAGTCCCTGCCCCTCCCAAGTCCCTGCCCCTCCCATGTCCCCACTCCCCTCCCCAATCCCTGCCCTTCCAAGTCCCTGCCCCTCCCATGTCCCCATTCCCCTCCCCAGTCCCTGCCCTTCCCAAGTCCCTGCCCCTCCCATGTCCGTAGTCCCCTCCCAAGTCCCCAATCCCCTCCCATGTCCCCAGTCCCCTCCCCAGTCCCTGCCACTCCCAAGACTTTACCCCTCCCATGTTACCTGTCCCCTCCCAAGTCCCTGCCCCTCCCATTTCCCCAGTCCCATCCCAAGTCCCTGCCCCTCCTATGTCCCCAATCCCCTCCCAAGTCCCTGCCCCTCCCTTGTCCCCAGTCCCCTCCCCAGTCCCTGCCCCTCCCAAGTCCCTGCCCCTCCCATGTCCCCAGTCCCCTCCCCAATCCCTTTCCCTCCCAAGACCCCAGTCCCCTCCCCAGTCCCTGCCCCTCCCAAGACCCCAGTCCCTTCCCCAGTCCCTGCCCCTCCCATATCCCCAGTCCCCTTCCAAGTCCCTGCACCTCCCATGTCCCCAGTCCCCTCCCAAATCCCTGCCCCTCCCATCTCCCAGACCCCTCCCTAGTCCCTGCCCCTCCCATGTCCCCAGTCCCCACCCAAGTCCCTGCCCCTCCCATGTCCTCAGTCCCCTCCCAAGTCCCTGCCCCTCCCAAGTCCCTGCCCCTCCCATGACCCCAGTCCCCTCCCCCGTCCCCTGCCACTCCCAAGTCCCTGCCCCTCCCATGTCCCCAGTCCACTCCCAAGTCCCCAATCCCCTCCCATGTCCCCAGTCCCCTCCCAAGTCCCTGCCCCTCCCATGTGCCCAGTCCCCTCCCAAGTCCCCAATCCCCTCCCATGTCCCCAGTCCCCTCCCCAGTCCCTGCCACTCCCAAGACCCTGCCCCTCCCATGTTACCAGTCCCCTCCCAAGTCCCTGCCACTCCCATTTCCCCAGTCCCCTCCCAAGTCCCTGCCCCTCCCATGTCCCCAGTCCCCTCCCCAGTCCCTGCCCCTCCCAAGACCCCAGTCTCCTCCCAGTCCCTGCCCCTCCCATTTCCCCAGTCCCCTCCCCAGTCCTGCCCCTCCCAAGTCCCTGCCCCTCCCATGTCCCCAGTCCCCTCCCCAGTCCCTGCCACTCCAAGACCCTGCCCCTCCCATGTCCCCAATCCCTCCCAAGTCCCTGCCCCTCCCATGTCCCCAGTCCCCTCCCCAGTCCCTGCCCCTCCCAAGACCCCAGTCCCCTCCCCAGTCCCTGCCCCTCCCATTTCCCCAGTCCCCTTCCAAGTCCCTACACCTCCCATGTCCCCAGTCCCCTCCCCAGTCCCTGCCCCTCCCAAGTCCCTGCCCCTCCCATGTCCCCAGTCCCCTCCCCAGTCCCTGTCACTCCCAAGACCCTGCCCCTCCCATGTTACCAGTCCCCTCCCAAGTCCCTGCCACTCCCATTTCCCCAGTCCCCTTCCAAGTCCTGCACCTCCCATGTCCCCAGTCCCCACCCAAGTCCCTGCCCCTCCCATGTCCCCAGTCCTCACCCAAGTCCCTGCCCCTCCCATGTCCTCAGTCCCCTCCCAAGTCCCTGCCTCTCCCAAGTCCCTGCCCCTCCCATGTCCCCAGTCCCCTCCCCAGTCCCTGCCTCTCCCAAGTCCCTGCCCCTCCCATGTCCCCAGTCCCCTCCCAAGTCCCTGCCCCTCCCATCTCCCCAGACCCCTCCCTAGTCCCTGCCCTGCCCCTCCCATGTCCCCAGTCCCCACCCAAGTCCCTGCCCCTCCCATGTCCTCAGTCCCCTCCCAAGTCCCTGCCCCTCCCAAGTCCCTGCCCCTCCCATGACCCCAGTCCCCTCCCCCGTCCCTGCCACTCCCATGTCCCTGCCCCTCCCATGTCCCCAGTCCACTCCCAGGTCCCCAATCCCCTCCCATGTCCCCAGTCCCCTCCCAAGTCCCTGCCACTCCCATGTCCCCATTCCCCTCCCCAGTCCCTGCCCTTCCCAAGTCCCTGCCCCTCCCATGTCCCCAGTCCCCTCCCAAGTCCCCAATCCCCTCCCATGTCCCCAGTCCCCTCCCCAGTCCCTGCCACTCCCAAGACCCTGCCCCTCCCATGTTACCAGTCCCCTCCCAAGTCCCTGCCACTCCCATTTCCCCAGTCCCCTCCCAAGTCCCTGCCCCTCCCATGTCCCCAGTCCCCTCCCCAGTCCCTGCCCCTCCCAAGACCCCAGTCTCCTCCCCAGTCCCTGCCCCTCCCATTTCCCCAGTCCCCTCCCCAGTCCCTGCCCCTCCCAAGTCCCTGCCCCTCCCATGTCCCCAGTCCCCTCCCCAGTCCCTGCCACTCCCAAGACCCTGCCCCTCCCATGTCCCCAATCCCCTCCCAAGTCCCTGCCCCTCCCATGTCCCCAGTCCCCTCCCCAGTCCCTGCCCCTCCCAAGACTCCAGTCCCCTCCCCAGTCCCTGCCCCTCCCATTTCCCCAGTCCCCTTCCAAGTCCCTACACCTCCCATGTCCCCAGTCCCCTCCCCAGTCCCTGCCCCTCCCAAGTCCCTGCCCCTCCCATGTCCCCAGTCCCCTCCCCAGTCCCTGTCACTCCCAAGACCCTGCCCCTCCCATGTTACCAGTCCCCTCCCAAGTCCCTGCCACTCCCATTTCCCCAGTCCCCTTCCAAGTCCCTGCACCTCCCATGTCCCCAGTCCCCACCCAAGTCCCTGCCCCTCCCATGTCCCCAGTCCCCACCCAAGTCCCTGCCCCTCCCATGTCCTCAGTCCCCTCCCAAGTCCCTGCCCCTCCCAAGTCCCTGCCCCTCCCATGTCCCCAGTCCCCTCCCCCGTCCCTGCCACTCCCAAGTCCCTGCCCCTCCCATGTCCCCAGTCCACTCCCAAGTCCCCAATCCCCTCCCATGTCCCCAGTCCCCTCCCCAGTCCCTGCCTCTCCCAAGTCCCTGCCCCTCCCATGTCCCCAGTCCCCTCCCAAGTCCCTGCCACTCCCATGTCCCCATTCCATTCCCCAGTCCCTGCCCTTCCCAAGTCCCTGCCCCTCCCATGTCCCCAGTCCCCTCCCAAGTCCCCAATCACCTCCCATGTCCCCAGTCCCCTCCCAAGTCCCTGCCACTCCCATTTCCCCAGTCCCCTCCCAAGTCCCTGCCCCTCCCATGTCCCCAATCCCCTCCCAAGTCCCTGCCCCTCCCATGTCCCCAGTCCCCTCCCCAGTCCCTGCCCCTCCCAAGTCCCTGCCCCTCCTATGTCCCCAATCCCCTCCCAAGTCCCTGCCCCTCCCTTGTCCCCAGTCCCCTCCCCAGTCCCTGCCCCTCCCAAGTCCCTGCCCCTCCCATGTCCCCAGTCCCCTCCCCAATCCCTGTCCCTCCCAAGACCCCAGTCCCCTCCCCAGTCCCTGCCCCTCCCAAGACCCCAGGCCCTTCCCCAGTCCCTGCCCCTCCCATATCCCCAGTCCCCTTCCAAGTCCCTGCACCTCCCATGTCCCCAGTCCCCTCCCAAGTCCCTGCCCCTCCCATCTCCCCAGACCCCTCCCTAGTCCCTGCCCCTCCCATGTCCCCAGTCCCCACCCAAGTCCCTGCCCCTCCCATGTCCTCAGTCCCCTCCCAAGTCCCTGCCCCTCCCAAGTCCCTGCCCCTCCCATGACCCCAGTCCCCTCCCCCGTCCCTGCCACTCCCAAGTCCCTGCCCCTCCCATGTCCCCAGTCCACTCCCAAGTCCCCAATCCCCTCCCATGTCCCCAGTCCCCTCCCCAGTCCCTGCCACTCCCAAGACCCTGCCCCTCCCATGTTACCAGTCCCCTCCCAAGTCCCTGCCACTCCCATTTCCCCAGTCCCCTCCCAAGTCCCTGCCCCTCCCATGTCCCCAGTCCCCTCCCCAGTCCCTGCCCCTCCCAAGACCCCAGTCTCCTCCCCAGTCCCTGCCCCTCCCATTTCCCCAGTCCCCTCCCCAGTCCCTGCCCCTCCCAAGTCCCTGCCCCTCCCATGTCCCCAGTCCCCTCCCCAGTCCCTGCCACTCCCAAGACCCTGCCCCTCCCATGTCCCCAATCCCCTCCCAAGTCCCTGCCCCTCCCATGTCCCCAGTCCCCTCCCAAGACCCCAGTCCCCTCCCCAGTCCCTGCCCCTCCCATGTCCCCAGTCCCCTCCCCAGTCCCTGCCACTCCCAAGACCCTGCCCCTCCCATGTTACCAGTCCCCTCCCAAGTCCCTGCCACTCCCATTTCCCCAGTCCCCTCCCAAGTCCCTGGGCCTCCCATGTCCCCAGTCCCCTCCCCAGTCCCTGCCACTCCCAAGACCCTGCCCCTCCCATGTTACCAGTCCCCTCCCAAGTCCCTGCCCCTCCCATGTCCCCAGTCCCCCACCCAAGTCCCTGCCACTCCCAAGTCCCTGCCCCTCCCATGTCCCCAGTCCACTCCCAAGTCCCCAATCCCCTCCCATGTCCCCAGTCCCCTCCCAAGTCCCTGCCACTCCCATGTCCCCATTCCCCTCCCCAGTCCCTGCCCTTCCCAAGTCCCTGCCCCTCCCATGTCCCCAGTCCCCTCCCAAGTCCCCAATCCCCTCCCATGTCCCCAGTCCCCTCCCCAGTCCCTGCCACTCCCAAGACCCTGCCCCTCCCATGTTACCAGTCCCCTCCCAAGTCCCTGCCACTCCCATTTCCCCACTCCCCTCCCAAGTCCCTGCCCCTCCCATGTCCCCAGTCCCCTCCCAAGTCCCTGCCCCTCCCAAGACCCCAGTCTCCTCCCCAGTCCCTGCCCCTCCCATTTCCCCAGTCCCCTCCCCAGTCCCTGCCCCTCCCAAGTCCCTGCCCCTCCCATGTCCCCAGTCCCCTCCCCAGTCCCTGCCACTCCCAAGACCCTGCCCCTCCCATGTCCCCAATCCCCTCCCAAGTCCCTGACCCTCCCATGTCCCCAGTCCCCTCCCAAGACCCCAGTCCCCTCCCCAGTCCCTGCCCCTCCCATGTCCCCAGTCCCCTCCCCAGTCCCTGCCACTCCCAAGACCCTGCCCCTCCCATGTTACCAGTCCCCTCCCAAGTCCCTGCCACTCCCATTTCCCCAGTCCCCTCCCAAGTCCCTGGGCCTCCCATGTCCCCAGTCCCCTCCCCAGTCCCTGCCACTCCCAAGACCCTGCCCCTCCCATGTTACCAGTCCCCTCCCAAGTCCCTGCCCCTCCCATGTCCCCAGTCCCCACCCAAGTCCCTGCCCCTCCCATGTCCCCAGTCCCCTCCCCAGTCCCTGTCCTTCCCAAGTCCCTGCCCCTCCCATGTCCCCAGTCCCCTCCCCAGTCCCTGCCCCTCCCATGTCCCCAGTCCCCTCCCCAGTCCCTGCCACTCCCAAGTCCCTGCCCCTCCCATGTCCCTATTCCCTTCCCAAGTCCCTGCCCCTCCCAAGACCCCAGTCCCCTTCCCAGTCCCTGCCCCTCCCAAGACCCCAGTCTCCTCCCAAGTCCCTGCCCCTCCCATGTCCCTATTCCCTTCCCAAGTCCCTGCCCCTCCCATGTCCCCACTCCCCTCCCCAATCCCTGCCCTTCCCAAGTCCCTGCTCCTCCCATGTCCCCATTCCCCTCCCCAGTCCCTGCCCTTCCCAAGTCCCTGCCCCTCCCATGTCCGTAGTCCCCTCCCAAGTCCCCAATCCCCTCCCATGTCCCCAGTCCCCTCCCCAGTCCCTGCCACTCCCAAGACTTTGCCCCTCCCATGTTACCTGTCCCCTCCCAAGTCCCTGCCCCTCCCATTTCCCCAGTCCCCTCCCCAATCCCTGTCCCTCCCAAGACCCCAGTCCCCTCCCCAGTCCCTGCCCCTCCCAAGACCCCAGTCCCTTCCCCAGTCCCTGCCCCTCCCATATCCCCAGTCCCCTCCCAAGTCCCTGCCCCTCCCATCTCCCCAGACCCCTCCCTAGTCCCTGCCCCTCCCATGTCCCCAGTCCCCACCCAAGTCCCTGCCCCTCCCATGTCCTCAGTCCCCTCCCAAGTCCCTGCCCCTCCCAAGTCCCTGCCCCTCCCATGACCCCAGTCCCCTCCCCCGTCACTGCCACTCCCAAGTCCCTGCCCCTCCCATGTCCCCAGTCCACTCCCAAGTCCCCAATCCCCTCCCATGTCCCCAGTCCCCTCCCAAGTCCCTGCCACTCCCATGTCCCCATTCCCCTCCCCAGTCCCTGCCCTTCCCAAGTCCCTGCCCCTCCCATGTCCCCAGTCCCCTCCCAAGTCCCCAATCCCCTCCCATGTCCCCAGTCCCCTCCCCAGTCCCTGCCACTCCCAAGACCCTGCCCCTCCCACGTCCCCAATCCCCTCCCTAGTCCCTGCCACTCCCATGTCCCCATTCCCCTCCCCAGTCCCTGCCCTTCCCAAGTCCCTGCCCCTCCCATTTCCCCAGTCCCCTCCCAAGTCCGTGCCCCTCCCATGTCCCCAGTCCCCTCCCAAGTCCCCAGTCCCCTCCCAAGTCCCTGCCACTCCCTTGTGCCCAGTCACCTCCCAAGTCCCTGCCCCTCCCATTTCCCCAGTCCCCTCCCCAGTCCCTGCCCCTCCCAAGTCCCTGCCCCTCCCATGTCCCCAGTCACCTCCAAAGTCCGTGCCCCTCCCATGGCCCCAGTCCCATCCCAAGTCCCTGCCCCTCCCAAGTCCCTGCCCCTCCCATGTCCCCAGTCCCCTCCCCAGTCCCTGCCCCTCCCCAGTCCCTGCCACTCCCATGTCCCTGCCCCTCCCATGTCCCCAGTCCACTCCCCAGTCCCTGCCCCTCCCAACTCCCCAGTCCCCTCCCAAGTCCCTGCCCCTGGAAAGTCCCAATCCCCTCCCAAGTCCCTGCCCCTCCCATGTCCCCAGTCCCCTCCCAAGTCCCCAATCCCCTCCCATGTCCCCAGTCCCCTCCCAAGTCCCTGCCCCTCCCATGTCCCCAGTCCCCTCCTAAGTCCCTGCCTCTCCCAAGTCCCCAGTCCCCTCCCAAGTCCCTGCCCCTCCCATGTCCCCAGTCCCCTCCCCAGTCCCTGCCCCTCCCATTTCCCCAATCCCCTACCAAGTCCCTGCTCCTCCCATGTCCCCATTCCCCGCCCGAGTCCCTGCCCCTCCCAAGTCCCAAGTCCCCTGCCCAGTCCCTGCCCCTCCCATGTCCCCAGTCCCCTCCCCAGTCCCTGCCCCTCCCAAGTCCCTGCCCCTCCCATGTCCCCAGTCCCCTCCAAAGTCCGTGCCCCTCCCATGTCCCCAGTCCCCTCCCAAGTCCCTGCCCCTCCCAAGTCCCTGCCCCTCCAATGTCCCCAGTCCCCTCCCCAGTTCCTGCCTCTCCCATTTCCCCAGTCCCCTCCCCAGTCCCCTCCCCTCCCAAGTCCCTGCCCCTCCCATGTCCCCAGTCCCCTCCCCAGTCCCTGCCACTCCCAAGTCCCTGCCCCTCCCATGTCCCCAATCCCCTCCCTAGTCCCTGCCCCTCCCAATTCCACAGTCCCCTCCCAAGTCCCTGCCCCTCCCATATCTCCAGTCCACTCCCAAGTCCCTGCCCCTCCCATATCCACAGTCCCCTCCCCAGTCCCTGCCCCTCCCATGTCCCCAGTCCCCACCCAAGTCCCTGCCCCTCCCAAGTCCCCAGTCCCCTCCCCAGTCCCTGCCCCTCCCATGTCCCTGACCCTCCCTTGTCCCCAGTCCCTTCCCCAGTCCCTGCCCCTCCCATGTCCCCAGTCCCCTCCCAAGTCCCTGCCCCTGGAAAGTCCCAATCCCCTCCCAAGTCCCTGCCCCTCCCATGTCCCCAGTTTCCTCCCCAGTCCCTCCCACTCCCAAGTCCCTGCCCCTCCCATTTCCCCAGTCCCCTCCCAAGTCCGTGCCCCTCCCATGTCCCCAGTCCCCTCCCAAGTCCCCAGTCCCCTCCCAAGTCCCTGCCACTCCCTTGTGCCCAGTCCCCTCCCCAGTCCCTGCCCCTCCCATGTCCCCAGTCCCCTCCCGAGTCCCTGCCCCTCCCATTTCCCCAATCCCCTACCAAGTCCCTGCTCCTCCCATGTCCCCATTCCCCGCCCAAGTCCCTGCCCCTCCCAAGTCCCAAGTCCCCTCCCCAGTCCCTGCCCCTCCCATGTCCCCAGTCCCCTCCCCAGTCCCTGCCCCTCCCAAGTCCCTGCCCCTCCCATGTCCCCAGTCCCCTCCCCAGTCCCTGCCACTCCCAAGTCCCTGCCCCTCCCATGTCCCCAGTCCCCACCCAAGTCCCTGCCCCTCCCAAGTCCCCAGTCCCCTCCCCAGTCCCTGCCTCTCCTAAGTCCCCAGTCCCCTCCCCAGTCCCTGCCCCTCCCATGTCCCCAGTC